>JAWNOM010000161.1:6667500-7267500 GCA_035045965.1 Drosophila aldrichi
TCCATTGCAGGACTGTGGCGATGAGTTGACCAAACAAGCCATTCAATCCTTTGGCAATCAACTAACGCTCATCGAACAGCCCGACCAAAGCGATATTATGGTCCTGCCCAAGGAAAAGAAATTCAAGGGCTACTACAAGATAGCACGCCACTATGGCTGGGCTCTGAACACCACCTTTCACATAGGATTCGAATATGTAGTCATTGTGGAGGATGATTTGAATGTGGCGCCAGATTTCTTTGAATACTTTCTGGCCACACACAAGCTGCTCAAGCAGGACAAAAGTCTTTGGTGCGTTTCCGCATGGAACGACAATGGCAAGGCAAATGTGGTGGACATCAGCAGTCCAGAGCTGCTCTACCGTACCGATTTCTTTCCCGGCTTGGGCTGGATGCTAACCAAGGACCTGTGGAGCGAACTCTCAGTCAAGTGGCCCAAGTCGTATGTATAAAGTAAAGTATACTCTATGTAGTATTATTAATCATATATATTTTACAGATTCTGGGATGATTGGATACGACATCCAGAGCAGCGTAAGGATCGTGTTTGCATTCGACCAGAAATCTCAAGAACCCGTACTTTCGGCAAAATTGGCGTTTCCAAGTAGGTGCCCGATTTCGGCTACTAATGTAATATCTATAAGTCCTATGCATTTCTTCTTTCAGCGGTTTGTTTTTCGACAAGTATTTAAAGCATATTAAGCTGAGCGAGCACTTTGTACACTTCACCAAAATGAACTTGAGTTACTTACTTAAGGTGCGTATTATTCATGTCTTCATAGTGGTCTTGTTACTTATGTATATTTGCTGTTTTAGGATAACTATGATAATACATTCTTGAAAGAAGTCTATGTTCTGCCCTTGGTAACCTTTGACGAGCTGCGTCGGAATCTCATTGCCAAGGAAGGCCCCGTGCGCATTCAGTACAACAATCGCGATCAATACAAACGCATCACTCGAATGCTGGGCCTCATGGATGACTTCAAGGTGAGCTTGACGCTAATATTGTTGACATCGATATGTTAAAGCATTTATCTTATCTAATTGATAGAGTGGAGTGCCACGCACAGCATACCATGGCATCGTGTCGTTCTACTACAACAAGCGACGTGTGCATTTAGCACCTAGTGCTAACTGGAAAGGTTACGATTTATCGTGGAGCTAACATCACTAAATTAGTTATCTAGTAGCTAGAGTCTAAGGAACAGCTCAATGCAACCCGTAACGAATCAAAATGTTTGGTTAAAGAACAATGTTTGCAATACCAAAAAATAGTACTAATAGTTTATATCTACTCTTAAAATGATATATTTCTCATGACATAGCTTAGTCGTAAGTGTAAAATGGAATGAATCTTTCGCAACCAGTCCTAAAACAGTGTAAGAACAGACTCGAACAGTTTCTATCTATATACATATATACGTATGTATATTAATTTGTAATACCTGTGCAACGAGGCAGCTCCAATTGTGTGTTGAGTCACAGATCGCAGATCGCAGATCGCAACTTCCCCCTCCTAAAGATATGTAACCGAAGCAATAGAAAGCAACGACCAGAGGCATGTTGGAAAGTATTAGATATTATATATGTATATGTAAATAGTCACAGCTGTCGCTGACTTTGTTGCAATGTTAATTCTGTTAATTCGCGTTAATTTACTGTACAAATAGACGTTTAGTTGTTAAGTTCACTAAACTCAACTCCAACTCCAGACCGAGCTCGACATTAAGCATAAGTTGTATGTGATTTTGTTTTATATAATTGTAATTTGTAATTTGAATGAACGAAAGAGAAAGAAAGAGAGAGAGAGAAAGAGCAGCCAACAGCCAACCCACTTGTAACATAGCATAGCCATAGTTAAAGTTAACTCTTAAGCATTTCTGATGACTGGCACACAAACACACGCACACACACCCAGAGACTCCAGTGAACACAGACTCGATTGCCATCAGCCCCTTGTGTGCCACTGTCATATAGTGATAGCGACCCCAACCTACAGACAACACATGACAACAACACATAACATCTATATGACTTTAGGTATTTATATGAGCATATTTTTTGCGTGTGATGCATATAAAACATAAAACTGTAATAATAACTAATAACTAGTTTCATTATACATATTTATAAATATATATATATATATATATTGACTTGGCTACTCCACAGCATCCTCATCTTCGTCCAGCTGCTCGCAGTCAATGTCGCTGCACTCGGACTCGGACTGCGTGCCACATCGACTGCGTTGCGCCTGCGCCAGTGCCTCGTGTCCAAAGCCGCAGGAGATGCTGTTGCTGTTGCTGTTGCCGTTGCTGTTGCTGTTGCTGTTGCTGTTGTTGCTGTTGTTGCTGTTGTTGGCAGCTGGCAGGCCCTTGTGCAGCAGCAAATTGGCATTGGCATCGCCGAAGACACGCTCCAGTTCGGCCAGGCCGTTGCTGGCGCTCGGTTCCGTTTCCGGCGGCAGTGTGGCATACTTCAGCTGCAGATAGGAGTCGCTGTGGCCATGCGGCTGATAGTCAACGAAGCTGCTTGGATAGGGCTTGCAGCGTGGCACGTAGCCGGCTGCTGTGGCAACTGCTCCGCTTGTCGCCTGTGGCTTGGCCAGCCCGAAGGGCAGCGCAAAGTTCAGCGGTTGTCCACGCGACAAGATGGCATTGCGCGCACTCTCCATGACGCTGGAGGCGTGCAGCGGCGGTAAACCGGGTGCACTGGCTGGCGGTCCATAGGGGCGCATGGGAGGCGCTGCTCCACTGCCATTCAGCATGATCGACTGTATGGGCGTGGGCCCGGCAGGTGTTTGGCTAAACAGCCAGAGGCGATCGCCCACAACCATGGGGCGTGCCATGCCGCCCATGCCGAGCTGTGAATAGTAGTGGGACGCAAGAGTTTCCACATCCGAGGTGTACTTTCTCTTCCACTTGGTGCGTCGATTCTGAAACCAAATTTTAATCTACAAAAGAAGAAAAAGATTAATATGAAGATTAATTAGCTAATAATTTCAGTTCAGTTAGGTGCACCTGCGTCTCGGTCAGCTGCAGCTGCTTGGCCAGCGCCGTTCGCTTCGCCACGGACAAATATTTGCCCCGCTCGAATTCCGTTTCCAGCGCCTTGATCTGTGCAGCGGAGAAGGCAGTGCGTGGACGCTTCTTGCGATCATCGTGCGCTGCAATCGAGAAAGGAATTTCAATTGGAATTTCAATTGCCATCGCCTGCCAAACAATTTGCGACTAATTCGAATTAGCTGATTGCCTGTTCAATCCAATTAGATGCCAATTGGGCATTGCGCTGGCACCCTGTATGCAAAACACTTTTAATTGGCAACATTTCATTTTGATTGTGGTCAGTGCATCTAATTGGCCATTTGGCAGACACATTTGCAACCCCCCTTCCCCCCTCGTCCACCTACCCAACCTGATTGCTAACAAATTGTCATATAAATTCTCGGTGACATTCAGTCGGAAAATGAGATAAGCGCAAAATGTTGCCAATGGCGCAGCTTTTCCGCCCAACATTCTGCATCATTAGCGGGCGGCGCATTTGTGACGCCCCTCGGTAAAGATAAGATCTTGGATTATTTGTATGTGGATCGGGCAAATGACAGACGAGATCAGTCAACCGAGACATATTAGTGACTGAGCTATATTATAAAAATATTACAACAATTAATCATAGATGACTGAAGAGTGGTAGAGGGGGGGGAGGGAGAAACGATGTGAGGTGACTGCACAAACAAATTATTAAAAATAAATTTCGAATATTGTTTATATTATTGTCTGCAATGCTAAATTATTTGACTTAAAATTCCATTTAGTCTTATGCATAATTATGGCAACAACAAATTCTTCATTCTCATTTTAATGTAGGCCTTTTTCTTTAGGCTAAAGCTGATTAATATAAGGGTATAATGATTTTGTTGAAATGTGTGTAACACGCAGAAGGCAGACCCCACAAAGTATACATATGTACATATGTATTCTTGATCAGGGCGATGAGTTGAGTCGATTTAGCACTATTCGTCTGTATTGCTTCCCAGTATTTACTCTACGTATTGCTTCCCAGTATTTCCGTTAAGTATTTTCTCTACGATTTCCTTTACGTAGTTCCTCTACGTCTTTAATGCTTAGCTGATCGATCACACACTCGACTTCACTTTACTGCGCTGACCCCCACCAGGCCTGGACGACTGAAGAAATGCTGCAGCTGCTGCCCTTTATATAGGGCCACTTTTACTCAAGCACTGTCTCTCACAAATGCTGAACCCGACAGCAGGTAGGGCTCGTTACAGTCGCGCTTCAAGTGACCAATGGGAACGCTCTCTGCTGCTGTGAGCATTCTAGCTTTGTTTTACCTAAATACAAATACCAAATGAAAGCTGCTGCACACACATAGACAACTTTAGTGATCTTCTGCACTTCTTCTCTCCTTGCTTGTACTTTTACTCAAGTACTGTCTCTCTCAAATGCTGAGCCCGTGCCTGTTCGGGATCGTGTTTTGCAAAGCTTTAATTAACTAAATAGTTAGTTCATTGAACTAATTTACATTTAACATACTTTTGGCAGTTTAACAAGAAGTTCAATAGTTTTAATCATTCGCTTAAATAGTGCAGTCAGTCCGTGGTATTACGCAAATAATTTAATTTAAATAAAAACTTAAATTTGTCAAATTATGCATCGCTCTGCAGTTGATAGTAAATATAAAATAGCATATAATTATAAACTCTAAAATCGTGTCAATTATATGATATGCTCTATATATTCTGCCTAAAAATTGCATTATAATTATATATTTAAGAATTAGCTCATCATAGATAATTACTACTATTTTTTTTTTTTTTTTTATTCTCAGCAATCGAAATTTAAAATCTACAATGACTGACTAAAATTTCGATAATTTATAGAAAAAATTCTACCAAACTTTCTGTTTTTTATTAAAAAATACTAACTCCGGTTTAATAATATATAATTTTTCAGTAATACTTCTATATAGCTATATAGATATTCCCGGCACTATCCCATCCTCTTGTCAAACATCAACATATATGTATCTACCCACCACTGCCATCGTCCGACGCTAGTTCGATATCACTTTTGTTGTCGTCCGGGCCATCCTCCAGGCAGCTCGAGGTGGCTGGACTCGAGACACGCGAATCATCACAATTGCCACGCCCACTTGCATGAGTTTGAGCCTCATGGATCACTTGATAGCTAGCCGCTGCTTCATCCGTATAGTTTCTGGACAAGTGCGGTTCGGGCTTGGCAAGAATTTGCTCGATTGAAAAACTGTGCGGATGGCGACGCACCACAGATTGAGCATTCATCATGGACACTTGGATGTAGATCGGCGCGATACGGATCTACAGAGATAATCACGCTGTAGATCGGAAGCAGAGACAACAGTGCGCGACGACTTGCTACGAAAAACTAATTTGAATTTCGAATATGCAACATATCCTTGCGTATTATAGAACTCAGAACAGAAAAATGTGGGCGGGACTTGTGGCTATATAGCGCGCTCTTTTCATTCGCCCGATTTGTGATCTGTGTGCTATGGGAGAAAAAGGGAAAGCTGTTCGAAGATGAAGACGAAGACGTCACACACACACACTAACACACATCTGTTTATTTATAAAACATGTGTGAAATTGTCGCAGCCTCTCACTGTGCCAGGGGCGTGTCCACTTAATGTGTTTCTCTGACTGATATATGCGTGTCTCGCTTAAATATTATTTACTGGGTTCTTAGTCTGATCGCCGATGATTAAAAGTCATAATTTTTGGCTAATTGTTAACAAGTCGAGCTATTTAATATTTCGATTGCTTTGCTAAATATACTTAATAAGTTAGCCACCATCATTCATCAGCAAGTGCGTATTACCATGTGGATGTATGAGTGACTATGCGTGTGTGTACGTGTGTGTGTGTGCGTGTGTGTAGGCGTGAGCGTGTGTCGAGTTGTTGATTATAGTCTAAAGATGAATGTACTCATCAATTTTTGCATATTTCAAGTATGCGAATTCAATTTTTTTGGCGACTCAAAGCTGAAATTGATTTGTAGCATAAATCTTGAATTACACTCAAATAATCTGAACTAAATATATCCATATTTAAAAATTAATATAAATATATTTTATATAACACAAGTAATTAAAATAATTATGCTAAAGAGATTAACATTCATATTTTTATTAAAACTTGTATTGTTTTTTTTTTGTTTTTTTTTTTTTTTTGTTTTTAAAGGTCAGAAAAAAATATAAGAAATTCTAGGAAGTTTTAGGAAGTTATTCCGTATATTATGGAGCACAACTTCTGCTGAAAAATTGATTCTGATTATGATTCATAGTTTACTTTATTCTACTAAATAAAATATACTATGAATCATAATCAGAATCAATTTTTCAGCAGAAGCTATAATAATATTCTATATAGTCGATTTTAATATTAAACATTTATTCAGGTTATAATAATTTCATTATAATTTAATAAATTCTAAGTGTTTAAAAGAAATAGTTTGAATTTATGCTTGTTATTATTACAAGTCAAAATTATTTTTGTAGCATTTTATTTTCCATATTCAACAATTTCAAATTATATTTTATATTTATAAATTCTTAAAATTGACTTATTCTCACTGAAAAGAATTAGGTTCAGCTGAGTTCTTATTTTAAGCAAATTCTGTTCAGAGTTTCAAAAACTTCCGCCGCCATTTGTAATTTTCTATTTTCAAATCGAATTTCCCTTACTTCCTTTCAGTTTTATTACCAAATCGCATTGCTGGCAGCCAAACTTTTCGTGTAATGAATATTTTTGCCTGCTTGAATTTCTGAGGAACATGTAAAACGTTCATTAATTCCAAATTATTAACACATAATTCAGCCGAAAGAGATGGCAACAGCTTGAGCGAGGCAGATACAGAGAACGTGAGAGAGAGCGAGATGGAGTGCTGAGAAATTGCCTGTGGCTGAGGATAGTTTTCAATTGGCTGCAGGCCAATTATACAGGGTGTCTGGCGGCACTACGAACGCATTGCGATAATGTCTTCATTATTCATGCACAATTTGAGCAAACTATGTGAAAGCACGTTAATTAGTCGGCTAAACTATGGAGAGGAGCGCTATGAAAAAAATACGGCCGAAGGGCTGCCAAGAGCAGCTGCTTAAAAGGGGGGGAGATCGGCGCAATGGTGGATCGTCGTGAATCGTCGTGAATCGTGGGCCCATCTATTTAGCCAGGCTGGCTGTCAGTTTGATTTAATTTAATGAGCATATTGCTTATGAGCCGCATGCCACATGCCGCATGCCGCCACATTCAAATCAAAATGACAACTTAATTTTCATAATTGCGCTTAATGAATATTCGACTATTGCTTGCCATATTTTAAATTCCGCCTGCCACAGAGACCCAAATGCACATCAGCCACTTGGCACTGGCATTCCAAATCAATTACCAATTTGCAGCCGGCCCAACGTTCCGGCTAGTGCGTATAGCCAATACTTTCAGCTCTTCATATTCAGATGTCGCGTAATTCGATTCTCAAGTTTTGGAGCCTCGGTTCGAGTAGGAGTCGTCCTCCGCTGGCATTTAACGTTAAATGGAGCGCAACCGTGTCAGCCAGCAGGCAGGAGACAAAAAATGAGACAAAGAGAGAAAGAGAGAAAAAAAGCATTTAATTAATACGAATGCATGCATCTTCATTATAAATCATCACTTCTCAAGTGTTTGTCAGGCGCACGCAACATAAATCACGACTCCGTCCGACTTCGTCTTCGACTACGGCTTCTTTTCCATGCTCCATCCTCCGTCGCGTGTGCATCGCTCTCGCTCGTTTTTTGTGTGTTCGTCCCTCTGCTTCTTCTTCTTCTTGTTCTTTCCATTTTTTGTGTGTGTTTTGTCGACTAATGATGCATTCAAGCTAGCGGGCGTCAGTCTCTAACGAACGGGGCAGCCAGCCTAAACATCTGTCCGAGATACTCCCACGCCATTTGGGTTTCCGATTACGTCAAAGGTGAAAGCTGAATCTGTATCTGAATCAGTCCCTTTGGTCACATTCTGTGGCTGTGGCTGTGGCTGTGTCGTGCGTTGAACTCTTCTGCTCGACATTTTAGCATGATTAATTTCCTGGGCTGTTTGTTTGCCTCGACGCTAATTTGTGTCAGAAACAAATAGCCTTGCAATACGAGACACCATGTCTAAGGGACTCTCTGAATTCGAGCTCTACTAAATCGGTTCATTTCTTTTTCAAGTATTTTCAATGAGATCAAACCACAAAGGAAAGTGTTTCGCTGAATGTATTGTTAAATTAGAATTTCATTTTATTGAATTGCTATATGATTTTGTTTTAAAAAATATTTATAATCTATTTCAACTTTTAAAATTAACTTAATAGTTAAACTTATATGATTTAGTTTTAAAAAATATTTATAAACTATTTCAACTTTCAAAAATTAACTTAAACAGAATTAAATTTTATATAAATGTAATCTAATATAATTTTAATAAATCCTTATAAACTATTTTAATTTTTTAAATTTTTTTTATTATATAAATATATTTTTTGTAGCTTAAAATGTTGTAAAAATGTCTTTTAAATATTTTTGCTGTTATTATTGTAGATTTTTCTAATTTTGACAAATATGCTCAACTTTTATTATATAAATTTTATGAAGATATAATATTTGTGTTTGAATTTTTATTTTATAATAATAATATTGTTAGCACAAATGTTGTTTGTATTAAATTTTATTTTGTTTTCTAGCCTATATTTATAGTTATAAAATTTACCTAAATAATATATGTGTGCATGTCTTTTATTTTTTATTGAATCTTCAGTTTCATCTTGTCTTCTGCCTTATTCTACATACCCTTTTTAAAGAGCCCAAATTTTTAATTAGCATCAAGCATATTATATTAATTTTAACTAAAGATCATTAAAAAAGAAACATCACTTAATAGCTTTTAATATGCTCCAACATAAATACATTTAGAATATTTTTTATAGTGCTGCTCCGCATATAAGCTATTTTTAATCATTATACCCTGAACCCATTGAAAATGGGAAATCAGGGTATAATGGTTTTGTTAAAAGTATGTAACAGGGAGAAGGAGGCATGGCAGACCCCACAAAGTATATATATTCTTGATCAGGGCGACGAGAAAAGTTGATTTAGCCCTGTCCGTCTGTCTGTCCGTCCGTCCGTCCGTCCGTCCGTCCGTCTGTCCGTATGTTTGAACGCGTCGATTTCCGAAGATACAATAGCTAGAGACTTCAACTTTTTTTTAAAATGTCCGTATATAGCACGCGCATATCGAGTTTATCACATAATTTCGATAACTTGTCCGATTATTTTTCTATGGATGAAAATCCTTATCGAAAGTCAATTATAAAATTATATCTCCTACATCTTTTGACCTAGAGTCTCTAAATTTGAAATGTAGACTCATATGTACTTTTTAGAATTTCGGTTTTTGTTATAATTCACCCCCACCCCTATATCCACCCCCTCACCCTCACTTTTGTAAAAGGCGTATTTCAAATACTAGAGACTTGAGCTTCGGCATATACACGCATAGTAATGATATAATCATAATCTAAAAGTTTCATGAAGAACGTACATCCACAAAAAAAGTTATTAAACAATTAAGTTTCCATGAGAAGCCCACACTGCAGCCCATGCGTGTTTATGCGTGCGTGCCTATATGTGCCTATGTATGTGTGTGTGTGTTTCTTTTGTAAGCAAAAAGACGCGGAGAATTATTGAAATATCAGTTCTCCGAAGGGTTCAGGGGATTTCCTAGTCGGGCAGTCTCGACTAGAGCTTTCTTACTTGTTTTTTATAGATGTTGTTCTTTTACCTTACTTTAGTTTCAGCTGATTCTCAAATTTCTGCATCCTTAAGGATTTCTCTAAAAAAAAAAAAAGAAGAGAAATAACTTACCTCATTCGCTTGCACATTAAGCAACGGCTGCATTTCATTTCAGTTCATTCATGAAAAGAACTCCCTCAAGAGCTGACAGAGATATAAATAATAATTAAGAAAAAAAAACAAAACCACGAAATGAGAAAAATAAGAAGCAGAGCTGCATATTAATTTAATGTGAGCTCATTTTATATGTCTGTGTGTGTGTGTTTGTGTGTGTGGAGTTCTGGGAAGCATAAAAGGCGTCATTTATGTATGTTCTGTAACATGCAGCGACAAAACTCATAAATTACAACCAATTATCAAATTAGATATTTACAAAACATGCACTTTAAATCAACGTCTTCTTCTTCTTCTTTATGAGTGGGTGCGGTAGCAGGAGCAGAGTTTAGGGTGGGCGTGGCATGGCGTTTGCTATTTATGAGATTTGTCTTTGACTTTTTTACAGTCAAAAAAAGGAAATTAAATTAAAAAAAAAGAGCTTGCAACAATCAATTTATTTTAATCACGTGCTGATGGCTGCAATTAAATCGCGTTGCACGTTGCATGCCGCACGGTTGCAATTGGAAAAAATTAGCAGACAATGCACAAGTGACAGGCCTCGGAGCAATTAATTTAGTGTAATTACTCAGTGGACGACAGTTGACAAGTTTCAGCTAGAGCCGCAGGGAAGAGCCCAAAGCACACGATTGGGAGTTGGGCTAAGTTGTTGCTGTTGTTGTTGTTGTTGCTGCTGTTGCCACCTCAACGCATCGATGAGATTTTCTCGAGCCGCATTTCGCTTAATTTCTTTGAGTTTGACTGCAATTGCGACGGCATTTTAATGAGCTGCAACCAAATGTTGTTCTCTTCCCTTCAAGTGGCGGCAAATTGCGGCCCCAAACAAGGGTTAAAGAGTTGTAGTTGCGGCTGCTGTTGTTGTTGCTGTTGCTCTTGTCTGGGGTCTAGCTGTTTGTCTGCTAATTGGCCTGGGGCGGAACTATTGCTGCTGTTGCTGTTGCTGTTGCTGCTGTTGCTGTTGCTGATATCAAACAGTTTTACGCACAAATTGAAACTGATTATTGTCGTTGTGTAGCCCTGATTTATGGTACTGAGTGATGAGCATATGTTTTAATTAATTTCCAAGAAAGTGTTTTGGCAAATGCCACTTAAGACAGACAGCGCCGTCGACTAGCTGCTGCTGCTGCTGCTGCACTTGTTGCACGCAACACAACGAGCTGCTAAAAATGTAGACGCCACAACAGAACAAATCGCATAATCCACGTAGCAGCTCAGCCCAAAAGCCAAACGAGGCATAATTTAGATGTTGCTCTTTTGAAATTATGATTAATGTCTAAGCAAACATGAGCTGCCCCTAAGACCGCAGCAGCAACAACAACAACAACATTAGGCACATCTGTATGACATTTTCTTCTATTTTTTTTTTCTTGACTCATTTGAGGAACGTGCGCCCCACATCCTACGGCATTCGAGTGAGATTAATGCGGTGAGGAAAATCATAAATTAATTAGAAAATCAAGTTGTTACTGTTGCTGCCTGGAAATACTCTCCCTCTCGCCTGTTCGCTGTCTCGCTCTGACACTTATTAGTGACATTTAGTGGCAATTTATTGTGGAAAGTGTTGTATTCATGTAGCACCCAGCCACTCGCACACACACACACACACACACGCACACTCATACACTCATAACTTATACAGGTGTTGTCACAGTAATGCTTAATTAGCTTTTATTATTAGCTACGATGTGGCAACTAAATGCAAATGCTATCAACTACAAAGCGCTGCCAGTCCCCAATTCCCACTCGTACTCCACATAACAAGTTTCCTTATTCTTTCTCTTTTGCTCCCTCTCCCTCTCTCTCTCTCTCTCTCTTTAGACTATTTCCTGTGCCCTTAGATTGCTGTTGGCGCCTATTTGTGGCGTTTAGGCGCAATTAGCAAACGCCTTCGGGCGCCAGCTAGTAAATAAAAATGTCTGCTATGGCTTGTGTAGGTGAGAGTGTCTGGGCATTAGCTGTGGCTGCAGTGGTTGCGGTGGCGGTGGCGGCTGGGGGCATTCCAAATTGTCGTCAGAGTGTCGCGACTGTCGCATCCTGCCATTTATCTAGGCGACAGGCCGCATGGCATGTAGTCCTGTCAAAGGTTTGAAAAAGAATCAGAGTCTAGGAGTACTTAATAAGTTATTAATGAGTATTATTCAATCAATTATTTCTAAGAGATAGCATATTATTTGAATCGGATAGATGTATGGACAGACAGACGGACATTAAACAAAACCAATATGCATACGTATTCACATTCGTAAATGTATATTAAAATGAATACCTAAGAAAAGTCCCTTAAGTGTGCGAAATTCTCATACACATGGCAAAAAAAAGTTTTTTTTTTTTTTTTTTATTTTTAATTTATTAAAGCCATACGAGGTTTTTCAATAACCCCTTTGTGCGCTTATTATCATTTTTTTTTTCTTTTATCTCTTCAGCGGTTGGCTCTTCTTGCTGCCACTGGAGGCATAAAAAATTAACAGGCGCACAGAAATGAGAAGTAGGGTGCAAAATGCTCCGTTACAGTACATTAACAGCATACTGTTACCATACTGCGATTTAACAGAGCAATAGCATTATTCTGCTAAATGATCCTTTTCATTCTTCTTTCTGCTAGTCATTTCTGTTAGCCTGGTACTTTTTAAAGCAGCCATTCAATTTTTGGGCACTAACGGCCACAGCAAAAGCCGGTTACTATTTTTTGTGTTGCATACTTTTGGGCTGCACGCTTGCTGACGGGTGTTTATTAAAATATTCATTGCATACTTTTGGGCTTGTGCATTAATTGCCTGACAGCAGATATTCAGTGAGTACAAGAAGTTAATTTATTAAACTTATCTAAGTTTAAATTTTAAATTAGACAAATTGTTACATTTTAAACTTAAATTAGCTCCTTTTTTATTTGTAATATAAGAAGCATAGCAGACAGCAGTATGTATTTGCATTGCATACTCCTGAGCTGCTCGTTTGTATAACAGCCCTGCTTAGAATTCAACCAGTATATTTTATTTCTATATCGTTGCACATATCAGCAAATAGATTTCATTAACAATCTTTGCACTCGCAAGTTTTAATGTCTTTGAGTAATTGGAAAATGTGTGAATTATGTTAATACATTTGGACATCAATGTGAAAAACAAAATCGCAATTTATTTATTTGATGAGTGTACGATATTTGTGAATTTATTTTTATTTCGGTTAGAGAGAACGTGCTGAGGTCAGCCGCGCGACGAGAATTGTTTATGCAATTGAGATTGAAATAAATACTACAAACGCACTGTGGCTGCTAATATACGATAGCTGGCTATTTTAATATGCTGATTCTGCGGAAATTTCTACGCACCTCTTTATTATTTCTCAATTATTGTTTATGCTTTAGTTGCGTTTCGATTGCTATTCTTAACTATTGTACTTGAAGATAAATGAAAAACCCTCGCGCCGCAACCTTTGTTCGAGTGTTCCGGAAGTAAATCTCATGTACATTGTGCATACGTCATGCGAACAATCGCAGTCCAATTTCTCATTGCCTGTCGTCGTCGCTGAGCAGCCGAAAGGCCTTTTCGTAGACTTGTTGAATGACGGTCAAGGTTGGCGCTTGCCAAAAGCACTTGCCACACGGCACGTTCTACGAGTCGAGTCGAGTCGAGACGAGCGAGCTGAGCGAGCCGAGCGAGCAGGCAAGCAGCAGCCCGCAGCGTTTCATTGAAACGCATCGCTTTGAGACATTTTTAGCCGGCTCAAGGATAACGCAGTGTGCCAAAAAGCGAGACGCATGTCAAGGCCGGCGTCAAGATTCGCAGCAACTAGCAGCTGAACGGCTACGGCTCGAGATTTGAGTTGACTATGACAGCACGGCGATTGGCGCACACAGTTCAATGCACAGCAATTCCCAGAGTCGGGAATTGAAGTGGATAGGGTTATGTCATCGAGTCATGAGCAGGCAGCTCCTCTGTTTGTTGGCCTCAGCTGGCAATCGTGTTAATTTACACAATATTTATAAATAAGGCCTGGAATGCGCCTCGTACGATGCGTTTTTGGGCATGAACCCAGCATCACATTTAATTAATTGACAATTCTGTTCTGATCAAATCAGAATTTCTACCTGAACCGGTTGCGCATTCAGCTTTCATTTTCGAAAGTTCCTGTTTTTTTTTTTTTACAATTAGCATTAAATTGCAATCGAGCTGCTAAATTTAGTGGCCACACTTAAATGTACTTTAGCCGGAAGTTATATACCTCTGCGAATATTGTATAAATATTAAGCAAAGCTGATCTTCAATTAGCTGCTTTAATCGCTGCTTCAGTTCGTGCCTGCCCCAAGCTGTGTTTTCGGGGGGTCGTTCGCCATCTGGAGATTAAACCACATTAATGTTATGCAAGCTGCACGCACAGCTTCCCATAGATACACACACACATGCATAGCTCTACATTCATTGCAAATTTGTAGCCATGAAGCTGGAGCACAGCTCCTTTGCCCACGCTTTGAGAAATGTGCGACAATTAGTTCAGCGCTAAAAAAAAAACGGGTTTTGCTTTTTGGCTTTGGCTTCACATTGTTCGAGTGGGCGGCGCAATGCGTGCGCAGCTCAGGCAACAACAACAAAATATTTATATACATATATCGAAAATAAAATACAAAAAATATTGAAATATTTTAATAATAAAGTGAAAAAAATCAGAAAAAATAAACAAAACATGCGAATACCTTGGAACCACAAAAAAAATCGCACACGCACGGCCAACGATTAAGATACCGATTGGCGAAGTATGAGTACTTCAGCTGCAGCTTAAAACAAGTACATGCTGTGCGGCTGCAGCTCAGCCCGACTGCACGATGCTCTGTTTACAGATGAAGTGCTGAACGAGTAGAGTTGGAAGTTGTAGAGCGAATTTATAGACTGAGAACAAACCTCAAGAGTGTTAAGTGATAGGGAAGTGCAGTAGTCTGAAGTAGGCGTGGCTGGCGCATAGAAAAAACAATTCACAGGGTAGCTGAATCTAGAATCAGTCAACTGACTTAATACAGAACCAGTCTAGAGTTGAGTGAAGCTAATATACCCGTTTGATTTCAGCAACTGGCAAGCAAAAGCAACCGCAAGCAAATACCAATAGCTGGGCAACAATGCTAACGGCCGCTTTATGAACAATTACGAGCGTCTGAGCCGCAGGCGGGCAATCCGAAAGGTTTCAGAGCGAGGAGAAGGCGCCGTGCCGTCAGCAGAATGTAGGGGGACTGTGTGTGGGGTGTGGGAGGCGATGGGTACTTGGACTTGGCGTTGCATGCGTCACGCGCTCACAGACTTGCCATGGATCGTGTGTCACAATGTGTGTGTGTGTGTGTGTGTGTGAAACTCATAAATGCGCATTTGTGTATCGATAATCAAATTCGCATTCAAAGCTGCGATCATGAAATCTATTTCATTTCGCTTTCACATAGCTAACATACAAATGTCTGCAATTGGAAGCAGTAGCTGTATCTCCGTATCTTTGTATCTATGTATGTATTTGTGACCTAGTTACCTTCGCCTCAAACGGTTCTCGAGTGGCGTTGCTGGAGCTGTGAATTGTTTGCTTTCAATTTGCCAATTGCGCAATCTTTCGCATAGACAATGAGTCGACAGATTTTGGAAGCTTCGGTCAGGCCTTGGGGAAGACTCTTTCAAGTTCAATAAAAAGATAAACACAATTAATATATTGTATATATTTTGTTTAATAATGATATATTTGCAAAGTATTACAATAGGTTTTTGATACATACACATACATGTATATATTTATATATTATATAATAGTTTATTTAATTGGCACCTAATCGAATGCATAAATTTGTGATTTATGTCTGCACAAAAGAAAACTAAAAGCTAAAAATGAAAAATATTTTTATTCTCTCCTGTATTAAACCGTTTTGCTGTTTCCCTTTTTGCAAGGACAACCAAGTTTCTTAAGCCTAAATGTTTATTAGCTAGTTAAAATATTGTGTAAAAATCAAGAACAAAATTATTGTAAACTGAAAAACAAAATGTAAAATAAAAATTAATTAAAATATGTATTCAAATTAGAAAATGTGGCATTTCTGTTGCTGCTCTCTGCATAAACAAATTCTAAGCTAGAAACCTGAGACTCTAATTAACTTGATAGACTTAGTTTTTAATTTTTTAATATTTTTTCTGTTTATATAAATACTTTAATTATGGCCACTTAAATTAAGTTTTTTTACCATGTATATATCTGTAGAATATCTAGTTCGAATTCAAACATTAACAAAACTTTTAAATTAAGAAAAAAAAAAAAAATAAAATAAAATAAAAAAAAATCTAAGAGTAATTAATTCTAAAAATATAGTAAATTTTCTGTATAAATTTTTAAAAATAATTAATTGTTGAAAATTTAATTTTTAAATCATTTTTCTATAAACTAAATTGAAATTTAGAGCTAAATTCCTTTTCAAATTTTTGTTCACTTTAAAATCTTGCAAAACTTTGTTGTTAACTCTAACTAAGCAAAGTTGAAGCTAATTACTAATTGCTGGCAGTGATACTATACAATTAAGTATATTTCTTAATATGCAGGCTGCACAGTGGGGCAAGAGCGGGCAAGAGAAATGCCACATTTTCAGCATTCAAATCAAATTCCACTTATGAGCTACAAAATTCGTTAGATTATTGTTGTTATTGTATAAGAGTGTGGGCTAGGGGGCATGGTCGTAGTTCTGGTTATGGTTCTGGTTGTTTGTAGACAGTTGGACAATTGGACGTTTGGACAGTTGGACAGCAATCACAGTGTACAGCCATTAGATAATTTCACACATAATAGAAACAATAATAGATAGATTACCCACTAAAATTAGTTAACAAATTTGCTGGCGGAGTCAACTAGACTGGCGACACGGTCTGGCCGAGCTTGCGGGCTCGCTGCCCGAATCCCTTGCTACCATCGGGGCCAATGGGCGTGCGCACCAGACTCTCGGCGGCCCGCTGGGCAAAGGAGCCCGAGCGTGATCGGGGCGAGCCGTCCAGGAAGCTGCCCGTGCGCGATCGGGGCTGGCCGTCGTAGTCGCCGCCGTGCTTGTAGTTGCTGAGGAAGCTGCCAGTGCGGGAGCGCGGCGAGCCCTCAAAGCCCTCGGAGCCGAAGGAGCAGCGGCGATCGTAGCCGGAGTCTGTGGAGATGCGACGGCCGCCAATGTACTGGGCATTGTCGTAGGCGGCCAGCTTGCTGTTCAGTTGCTGGAAATTGTTGGAGTAGCGACGCGGCCACACCTGGTAGCCGCCGCCGCCGCCGCCCACCAGCTGATCCGGCTCACGGTCGCGCTCGCGCTCCACATTGAAGTCGTTCGAGGGACGGCGATAGAAGCCGTTGCCTTCGCTGCCATTGGAGAAGGTGCGCTCGAACTGAATGGAGCCGTTCGAGTAACGGCGCTCTACATTGCCCGAGCAGCTGCCGTTGGAGCAGACGGAGCTCTTGCGGTACGCGTCTGACTGGCCAAAGTCAGAGACGCGCCTGGAACAGGGACAGCTCTCCGAGCAGTTGGAGTCGCGACGTTGCGGTGCACCCGTCTCCGAGCAGTTGCTGGCGCGTCGCGACATGGACAGCGCCTGAGTGGCATCTGGACCGTAGTTCTGCTCCGAGCAATTGGACAGGCGACGCTGCAGGCTGCTCATGGGCACAGCATTAGGATTGCTGCCGTTGCTGTTGCTGTTGCTGCTGCTGCTGTTGGCGACGACAGCGGCAGGAGGCGAGGAGGCCTCGGCCAAGCCAGCGGCCGCAGTGTTCGCTGATATGGTGGACGTATTGCTGTAGCGCCTGGGCACATAGCCGAAAAAACCAGGAGATGTGGGCGATTGCTGCTGCTGATGCTGCTGCTGCAGTGGCTCCATATTGATGCTGCCACGTGGCTGATAGTGCTGATAGCCATGGCCATGATAGATGGGATGATGGATGGGCTGTGGCTGCTGCTGGTAGTAGCTTGGCTGGAAGTCCGAGTTGTTGCGCTTCAGCTTAAAGCGCAGATCGTGCATGGGCAGCTCGTGGCTGGGCATGCCGGAGAAGCTGCCGCCGCGTGTCCTCTCGCAGTTGGCATCGTTGTAGTAGCGATAGTTCTCTACCATGCGTGCGACTGGCGCAGCGATCTGGATGACGGCTGCTTTCTTGCCGGTCTTCTTCTTGGGAGCGACCATCTCGTACACCTGGAAGGGCCCGGCCAGATGCAGTGCCTCGCGGGCCGACGACGACTCCAGATACTCGACCAGGGCGCACTCCTTCTGCTGCAGCTCCGGATACTTGTTCATGAACTGGCGCACATCCACGGGTATGGCCATGCCCGGCTTGAGAATGCGAATCAGGGCGATCTCGCCGCACTTGGAGAACAGATCGGAGACCTTCTCGATGCTCAGCTTGTCCAGCGGCAGATCGCAGGCGACAATGGTGCGCGAGGGCATCGTCTCATCGAAGCTGGGCAACGGCTCCAGCCGGCGCACCTTGGTGCCCTGCTCGTTCAGCTCAATCTTGCGCGACATGCGACGCACTGCATCGCCCACCACTTTCCATTCGCGGGTCAGCTGGCGCACGCGCTTGAAGCTGGACACCAGCTTCAGGCTGACGAAGCCCTCCTTGTTGCGGCGCACGTGCTTCAGCAGAAAGGCGTCCTTCAGTATGCTCTCATTGGAGAAGTAGAACTCCACTGCGTCCGCTATCTCGGCAGCCAGCTCATCGCTGGGCACCAGCGACGGGTCCAGCGTATCAATCTCATTCGGTTCCACGGGCTGTTGCTGCTTCGGTTGTTCCGTCTCCTGCTCAGCTGTCTTCTTTATGCTGAGGAACGAGCGATGCACGCGCTTCGTCTCCATCACTGGTGAATTGGCTGGCGCCACAGCCGGCGGGGGAGACGAGTCCATGTTGAAATTGGGATGCAAATAGATGTTGTCCACCTGATGCTTGCGGAACTTCTCCAGATTGGCCTCGCTGAGCGGCACAGCTGGCGGCGATGCTGCTTGGCCTTCCGCCAGCTCTGGCTCCGGTATAATATGATTATCCACTGCCAGCGGCTTCAGTTCATCATCCTCCTCGGACTCCTCTGAGTCACCGATGGACGAGCCCATGCCCACGTCCAGCAGCTTATCATCGCTGGCCGGCGACAAGGGCGGCGACATGGGCGGCGCACTTGGACTGCTCGTTGGTGCATCCTCGGAGCCGGAGCCGAACTGCGAGTCCAGCGATTCCATCTGATGCAGCAGCGACTGAGCCGAGCGTTTGGCATGCAAGCGCAACAGCTTCGATGGCAGCGACGTGGACAGCGGCACCACAGCCTGCGAGCTGCAGCACGGCTGCTCCTCATCCTCCAGCTCAACCAGTTGAGTCATAGACGGCGTCGTGGGCTTCATGACGGGCACAGCAGTCAGTATGGGTGCAGTTGCTGCTGCTGCTGTTGCTGCCACGGGACTAACCACAAAGGTGTGCCCCTGTGGCGCCTTGACCTCATAGCTGCTGGCCGCCTCCTGCTCGCTCATTCTTGAAGATTTGCTGCTCTTTATTGAATATACAATATTTCTAGTTGACAATTGGCTAATGCTCTGAGCACTGGGCACTCCAGCAAAAGCAGCTGAAAATTGCTAATACAACTGTTCACACAATTGTATCTGTATCTCTCTCTCTCTCTCTCTCTCTCTCTATCTCTAGCACTAACTCTGTCTATGTCTGGCTTTGTATCTCTATTTGCAGCTATCTGGAGCTGTCGCTGTATCCGTAACTGTTTTTGCTTTGCCTCTATTTCTCTCTCTTGGGTTTGTCTCTGCTACAAATTTCACTTTCACTTTCAAGTTCAGCTCGCTGACGCTGTGCACTTACATTTGGCACTCACTGTCTGCATTTACGCTCAGCTCTGGGCGTTCATTGAACGTCAGCTGTTTATAGCTGCCGTAGCCGTTGTTGTTGTTGTTGTTGTTGCAGCTGAGTTTATTTATTTTTTTGCGTAATTCTGCAGCCTGGCTAAAAACGTGCTTGGAATTCTCTGACTGTATTTGGCTATAATTTTAGACATACACACATATATATATAGTTTATAAATATATATATATGTATATGTATGTGTAGGTAGGGAGCTGATTGTTTTGTTTTCTAGGCCGCGCTTGACACCGACACCATTTGATAGTCGTTAAAAAACGGCACCGCAACAATTTCTTGTTGTTGTTGTTGTTGTTGCTTTTGGTTTAACAATTTCGTATGCAATTGGGTTTTTTACTTTTTGTTGATAAAACATTTGATTTGTTATTATTATTCCGTTTCTTTCTTTCAGTTGTTGTTGTTGTTGCCCGTGCGAGTTATTTAATTATTTCCGTTTGACTTGAGGGTGTATGCCAAGTGCTCGTTGTTGTTGTTGTAGTTGTTGTTATAGTTGATTATTTATTTCACATATAAATATGTTGATCCGTTTACGTACGCGAGTTCATGCAACGCTGCAACGCGGAGATAGACTGAAATTGCAAATTGATTTGAGGTCGGTTAAATACCCTCTGCTTTCGTTTAATTTTTGTATGTTGCTGTTTTTTTCGTTTTTTGTTGCTGTTGTGTTTACAGCGACTGCCGGCGGCAGCGACGCGACGCCAACAACAGCAGCAGCAGCAGCAGGCAGCGACAGCCGCGTCGAGCGTTATTGAGCGGTCCAAGTACGCACGAAACAGCCGATAACAACAACAGCAACAGGGAGAGACAGCTGCGCTGACTGCGCTGCCAGCGGCGACAACTTATTGGCAACTGAGCAACACAGCAACAGCAACAGCAGCAGCAGCAGCACACGAAACTTGTTGCGTTGGCAACAACAGCAACAGCAACAACATTCGCTGGCTGCATTTGTCAGGCTGCGTTTGTTGTTGTAGCTTTTGAATTTTTATTTCTTATAAAATGTTCTGGCAAGATACAGCTACAACAACAACAACAACAACACCAATAACACACACACTCTGCGAGGTGCTTCCGATTTATTTATTTTGCAAATTTTAATTTTTTTTCTTTCGCAGGCTGTTTGCATTGAGGCAGAGCGAACGATCGCGCAATGTTCGCTCGCATTGCTCATACGCCGCGTTCGCCGACAATTTGGAAAGTGCTTCACTTGATTTTTATTTAGCTCTCACATTGAGTGTCACTGTTGTTGTTGCTGTTGTTGCTCTGTCGATTGGCGACCTTGTTGCATCCAATTTGCAGTCGAAACAAATTGCAATGCAGCATGCAAGTCCAGCATTCTAAAAAAAAAAAAACAAACACACACACACAGTTATCTATGGGGAAGCAGGAAGCGACACAAAATGACAATTCGCCGAGGGTTAACAAATGAGCGAGCGGGCACTAATGGAGTATCTGCTATCTAGTCTAGATGCCTACTCAACAGAAATTCGGTCTGTGGGCAGGAAGTTTGCCAACAACTTCCAAGGGAAATGTCTACGAATATTAAATGTATTCAAATATATATTTTCTATTTAATGTCTACGAATATGTATTCAAATATATTTTCCATTTAACTTTTCAAAGTGCAATCTGACTTGGTGTAATATTTTATATTTTTTATCTTTTATTATTTAAATGCAATATTTTATGTATTTAAAAATAATAATTTGCTTTCATTTGAATTGGATATTTCATTAACTATAAAATTTATTTTTAATTTTTTTGTTTATTTTTTTTTTTACATATTATTTAATAATAAATTGCATACATTTTAACTTATTAATTTTTTTTTTTTTTTTTTTTTTTTTGCATTTTAATATAATGAATTTGTTATAGATTGATCTCAGTACAAGTTACATCATAGCTCCAAGGTCATTCCTTAACTAGGCCATTCAAATGACACAATGCTGAAATCTATATCTCTATAGATTCCGCTAGATCCATCCAGATTCAACTAGACCCCCCCTCTCTAGATCCCACCATATGCCTTCCAGTTTCCTGCAACTATTTCTCCTCCAACCTCAAAAATCCATCAAATTAATGTATATATTTGTATTCATCTAACCCAAAATTCTTGCCAATTTTTTACTTTCACGCAATAAATTGTTTAACTATTTACATTCTTTTTATTTCGACAATTTCTTTACTTTATTAGCTAGATTTTTAGCTGATTTCAAGCCAGCTGGCCGCAGTTTTCGCCATTCAAGTGCCAAGTGCAAGTTCAAGTGCAAATTGCAACGAGAGGCGCCTCGACCGGGGGTCTTTGCCACACAGTTGTGCAATAACGTAACTTTCTGTCACTATTGCATTATAATCCCTTTAGTTGGCTTTCGCATGGAACGTTGCATCAGCTGTGACGCGAGACGTTTGGTTTACCATATTCAATGAGCTGATCAAATTATACAATCTCCAAGTGTTACAAACATTTGCAATCCAATTACGCATATTGTCAATGTATGTGTGTGTGTGTGTGTGTTCGTGTGTGTAGCTAGAATTCTCGCTTACTCAATTTGGGCTAATGGGGCGTATACTTGATGTTGCTTGTGTCTCTCTTTTTTTTGCTACCTGTTCGATAAGGTCAGCTGTCCATTAATTGGCAATTGACGACAGGCATTTGCGGCCCATTTGATTTCGAGTAGTCATACATTTTGATTTGCCAACAAGTAAATTATGATTATTTTTTCAAAACAACAGCAACAACAACAACAACAAGCACAAAAGGCAAACTTAACCTTGCGGTAAAAGACACAACAACCACAACAATATAAATTCAAGTATTTCTCTTGGCTCGACAGAAACAAAACAAATGATTTATTTATTTAGCAAAAATATGTTTTTTTTTCTCTCTCTCCCTCTCTCTCTCTCTCTCTATTTTGGTAATTTGTTGCCTCCAAATATGAAATAAAAGGGCGTGTCTATCAAAAGACATATTAATCTGCAATTTTGGCCAAATCTAACCCGGAAATTGGCAAAGAGTTTTTCGTTCGCCTTGTTGCGGTAAGTCGCAGCTACTTAAGGCCCACTTTGTGCTGGCCTAGACAGTTGGCTTACTGACTGGGATGCGTGTAAGAGTAACTGCAATGCAAATGCCTTACTAGCGGATACCACGTAATAAACTGATAGATGAGGTATCAATGATTTCTCTATGAGATGAATTCAATTTGAAGCAATGAAAAAAATAATATAATAATAATAATAATATAATAATATTTATGTATAATATCATATATTTTTAAGGGATGCTTAAAGACGAATATAATATTTGTATTTTTAGTATAAAATAAAATAAAGTAGTATATGAGTTTGTAAAGATTTTATGGTACCTAGAATTCAATTTCTCATAGGAATTGACTCTCTGGAATTTTTACAGTTAGACAGACTGATAAATCAACTGATAGGCAGAAATATAGAGAGACACGAGAGTAAAGATATGAAAGGACAGACAGACAGACAGACAAATATATAAAATGCTTATTAAATTGACTCGACTTTTGATTGTAATAAACAGGCGCGTATACAGGGGGGGGTTTCGGGGGTTCAACCCCCCCCCCGAAATAGTCGGAAGCTCAACATCCACTCTAAAATTGAAGTCACTCCAGAGGATATTTTGAACGAAATGGCGAAAACAAGTCGGAAAATAGACATTCTTTTATAGAAAAAAAATTTGAAATAAAGGTCATCCATTATATTATTAAGTAAAAATATGTGTATTTAATATTTGCTGAAAACCCCCCCCGAAAAAATTTTCTGGCTACGCGCCTGGTAATAAATATAATATATTATATATACATAATATAAATATATATTTATATATAATAATATAATAGAGTATTACCAAAACAAAACACCCAACACTAATTATGTGCAATGGGTATATTTATCAATTGGGTCTAAAAGGCGCTTTTTATCAGCATTGTGTTGGCCATGTTTATTTGTTTGTTGTTGCTCACGCATTTATTTGCTTTTATGAAACGTTTATTTACTTCTCTCTTTTTTTTTTTTGCACACACATTGAGATGTTGCTGCTGTTGTTGTTGTTGTTGTTGTTGCCTACACTCTTTGGAGCGCTGCCGCCGCTGTGTTCCAGGGTCGTCCAGGCTGTCGATCTGCTTATGATCAGCAGTTGAAGCATTATAATTATTACTTATGGCTGTTATTGTTGTTAATGTGTTGTTGTTGTTGTTGTAGTCATTGTTGTTGCTGCAGCTGCTTTACACTCTAATTTGTTTGTTGTATTCGAGTTTGTCCTTCTGTTGACATTTTGCACGCGTTTTACCTTATTTCGGCAATTGTTCGCTTGAGCCCACGCAAAAGCGTTGCCAACCAAAGCAAAGCAAAGCGAACTGAAGCAAAGCAATTCAAATCGCATTGAATACATTGAGGTAGGTGGCAGCTGTAGCTCATTTAGTGTAAAATAATTTAAATGTAATTTAATGGCAAAGTTTTTATGTTTAGGAAATACCCATTGATGATTAAGAAACCTAACACAAGTGTTAACAAATAATTTACTGTAAATTAACCATTAAGTTTGAAAAGGACATCGAACCGCCAGAATATTATTTAATTGTACTGTTTCGCGTGCAGGCAAACCAGTTTTCAGTATGCACACTGTTAATGTCTTACAAAATATAAAATAAAATATGATATGCTTGTAAAAATAATTAAGATACTAAATGACTGCAATATTACTGAAAAAGAGATAAAGTTAATTAAAGGAAAAAGTCTTATTTCAAGTTGATTATAGAATTATATTAAATATTTAATAAATGGATAGAAAGCTTGAAGCTTGGTTTTAGCTTAGCCTTCAGTTGAATGGCCAAATTTATATAAAATTTGTAGTAAACTCCAATTCTGATTTAAAATTGGCTGGGTATAACTTTTATAACTCACCTAGTTCTTTATTATGCATTCCAGCTATGCTGCTGCTTAAGCATATGAATTGCTGTCATATAACAAACTTACATAATTTATGTTTATAGTAAAACGCACCTGATATCCGATATACACGGCCAAGTCTGTGCCGTAATATGTGAATCACCTCATTAGATTGCATGACAGCCATTGGCGACGCGTCGCGAGACACTGGCTAGGCCCAAAAGCCACAAAGAAAACATGAAATTAAATAATATAAATAATAATAATGAAATATATACAAAAAAATCAGCTCAAGTTCAATGTTAAAGTTAGTGAAACGTGGAAGCGCAGAAAAAAAGTCCTAAGGCATGTGCAATCCTTCTAGATGATGCGATTTATGATATCTAAATGAGCGTGAAGCCGTTGCGAATGGATGGCTAAGCTGCATAAACTGGGTCAACAGGCACTTGGCACTGGTTGTTGCATAAGCCAGAACCTTTTCGACCGGTTCAGCGGAGAGGACACCAGCCAAGGGCAGCGCAACCTTGATGCCCCGATAGGCCTACCTTTTGTCTGGCCACAAGTTGCAATCACCACCTGCATTAAGCTAAGCGACTAAGCGGCTGCCGTCTGTGAACCGGTTGCCCCCAACGAGCTGCAAGTGCCACAACGCCTGGCAACGAGCCCAAGTTTCGGCACTTCATTAATGAAGCTCCGACAAGCCACAACCTTGACAGACCCAAAAAAAAAAAAAAAAAAAGAGAAGAGAAGAGACTCGAATATTTATTGCATTGTAATCAGAAAGCGCGCACTGACCAGGCCGTGTCGGCCTGAGCCAGGAAGCCGTAGATTGATCCGAGTGCATGGAACAGGTTGTCCGGCTCGGCTCCCTCTTTGGGTTAACTGACTGCAGTTGACCTCCACAATGGGCGCTACATATTTCTTTCAGTATATTTTCGTTTTATTTGCCGAACACACGCTTTTTAATTAAAACTTTGCTGTTCAATTATGTTGAAAAATTGCAAGTGCAACGCCTCTCTCTCTCTCTCGTTTGCTCTCTCTCTCTCTCTCTCTCGACAGAATTGGGTTACATGTGTCAAGCGTGCAGCCCCATAAAACACGCTTTGGGCCTATGTAGAACTGGGCCCGGCCAACTCGAAAATTGTTGTGCAATTAAAATCACATTTTGAGCCCGCAAACGTTTTTGTGAATGGCTTCACACAGAGACGACTGAACGACTGTGAGCTCGTTGTTTGGTGCGTGCCGCACCGTCCGGGCGGGTGTATTAGTGTGTGTGTGTGCGTGCGTGTGTGTGTGGGTTGGTCTCGGTATTTGCAAAATGTTATGGCCATAATGAAAGACATGGCAATAATGTAAAGCACATTTCAAGCACTTTAAACTCTTAACATTTATGGGCTGACAGTTGTTATTTTTGTTGTTTTTATTATTTTGTTGTATAAAACTGTTACCAAATTGCGTAATCGCACAGTGCTGCTGCCTGCCACACACTGCGGCGCATGCGTAGCGAAAAAGTGCTGCCCATTTGTAGCATTAGAGCAGCTTAACATAGATATCTTATATACTGATTCAAGCAGCTGTACTATGATAATATTTTTATATACAAAATTTAATATATATCTATTTTTAGAAAGTCTTACAGATTTCGGTATTCCCATCAATTCTCAAGATTGCTCAAACTAGTTAGTGCTGCCCATCACAGCCTATCAATTACAGTGAAAAGTGCTGCCCATTCGCCTACTGAAATATCTTTCTTTATGGCAATAATGCAATTATAGTAACAATACAAGTGTTAATCAATTAAATGCTGCCTATTCATTTAAAGCACTTTTAATCTTCCTCTCTCTGCTCACCCTCACGCTCAACAAATAAATCAACATTTAATTAAGCACTTACTGAGTTATGCATAATAATGTTTAAATACAGTTAGCTAACTCGTGTTGCTATGTTAGAGTTGGAATTTATTTATGCATTTATTAAATTCTATTCACATTAAACAATTGTTTTAATGCCTCAATTAGGCTATTTATATTCTATAGAAAAAGAAAAGAAACAATTTCTATGCAACGGCAATTGTTAGCAGATCATAAATAAATGACAAAAGGACAAGTTCAATGCTAGCTAAAAATACAAATATATATAATATTTAATTTAGAAAAATATTGAACCTAGATTTCGATCAGTTGCCTATTATAATAATATATTTATGCAATTTTTATCGGATGCATCGGCTTTAGATTTGCATTGTCCGTTGCCATTGCGTGACACATGCCACATGCATAGGCCAAGCAACTGTTGTTGTAGCTGTTGTTGCATCGTGATTAATCTGCATATGCATAGAAGCTGGCCGTGCGGCCTTCTAAAAAATCGCGACATTAAATTATGCGCCTAGGCCTATTATTTTATGCAATTGATAAATTGACAAAACGGGCCGGCACAACACATTTTGCTATGCCGCTCACTTTTCTAAACAATATTGTTGTTGTTGTTGTTGGTGTTGCTGCTGTTGCTACTATTGCTGCCGCTGTTGCTGCTGCTGCTGTTTTGCAGTGAAAATCCGCTTACAATACGTGCCAAGTTTGTCAGCCAACACGCTCTCAACTTTCATACGTGAACTTTTCATAGCTGTTGTTGTAATTGTTATTGCTGTTGTTGTTGTTCGTCTGTCTGTCATTCATTTTCAATGTCAAGGTTGCAATTGTGTGCATTTGTAATTAAAAATGTTTATAATGTATCTATTGACTTTCAATTAGCTGTAGATACAAAGCATCCTTGTAATCAAAAGGCATTTAGTATGGGTGTGTGTGAGTGTCTGTGTCTCTATTCTTAAGTTAGTTAGCTGATAATAAAACAGCAACAAAAAAACAAAAATGACTAAAATAAAATACAACAACAACAATGCAAAAAAGAACAAAATTTTTAACTGAAATATATTGAAGGCAATTTGTCGACGTTGTCAAGCTGCACTTGCCAATAATAAATTCTATTCGCAATGAGCTTTTTGCAGATATATGTATATATAAATGTATATATGTACATATATATATTATATGTACATATAAAACATTGAACT
The DNA here is from genome assembly GCA_035045965.1 of Drosophila aldrichi. Taxonomy (NCBI): domain Eukaryota; kingdom Metazoa; phylum Arthropoda; class Insecta; order Diptera; family Drosophilidae; genus Drosophila; species Drosophila aldrichi. The sequence goes on from JAWNOM010000161.1 coordinate 6,695,338, forward strand.
CACGCTGCAATTTGACAAATTGCAAGCAATATTCAAATTGGGATTTTGTGTCGTATTTTTAACTCGATTTTCTGCCTTTTTTTTTATTTTTGGAGGTGGAGTTGCAGACGTCAAGGCTACGTGTGATACGCATAAATCATGGGCATGGACAAGTCATATATGTACTGTAGATGTATACATATATATATAGTGCACCTTAATCATTTACAGAAATCAGTTAAACAGACACTGACAAAATAGACTACGTTTATTACGTATACGTCGTGTGGCCCTAAAAAAAAAAAAAACAATGGGATAAACTATTAGGTACATTTGTTAATATATCATTTGGATCGTTTGCTATTGCTATTGAAGCATCACTAAGTATGTACACGGTTAGTTGGGTTCATAATTACCTTTTAATTGATGGCTTTTTACTCAACAAGTGGAAATTGGCGATTTCATTTAGTTCTGCAATGGAGATGAATCGCATTGGCTCTTACCTGTGCTTGCTGCTGGGAATTGGCTTTACCGTAGATGCAGCACGAGTGAGTACCGTAAGGATTAGATTACTATGACACTACTGTCATTATGTTCTCTTCAACTCTGCAGCGTCTGCGTTATATGGTGAACTTTCATGGCTTCGACTGCATCAATAGCTGGTCGATTGTCAAAAACTGGAGCTGCGTCATCAGCGAGGATGGCACTATCAACACAGAATTGACACTGCTTGAGCCCATGCCTGTGGTCTGGATTAATTGTAGGCTGATTGTCTTGCGACCCCCACAAACTGAAATGGTTATCTTCAATACAACTTTGGATATCTGTAAAATGCTAAGCAGCGGCAGTACGGCTAACAAGTTTGTAACCACCGTCTATCAAACGATGCTGAAGGCGACCAATTTGGTACCCCAGTGTCCCATTAGAAAGGTAAGTACATCGCATGTATAGATTGTCTGCTGTATAAAAGCTCATTCCTCTTCTATAGGGCCTACTGTACTTCCATAACATGGGTAGCTTGGAAAAATTGCCGGCTTTTATGCCAGAGATGGATTTTAAAGTGTATATAAAATTCTTTAAGCCTAACTCCACAGAGAATACAGAAGTGTTCTTGAACGGGAGTCTTTTTGAAACTAATCGACTCCGTCAAAAGATTAGGCATTGAATATATACATATGTAATATATACAATATATACACATGTGAAAATTTGAAAAAATATAACCGAATTCTTAATTTCGTTTTAATCAATCATTGCTGATTCATTTGTTGAACTTGTTAATGCCTGACTTTATATAGTCACGCCTGTTAGAAGCAGCACCAGCAGCAGCAGCATCATCATCATCATCATCATCATTGGCTGACCTCAAATGTCAAATTCTGTTGCCAGTGAAATCGCAATTGTGTGCTTTTGTTTTGCTTTGTTAAGCAACCTTGGCCTTACATAGAATCGAAACGAAAACAAACGTTTGATGACTTAACGTTATATACGACTATATATATTAATAGATATATGTATATGTATGTACATATTTATCGTATTGGTCGATTCACACAGATCTGTCATAATTCTAACGGCACTTTGTGAAAACAGCTGTTAATCAGCTTCTCAGCTGACGTCCCTAGACCCCACCCATTCACGAAGTTAGCGGCTGACATTGCAATACTATAAATAAAACACAAATCTAATGACAAACCAAACTTAATAAATACAATAGCAATAAAGAAAAAAAGCAAATAATAGCCGTTAGTGCGGCTCGACCCCGTCTGGGGGTCTGTTAGATTAATTGCACATTGATTACAGACAACGAGCCGCGCTAAACGGAAATACAAAACGCTAATCGCGCACAAAACGCTAGAAAAACGCCTCAAAGTCGCGCGCGATCGCGTCAGACGCCTACAATTGAAGCAGCTAATACGGAAGTAGCTCAAGTTCGAGCATTTGTATGCCAGCGCAAACGGGAGAGAAAGAGAGAGAACGAGCGAGCGCTCATTTGATGACCCAGCAGAACTTAGAAACGAAGAAAGCTGCTGCTGAAGCGATCACCCTTAAATAACAGCTCGTCACTGCACTTTTCATGCGCTCAGATTCAGCTGGGTCTGCTCTAATTCATCCAAAGGCGAAGGTGAAACACATTCCATCAGTCGTCAATATTTGAGTTGTTGTTGTTGTCAGTAGTCCAGTAGAACTTAATGCACTTTGCAACGGCGTCTATATGGGAAATCAGAATTATGTGAGCAGCTCACTGCTGTTTTCATGCTGCACAGAATGCTCTTTGAATTGACTGGGTAAGTCAATTGCAGTTATAGGCGAAGGCGCTAGTCTCAGTGTGTGTGTGTGTGTTGTTGTTATTGCTAATATTACACAATTTACAGTAATTGAGTGGAAGCTGATAGCAGAGTGTTTGTCTTTCAGCATAATTGTGAACTTTGATGCTATTTATTTTTCATTTTGCACTTCGGATTGGTTTTTAGTTACTTAAGTGTTTCAATAAATACTTATAGGCTATGTGAAACGTGTGTAGCACACGCCTCTTTAGGTGAGCAACTAAAATACAACTTCAACGGATGTATGGAGGGAGCTAGGCGGGATATTTGGAGATGGGAGAGAGTGAGTGAGAGGAGGGGAGGAGTGGGAGCGGTTTAATTAGCCGGCGGTCAACGACAGACAAAAGTAGTTTGGCCTCAAGAGTTGCGTCTACTGCACGCTAGGCGGCACACCGAAGAACCCGAGGCGAGGCGGCCCAGCTTGGCCAGCAATATAGGAACACAATACTACAACTTGAGCTGGCGCTTGGCCAGCTGTTTCTGTTTACGTTCGCGATACAGCAGGAACTCTCGCCGTACGTCGCTGGCACGCATCTCCAGTATGCAGTTCAGTTTGTTGCGTATCTGCTCCGCCGTATGCACGTCCGTAACGAAGTCATAGTGCTTGAAACGAATGTTGGATATGGTGGTAGCGCCGAAACGTGAACTGGAGTACATAAACGGGGAACGCGGATTGGCAGGTGAATAGACACCGTTCTCGCTCGTGATGCTCGTCATGCTGGGTGCCGAGGTGCAACTAGTGGGCAGGCTGCTGGAAGAGTTAGCTTTAAGCCAAATGCGCAACATCGCCCTCAGCTGCCCCTGGTCCACAATCTCGCAGTGCGCCACCAAGTCAATGGGCGTCGACAGAGGCTTCCGATGCATAAAGAAATTGCTGTTCTTGTGCTGATCGATCTCAATGCGTTCCCCAGAGACGGACAGCGTCGCATCATACTTGAAGAAGCGTCGGCCTATGATGCTGACTCGATAGGTGCGATGCATGGGTGCCTCCAGCATATCATTGTGATTAAGCAGGCGCTGTTCATACTCCTTGACCTGATCCATCGGACTGTCTCCTCCACCCGCATCCGGCACATCGCCATTTAAATTGATGTTTTGCAGGGCATGCAGTGCAGCATCCGCCATCGCCGCCTTGTCCTCCTCGGATGTCATGGACTTTGTGCCCAGCTGATTGTGATAGTCAATGCGGGTGACTGGCGCCAAGGGCCTTCGCTCGGCCAGCGTCAAATGCGAGAAGCCAAACTTGGAGCATGGCTCACGATTGTCTAGCGGCGGGAAATCATCCATGTCATCGTTGTCCTCCGTCATATACAATGCATAGTGTTGCACAGATTGCAGCTGCACTGCATCTGGATACTGTAGGGTAGTCTTGTAGCAAACCAGGCCAATAACCTCTATGATCTTCGCCGTAGATAGCACACAGATCTTGAGTGGGTAATTGCGCTCCGGCTCGGGCAGCATATTTACATAAACATTTATTCGCTTCGTGGGCATCCCCACCTGGGCGGTGCCATCGAAGCGCGCATATTCAACGAAACGATTCTGCGCCTGTTTCGGACTTCTGGCCAGCTGCTCCGACAGCATGCTCCTGACACCACCTGCGGATACCTCATCATCGTTGGCCGTTTCCGTTCGGTTCATTTTTGTTGCTCGAACTGCTGCCGCTGCCGCAGCCGCTGCAGATGTGGAGGGCTTATCAATAGGTTGTTCGTTAAGCACTTTTCGCTTGAAGAAATCTTCACGATCCGGCGGGACAACTTCCTCATTGTAGTTGACGCTTTTAATTCTCGCCGCTTTGCGCTTGGCTATATCTAGTTTTTCGAGTTTCTGCGCTGTATTCGAGCGAAACCGATGGGCGCCCACTTCGGGATACATTTGTATGTCAAACGAATGCGTCGACATATCTAGATCCTCGTCGTCGCTCAGATCGAGTCCCGGATAGCAAACGAAATCGACCTCGTGCAGCGGCGGATCCGCAATTCGCGGTGGCATCATATGCTGTAGTGGCCCAGTTCGTTGCGTAGGCGTGGCAGTGTCTGGAGTTTTGGGACCTTGCGATTTACGCTGCTGTGCGGCCCGATGGATGCGTCTATAGGCTTCCATAGCTGTGTTGGCAGTTTGAAATTTCCGCAAATAATGCTTGGGCATATCGTCGCTCAGCATTACGGTCTCGCATATGCCCGTATCATCTGTGGAGATGAATGAGTTGCGTATGTGCGAGAGGAGCCAGTGCGGATTGGAATACGTGGCCATTGCACTAGGTAACACGTCTCTTACTTCACAAAACAATACAAAATTCTTAGTTATCTCAGCATTTGTAGCTGCCAGGAGTTGTGTTCCTCTTAATTATTCTTCTTCTTCTTTAGTTTTTGTTCCAAACCAACAATAATTAGAATATGTGGCCACCCCTAAAATTTAACATTGCAACCACTGTTATTAACAGTTGTTGTTCCTCTTTGCTGGAATATTGGCATATTTACGTTTTTTAGTTTGAAATATAGATTTGGTAAATGCAGTTTGTAAATAAATCACCATTATTATATATTTATGTAAAGTATTTGTTTGTCATTGCAATAAGATTAGGAGAAAAAACAATTTCAACCGCGATATAAGCTATAACATTCGGTAATTAACGGCGCTATACAATTCGTAACAGAACAGCTGATTACGCGATGCATCCCTGTCAATGTATTTGTCAGGCATATTAATCGGCAAAGGTTACGCCACATATATTTGTCATATAGTTAATGTACTTCCTCAATTTATTAAACATATTATGAAGTATATTTTGCCTATAGAATATATTTAAAAATTGTACATATTTTATTATTATTATGATGCGACAAGAGGTTATGGCAGACAGACGGGAGTTAATTATTTACTACTGCTTAGAATTTGTTTTGATTACTTCTATGTATATATATATTCATTGTATACATTTATATTTAAATAAAAAATATAAGTATTTATACATAATAGTGTAATAATTTCATAAATTGTAAAATGTTGATATGTATGATTTATTATCGATATATCTTCGATAGAATTCATTATGCACTATACCGATAGTACGATGTATTGATATGCAGCTCACATCGCTACTACCATATGACTTTTCCACAAGACGCGAAAAAATTACATATAAATTAGGGAATTCAAAGTAAGTTTTAGTACACTTGTACTCTATATGGATCTGTTATTTCCAATAAGTACGATTCAGGATTTAAAACCGCATCGGATCGATGTTGTAGCAGCGCCCAAAATGGCGGGCATCCCGGTGGAATTCGATGAGACAGTAGTCAATCAGTTTAGCTGCAAACGTTGCGACCGAGTAAGTTTCCCTGTCATAGAGTTAACTTCAACACATTATCTATAAAATATATTCCTTTTGACTCGCCCGCAGACGTTTAAAAGTAAACGCGATCAAACGCTCCATCGCCAGGAGGTGCACAATCATAACAAAACTACCTACGAATGCAAATTGTGCGCCAAAAATTTCTGCAACAGCGGCAATCTGGATCGCCACATGAAGGTCCATAACGATGTGCGTCCCTTTGTATGTAACATATGCTCGAAGGCGTTTGCACAGGCAGTCAATCTGCAGCGACACTATGCCGTACACAGCGGCGAGCGTCCATATCAGTGCACCTTCTGCAATAAATCCTTTACCCAGCAAAGCAATATGAAACGCCACAAAATGACACATACGGGTGAGAAGCCGTTTCGATGCCAGCGCTGTGGCCGCTACTTCTCGCAATTGGTCAACCTCAAGAAGCATAAGCTGGGTCATTTGAATGCCAAGCCGTATCAGTGCAACTATTGTGAGAAGGGCTTTACACAGCTCTCCAATTTTAAGCGTCATCTGCAGTCACACATAAAAGAGGGCGTCGATGTCGATGTGGCTGGTGCAATACAACAGGCGACGGCCCTAGCACGGGAGCGTCTAGAGGCCGAGCAAAAACCGTAAGAGAAATTGATCTCTGAGTAACCCGATCTAATCTTATTCTCTTGCCTTTGTAGAAGCTTCTTTGAGTGCATGATTTGCCGTGCCATTTTCGAAACATTTGGCGACTATGAGAAGCATGAGGGCAAGTGCCATGTCGATCATGAACGCTCCCAGATAGAGGTTAATCAAATGTCGCATATGCATGCGGATGACTACTTGCCGATGAAGTTTTCGGTGCCCGATCTGGATACGCACGAGATCATTATTGAGACTACACATTAATGGCATATACCTATACCTACACCCACACCTACACCTACACACACTCACAACACAACATCAAATACAACCACACGTAATTATACATGCAATCAAGTGAGTGCAACCCCATACATATATATATATATCTATAAATATATATATGATAAATGCGACTGCTACGTTAATGAATATGCAGGCCAACATATTTCTTCTTCTTATAAATAAATGCAAGACATAAAAAATGGATACAACCAAATTGTTGCTTATAACATTCATTTCAACGTATTTTACAATCTTCAATTGCATTTGCAATGAATGGAAAGCAGTAAAACGCGAAATGTTACAAAAATCATATGTGGAAATTTATTGACCCTAAAGATTAAGGACTTTAACTGCATGTTTATTGCGCGACTTTATGGCTATATGATTTCCAGCACTTGGCTTTGTCACGTGTCGCAAGTAAAAGACCTAAAAAGCGTAAGTTCACCTTGGCCATAAAGTTGGTCAAATGTTTATATAGTCGTATACTTCGATCAATTTGGATTTTAATGCAAGTGCTAAATTAGCAAATTAAAAGAGCTCGGTAAATAAGAAATGCCTATACAGGTGTTGCTGAGATCAAAATTGATGTCCTGTTTTTGATATCCAGTTTGTCATTGACCAGATCTAAAAACTAATTAAGGACACGTACGTGTTTACGCAGGTTTCCTTATCAAATTGCAATCTTTATTGCTAAAGGATGGCATTTGCTGTGTCATTAATGCTCCTGTTTTTTTTTTTTTCCTTTTCCCAGCGTAGGATGCGTAAATCAAACTATAATGCCGTCACTTGTCTCTGTGTGCGCTCGGCTTCTGTAATATTTCATGTGAGCTCCCAGCCGCTGGTTCATCTCTTCTTTTGGTGCTGTCGTCGCATCGCCGCCTGTGCGTTCAATTGGCATTCAGTTGCTTAAATAGCCGCCTTAATGTCCGTACCGACAAATGGGCCACATTAATTATATCAGAGCGCGACATTCGCTATAAATTTATTTATGAAACTGTTTGCTTGTCCACTTGACCGCAAAGAATTACGTTGCGTTCAAATGCCGCGACTTCGGTTTCGGTTTCACGCTTTCGCTTTAATTCTCGCTCTCAGCAATGCGTCAAATTATTCCAGCTCCTCAAATTGAATGCAATGCATTCAAAATCAATATGCATATCTCGTATGGCAATAACTTTCATCATTCCATAGCAGGTGGCGCTGCATGTTTTACCCACAACAAATATTTGCCCACGCATATTGTGTGCCAAAACGAAGGGGGACGGAGTGAGAGAGGCCGGGCGCAGCATGCAAATACGCGTAATCAAAGTGGAATGCACAAACAGTTAGAGCAGCCAGCCAGTGCAGTGCGGCACGCGCTGACGTCATAGTTAATGCGTTGAAGAGTTTTTGCTTGGCGCGTTTAATTAACGCTGCAGAGCCCAAGCACAAAACAAAATGGCGGCGCAGGAGAACGTTTTTAACGCCACGCCGGAAAGCAGGCAACGCTTTTTTTATTGACCCATGCGAAAGTTAAGCGAGCGTTGACAGATGTTCGTGGGCGTTGATATTATATATGTAATGCTGTTTTTAATGGACGGGGAGGTTGATGCAATTTATTATTAAATATATTTATAATATATGAAATATATTTATATGAATAGCTAGTCCTTAAAACGAGCTAACAATCTACTTATATTTTACAGATTTTTACATTATACATGCACGAAATAAACGAGGTTGCCTTTGATAAGTCTCAGCACAGGTGTTCGCTGTCAACTCAATTTCAGACACTTTCGGACACTTTCATCTCCCCATTCAATTCAACTTTAGTTTTGCGGTGCGGCTGTCACACACATAACCAACGCCAATTGATTCAATTAAAATCAGTTTCGAACTGAACTGCTGCGGTTTCAGCTATGTAGCTAGCTAGTTTCTAGTGACATTCGCAATGCCCCAATTTGGATGGCGCAAATTTGATAGATGTTTCAGGCATTGGCATTAGCGTTTATAGCCACGCCCGAGAACACGCTCACGCGCGCTGCTTAAATTGATTTGGCCAAATGTTCTGTCATCATCATTATCAGCTCGCCTGGAAAAGTGGCAATGTCATTTCGGAAAACTGGCAGTGGCAACACGCAACACTCAGCTAAAGAAGCGGCAGCAGCAGACAACGAAATGGGAGCCACAAAAGACAGACAGCACGAGGGGGGAGCGGGGGTAGCTGGGCGGTGTGGCTTATGCGGCTGGGATTGTGAAGGCAGCTGTGGTTGCCATCATCGTTTTAGGTGTTAGTGGTTGCACATTATGGCCAACTTGTGTAGCTGCCAACAGCAGTTGGCCACATATGCCTCAGACTCAACTGGCCGAAGGAATCAAATGCAGTTGCAGTTGCAGCTGTTGTTGTTGCTGTTATTGTTGCAGCTCTGATTCTCGCTTTAATTTGCCATTAGAGTAGCTGAGCCACAGCGTAATTGAGTTTTATGTGGCTGTTGTTGGCGTAAGCCAGCAAAGAACACGCACAGAACTCGCAACGATAATTACGCATACGCACCATTGTGCGGCGCAACACACAAAGCAAATAGCGCAAAAACTTATGAAATTGCAATCGAATTGAAAATCAACGATATATTTAAATATTTATATACTCCAGAGTAAATATTATGCGATTTTCGCACGGTCTGGTAAATTGACAAGCTGAATTTAAATAAACAGACTGATTTTTTTTTCTTGTCGCATTTACAAACAGATACGCGCCTGTTTCATATGCATATATGTATGTCCGTGTGTGTGTGTGCGTGGGTGTGCTTTTGTATGTTTGGACTATAATCCAAATGAAGTCATTGGCAAGCTGTCATGGAAACTGTTTTATGCCCTGTTGCCATAAAATTGTCAATATAGGGTATTATTATACCAATCGAAGGCAGCAGACAATCAAGAGCGATAACAGGGTATTGGAGAAACGTTGGGTTCAATGAGATATCAATGAGAATCGGGCTTAGGCATGATTTTCTCTAAGGTATGTATGCTAACCTACGATTCAAGATCGTTCAATTGATCCAAGATTGTCTCTAAAATTACTAAGAATATTTAGTCTTCTTAAATGTTCATATAATTTTTCCTTTACAGCGCATCTACACATAAATTTCCTGTCTTATATAGAGTACATTTGAAATAAACTAAATAAATACTAAAAATACTTTATCTTTTATTCGAAAAACTATTTATAGGGTATCTCATTATTGTGCTCCCTCCAAACATTTAAATAAATACTAATTAGAAGAGATACTTTGCTTTGTCAGCTTCCAAATTTTAATTTCGTTTATTTTACTTCCATTTCATTTATTTTTATAGGGTATTCGCCGACTGAGCTGGGCCACAACTTTCCGCTAAGCCATTCTAGTTTGTTACTATTTGATTATGTTTTGTATTTTTGGCATGCCAGTCACAGCGGATGTTGTGTCTGTGAACGTGACATAGCCGTGTGTGGATAGGCCCATAAAAACGCCTACTCACACACACACATATACAAATACATATGGAAACAGACGGTGTTTGTGTGGGAGTGGCATATGTAGATAGCTATTAAGCACGCAAGTCGCTTAAACTAACGCGTTGAATTTGCAGACAGCCGGCTAAAACAAGGCGGGTTAATTTGGAAAATGGTCTCGAAGTCGACTCGTTGACATTGTTGTCATTGCCCCCTCACCCCATCCCCCCACCCGAAGAGTGCCAGCACAGTAGCTGTAGCAGTTGAGTTGTTAAGTGTTTGCTCGTTGATAAACAAACACAAGCAAAAACACACAGAGGGAACAATGCCAGCCGAACGGTAATCAACTTGGCCTCTACGGTGGTTATTGTTATAGATGTTTGGCTTTAGTTAACTTTTAAATGGGCCAAAATTATTGCCAAGGTAAGAGATAGGAACGCTCGTTCGGTTAGCTAAACAAGGCAATCAGTGTGCATGAGATAATCACATACAGTTTCCATTTCAGTTACAGTTTCTAGGGACATGCCCCTGCTGCCAAAAAAAAAAAAAAGAACTTGAGTTGGCCCTTTGTTCTTGTGCTTTGGCACAAAATGAAGATAAATGCTTGCCCAGAACGCTCACAAGTTATGCTTAGATAACTAATGGATATGCCCGAGCGCCTAAATGCACGCACACATTTTGAGTGGCCATTGTTGTTGGCCAGTTTAGTTTGACAGGTCTTTAAGTTGAGCTGGCCTGAACCGGGTTACTGGAGCGCACTTAAAGCAACGTCCAAGCTGTTGCCCCCAATATATCCAAATTACAAATGCAAATCAAACTGTCCGATCTGGTTGGTTCCGGCTCTCGACAGGATTTGCCTTTGGCTTCCACCATACTGTTTATAACATCTGTATATATATGTATGTACTTGTACAGCTAAAGGGGCACGCCAGGATGTCAGAGTAATGTGCAAACTGTCAGGCATGCATAAATTATAGGGTGTGTTGCCGTTGCTGCAGCCACAGCAGTTATTAAATGCATTTCTGGTTGCAAATTTAAGCTTTAGCACGTTCCCTCGCTTGGCTGCAGCGCACAAACTCAGCTGCATTTTATTAAATTGAATGAACAACAATATACATATATAAAAACAGAGCAAAGCAACAGCAACAGCCACAGCAACGGCTGGTTAAATGCACTCTGAGTGCCTCTGTAATGTCCTCGACTGCGCTTCAAAGGAACAATTCCCGTTTGCCCTTTATTGTTCGACTCGTTTGTTAAATTAGAGCTGGACGCGTGCTAAATGAAACTCGGACGTCGAATCGTATTCTTCTTAGCAAAAGATCCACATTTTGTGCGAATCAAAGCAAATTGCAGAATTTAATCAAAGGAAGTTGATTTTCAGAATATTTTAAATATTTTTATATAAAATTATGAATGCTTGAAAATACATTTTATATGCTGAGTACAAGATAAACACAATTTTATATAAATATATTTCTTTTTTGCTCTAATAATATTATTTATTTAATTCATAATTTTGCTCAAATAATATTATTTATTTAATTCATATTTTATTCAGGATTCATATATATCATGTAATTTATATATAACAAAAAAAAACCTGTAGAGCAATAGAGTATAAATTATATTATGAATTCTTCTTCTATTTTAATTATGATATATAATTGTAAATAATTTTATAGCTAGCCCCTACTCAAGTGAATCACTTACAAGCTACGATAAGAGTTTCAAAGCCTTTCTGGCTCTCTCTCGATGCTCTATTCAATCAACTGCAGACATTGCTATCGAGACCACTCGTTCGTCATGCTTCTGCTAGGCTGGCTTATCTTTAAGCAGTTGTGAACTATGTGGTTAGCACTTATGCAAAGGCAAACCAGCATCCATTCTCAATGGCAATGCCGAGCCCTGATGGCATAAAACTGATTAGTGAGCGAGCGCCGCTATCAGCCGCAAATAATGTTTGTATACAAATTGTGTCTATAAAAAAAGTAGAAAAAAAGAAAACCAAAAAGGTTCTTGTTGCCGAACCTTTATTAAAATTTAACAAAAACGAATGGCAAGCTGACCGTCTGGCATTTCACAATTGGTTTATAGCGACCTTTCTATTTTTAAGCCTTTGTGTTAACTTGTCAGGTTCGAGGTCAGAGAAAATAACCGCAATTGTAGTATTCTGTGTTTTCACTAAGGTCACTCACTGCTCGATATTAGAAATTATGTTAGTTTCTTTAGCGAATCCTAAGTGTTGAATCATGTTTTCTGCCCATTGCAATGTCAACAACCAAACTAAGCATCGAACACGCGTCCATCTCTATGCCGCAAAGAACTTTCGAAACTTTTAGCTACAACTGTTGCTCCTCTCAATTTATAAATATTACATGAGCTACCAAATATGCAACTGTTGAATTCCTAACATTCAAGTGGAGTCTCTCTAATGCGTATGCCGTATGCCATTCTTCTTAAGTGCTGCTCAAGTAAATTAGACAAGCAAACAGACTGGCAGACAGACAGCATTCAGTTGCACAAATGCTTAGAAACAATCTCTCATGTTCTGCACATGTCTTGCATTTCAAAATTATATATGCATTGTATTTTTGTTATTGCTGAAAACCTTCCAACTGCTGCTCTTCATCATCTTTGTGCTGTCATCTGCATACGGCTAACAACATTTTGCACTCTCATCTGCTGACTCTGAATGTGGGTGTGAATGTGGGTGTGGCCCCACCTTTTCGCCTGACTGTTAATTTGTTGCCATTGTTTGCTGCCTTTGTAGTTAATTAATGCTGCTTGTCTACACACATGCACAGAGACATTCTTTTAATACTATATTTGTTATTTGATATGCATGGCTGGGCTCTTAATAACTGCAACAATGTTATAAGCACCGTACAAAACTTTAACTGCGTCTTTGTCTTGCAGCTGCAGCTGCTCCGGCTCCTGCTCCTGCTTCTGCTGCTCCTGCTGTTGCCTTTCAGCATAAAGTCAATTTGTAGTCGGCAGTCCATTGTGTATGCAGCTGCATTGTATATAGCAAATTATGTTTATCTAGCAAGACGAGGCAACAAAAAAGTAGAAAGAACAACAAAACTCTGATTAGATGACTATGGCATGCCCTTACCAGCAGTTGATAAACAAAATATGTAGACTTATATATATACCTAGCTTTCTCTCACTCTCTCTCTCTCTCTATATATATCCTCAACATATATATATTGCCAACTTTCTCCATATGCTATGTAATACAACACTCTCTGGAAATAGTCCCCATTGTAAACTTGCAGTTTTATTAGAAAATATGCTGCAGCCATACGTCTGTTCAATATTGCTCATACGCCCTAGGGCGCTGCAGCAAAATTGCAAGTTTTTTCATTCACACACACACACTAAGACTGAAAAGTCTGTGTATGCTTCGTCCTAAACTTTAATTGAAAATTGATTAAGACACAACTCGAAGACAGTTCAGAATTCAAATGAATTTATGAGATAATTACAAATGTACAAATGTACATATGTATGTGTGTATGTATGTATGTATATATTTCTATTATTGATTGTTAGCATATGGCCTAATGGATAATGATGGGCTACGCCCCATGTACATACATGTAACACCATAGATAAGAAATAGCAAGACATTTGCCACGCCCCTGCCAGCTGCTTGGTTGAATAACCTCCTTTGGCAGACAACCTGTTCGCATTGATTGCCAAAGCGAAACGATTGCGTTTGCGTTTGCGTTTGCAACTGATTTGCATTTCAAATGAAGGCCAAAGCAAAAAAATTTAATATGTATTCAAATTTGGTAGCGCCATCTGAAAATATCAAATTTGTGCCCCTTGCCACGTTGCCACGTTGCCACGTGCCCCGTGCTACTGTTGCTTGGCACTAATTAGAAACGACTTTGCTGCGTATTAATGTCCCATTAAATATTTCATTTGATTTGTTTTGCCCGTTATTAAAATTCAATTTCAAGTGTTTACGTTGTCTATTTTTGTGCTGTTTACGCAAAATTCGTGAGACGCTCTCGCCTCTCGCCTATAATTCGAAATAAATTTGTTACGCCCATTAAATGGGGAATGAACAGGGGATAAACAGGGGGCCACAAGCATACATACATATATGCTATTTATGGAGCAGGAGCGGGGCTTAGCTTAAGATTTATGTGCTCTGAGACGCAGACTACAGTTCTATTCTCTGCCTGAGGCTGGCTTAGACATAAACAAAGTATACGCCATGTGAGCCGGTACGGGTCTAGGTAAACTGCTGCTGCTGCTGCTGCTGCCAGCTGAAACATTTCAATTGTTGCCACATTTGAGCGGAAATTGCGCGGCAAACACTCCATTGTGCGCCAAATGCTGAGCTGATTGCCTCAAATATTTTACAGCTGTCGCCACAGACAGCAGCCAAGCTGTCAGCTTTCAGCTCTCAGCACTCAGCTCTCAGCTCTTAACTAAATGCCAGCTTTAAACAGCCGCATAAAAATATCAATTGATGCATATAAATTTGATTCAAATCAGCATTTCATGCCTCAATCTAGAACTGCGCTTAGTTTAAGCAAAAACTCTCGATGGATTTACGCATCAAACATTCAAATTTGTTGAGGGCCTTTTGAAGTTCAGCTCAGCTGGGATTTGCGACTCGATTGGCGGCATATGTATGTGTGAGTGCCATTTCTGATTATTATCGGCTTGCTGGACAACGCGCTGATAAGGCGAGTTCTCCTGGGACTACTGGCACATTCGAGTGCCTCAGTAACTGTTAAAGTAGCTGCAATTTAACAATTCGTTTGTTCAGCGCTTGGCACAAAGTTTTGCGAGTTTTGCACAATTGTTGCAATGAGACAAACATGCTAAATAGCTGCGCATATTTAACACTAAAAATGTTGCACAAATTGTTTAACATTTGTTGCTGCACTCGAGTTGGGTGTCAGAGCAACAGCAGCAGTAACAGCAGCAACAATGGGGCAACAACAACAACAACAACAATGAATACAATTACAAGCAAGTAAATATTGTCAGGCAAAAGGGAAGAGCGAAAAGCAAGAGCAAAATGATTTATATAGTATTACAATTTGACGCTGATGAGCTAGAGGAATATCCCTTAATTTAGTCTAGGCTAAAAAGTCTAAAAAAAATATTTATAATTACTAGATTTTAGTTTAGCTAAATGAGTTAGTTGTAAAGCACTTTTATAACTTTAGTGATTCATTAACACGTTAAATTCGGAACGAGTTCATTTGCTAAGGAGTTTAGGTGAGTTGTAAATAAGTTGATTTGTGAATGTTTCCATTTATGAGCTGGTTCCCTTTCGAACTATTTCTTTTGTATACAAAGGAACTAGTTCTTTAAAATTTTGTTCATTTGAATTATATTATCAGAATTAGCTTATTAATATAAATATTTATAATTAGCATAAACATAAACATCACATATGCCAGTTCCATCAAACTCCCTGCCAATGCCAACTACAGGGTATAGGGACACGCAAAGTTTTGTTACAAATTTTCCAAATTAAAAGTTGCAGGGTCTAACCAACCAGCAGCTAGCAGCCAGCATGGGAATAGCCAGGAGGAGTCTCAGCAGGAAGGAAGAGTTGTTTTGCTTTTGGTTCTGCTTTGCTCTGCTTTACTCTGTGCTGGAATCCCAAAGAGCGAGACCCTCAAAATAACCAAGCAGCGATTCCGATTCCAATTCCGATTCCTATTCCGATGCCGAATCCGACCCCAAGACCCAGCCAATTCGACCCAGTCATGCAGTTAAGCAAACAAATTCTCGTGTGCTGAGAGCGTTTTGGGCATTGAACACATTGTCCACGTCCGCCGCACGTCTTTTGGGCGCTGAAACTGGCGCCGCTCTCCAATCAAAGTTGCATAGAACTCGACGGCTGCTACCGCGGCTGCTGTCAGCATTTATAACCAACTCGACGCCCTCTGCCTCTGGCTGATTCTGTGCAATATTTCCATTGAATTTTTTATGCCTCACGGAAGCTGCAACTTTGTCGATTTGTTCGCATCAGTCGTAACGGGCAATTGATGGATTTAATTGCGAGCCATGCACTGGAAGCGAGGCCAGAAAACTACGCTTTGGATATGTCGTTAGCAATGTGCATATATAAATCAACGAAATATTTTAGCACATTTCATTTATTTAAATACTTCGATACATTTTTCCATTTTAATCAGCTTAGCATGCAAATGCAATTGGAATTTGTGACAAAATATATGAATACATTTGAGAATTTATAATTAAATTTTATTATTTACGAAGCAGAATGGAAATAAATTATTATCAGCTATGGCAAAGCAAGCTAGGCTGGCAGATATCCTAGATATGCTTACTTATATATGACAAGAGGTAAGAGCATATATTAAATTTGAAAAATATATTCTTCTGCTTTAACTTTTATTGAGAAATTTAGTGAGATATCATGTTTGTTTGTTCATCCATCTGTTCGTTCCTCTGTTCGCCAATTAGAGCTTTGAAATTTGAAACATATATTTGGTATTGCTGGTATTGTCTCCTGCTATAAATTTATTGATTGTTTTGCTACGCCCACAAATGGCGTGGCAATGACAGAAATGCTATTACTTAAGATGCTAGAAATTTGACATTTAGAGCACATGCCGCGTTGATAACACCCAGATAAATGATATAATATGTATATGAAATTTTGTTTTGTTATGTATTTTCTATAATTCTATAATAATTATAATATACAACATAATTAACAAGATAAGTGGAAAAGTAAAGTTTTTATATTGTTTGCAACAAGATGTTGCCTTCTCTCCTCCGCCCACTGACAACGCCTTCACGCAAGACTTATTCCTTCAAGTAATCTGCAGCTTGGCAGCTTAAAATTTCTGTTGTTTAAAGGACTTGTAAAACATTTAAGTTGCCCAAAGCTTCCTTTTATCAGGATGAATGTCCCGCTGGTTGAGATGACTGAAAAGAAAATATTATATTATATTATATATATAATTTTTAATTTATTTAATTTAATACTACATATAATTATATTGCAGTTTCATTTAAATAAATAATTTATGCAGTTCCCAGCATCACAGCTTTCCCTTAAAGTTAGATAAGATAAACTTAAATTTAAGTTTCCCATAAATTCACAAATATTTCGTTTGCGTTTCTATGAACTTTTGAACTTTTCCTTTGTTACTGCTCTTGAGGTAACACAATGAAATGCTTAAGGCACAAGCTTTTGCTACTTTATCCGAATAATCAGTGTGGAGGAAAAAAAAATAATAAGAAAAACCAGAGAAAAAGTACACAAGTTGAAAAGCCTAGCGGACAGGCTTTGGGCGTCCATTTCCTATTCCAACTCGCTGGAGCACACTTGAGACAGGTAGAGGATGAAAAGCGCAAACTTTGTATATACACACAGTGCATAATTCTAATGCTAAGTAAGCAGATGGACAAAGCAGCACAGAGGAGAGAGAGGGAGAGAGAGAGAGGAGAGAGGAAAGAAAGTCAACTCGAAACAGCAAAAGCCACTCGGGACACCACATGCACATTCGAATGTCATCCGCAACTTTTATGAGAGGTGGCCCAACAAAGGCAACGGCAACGGCAACGGCAACGGCATATCACCCATATCGTATGCCAGTTGCTGTTGGCCATCTTCTGACTGAGAGCAGCGGCGACTGCAACGGAAGTCAACGTCAATGCCAAACACTTTATCAAAACTGCAGAGCGCATAAATCAAATTGTGACCGCAGCAGTTGCTGCTCCAACTGTCACCCCCGTATGAATGGCTGCTACTGAAGCACTCGAGTCACTCCCCCCCAAAAAGAAAGCAAAAGGCAAAAACAAAAATCCAATAAATGTTCAATGGTTAAACCATTAAAATTGGCCCAGTTAAGCAAGCGCTTGCTCTGCGTGAAACCGTTCAATTATGCGCGCTTCCTTTGCTCCATTCTGACAGCTTGATGTGGCAGCAATAAAGCATGAAAGCTTTTTAAAAGGCAACAGCTATGCGTGTATTTGAAAGGAATTGAGCAGTATTCAATAAGAACAATATAAAATCAAATACCGTACTTGAGACTATTAAAATTGCCTCGTTGCAGAGCGTACATATGTTATCAATAACAGCGCAAGTGCCTGATCCTACTCTCTGTTATGTTAACATTAACTTACATAGCTAACAGCGCTCATTAACAATCGCTGTTAATGGGACTGTTATGAGCAGAACTGCAATGTTAAGCCAGATTCAAGCTAGCTGATATTCAACTATTTGCTTCTAGCTTAACTTTAACTAAAATTTTAATACATTTAATATGTAATTTTTTATTGCGCTTCATTTGTCTAAAAATATTTGCCAGCCGTCATATTTTCATAGACAAAAAGCGCTTTAATTATTAAAGCTTAGTTTATGCAATGTGAGGTTAAGGTAATGAAATATAATATAATCAATTATAATATTAATATTTATGTCTATGTTCTACTTGTATATATATCTGCTTTCTAAGTCTGCCTTCATCATGGGCATTTTATACATAAAAATTATATAAAAGGGAATTTACTTAAGCCGAAGAGCCTAGAACTCTTACAAATGTATATTAATATTAATTATTATTGTGAAATGGAATGAAAATGCAATTGAAATGTTTATCCCTTAAAACTTTTTGTACTTATAAAGCTTCTGCGCATCTCCCTTACTTTGAAACTTGCACAACTTTAACAAAGTTAAATTGATTTTTTGGGGCTTACCAACTTCCTTCAGATTTCCATTCTAATTTCTTTTCAAATATATAATATACATTAAATATATTCCTTTTATATTGCCAACAAATGCTTCCTTCACTTGTCTGTGGCAACTCAATTAGCACAGTTGGTGCATGATTTGGCTTTTAAATCCAACTACATTATATAATCACTGTCATTCATAAAAAGTATGCAACTAACTGTAACATGCACGATTTCACATATTTACCTGACAGGTTAAAGAGCTTTCCATGAAATTGCAATTCAATTAGCTGCACTTTTGGCAGCAACTTTTTGGGCACATCTAAAGAGAACTGAAACTCGTTTATCTTCTTTTTAAGGGCGACGCAAGTTTTAGCCATTTGACTGAAATCGCAGCTTGGCAGCTGAGGTTTGGGTCTCACTGTGACTCCCAGTGGCTCGGGCCGTAAACAACTAAAAATGACTTTGCGCTTTTTGACAATGGGGCGCCAACAAAGTTACATTTTTATTTTTTTTATTTTCTATTTTACTGTTGGCTGTCAAGCACACACACACACACACACACACACACACACTCATACAGTGAAGTGCTGTCAAGGTGTTAAATATTTTATGGGGATTTGCTTTGTTGGCGCCCTGTGCTTGACGCTGCATGCCACATGCCACATGCCACATGCCACTTGCCACTCCAATCCAGACTATCCTGCCAGTCAGTAGCACTACAGCGCCAGTGTCCTAATTAGGCTCCACATTGCAGTTCAGTTTTTCAAGTGCGAGACATTCGTAAATTCGCATATTCTCGCGACTCAAATTCAAATTCCCATTGAAATTTTACAGTTTTATTTAGCGCTAAGCTCGTCAACGTACAACGCGCCTGATTAGCTTCATTATGCAGCATTTTCGAAAAGCCATTCTAAGCTGTAATGCGTGTGAGCGTGCGTGTGCGTGCGTACGTGTGTGTGCGTGTGCGTGTGCGTGTGCTTGTGTCTGCTTTTGAAATTTTAAAGCCATGGCAAACTGCTTAATTAGTATGCATGTCACAGGCGTGCGAAACGAGCTGCACGCCAGCTGCTTTGACAGCTTACAAAAGGCTCAATGCCAATGTCAAACAAACACACACACACACACACACATGCGCTCAAAATTGAACTTTGCCCTAGTGACTATCCATGAAGTGTTTTAATTGCTGCAATGCAATCAACAAGCCAACGTTCTAGCTGCGCCTGCCATACGCTGCGTATGCGTAATATATGGTTTTAAGCACACCTTAAAGTCCAAGGAGTCGCTGATCGATAGAGCGTTGTCATTGGCACGTTTGCCGCTTAAAAAATGAGCCATGCTGACAGTTGAAGTTGTTGCAACATTATTGGAAACAGACCAACACACAGGACTCTCTGCGTGTGTGTGTGTGGGTGTGTCTTAAGGACAGATGCTAAGACTTAAGTTAAGACACGTAATCTTTCGAGTAAGAAAGCCAAGACAGGACCTTACCTACGACCAAATATATTGAGCAACAGCAACATGGTTGGCCATCACAAGTACGACAGCCGAGCGCCATTTGAAATGGCAAACTGTTCGAGCGGCACTCGCAAGGCGGCTTAGATTAATGTGTTTTAGCTGCAGACACACAAAAGGATTTTTGATAAATGATGTACAATTTTTTACAGGCAGCTCAAGTTGTTATACCTTAAAGCACATGCACTTAAACTAATTGCCAGCATTGCTGCAGACTTCAATTGCAATGATTGGCAGAGTATTCTATCTCTGTGTGTGTGTGTGTGCACACATATATACGTTTAATTGCTATGGGCTCAAAAACTAATTGACATTTACAACGCAGACAGGTGTCCACATGGCAATGCAAACACAAGAGACGAGCTGCCTGCCAAGCCAAGCTGCCTATCAAAACAGCAGACAGGCTCGTATCTAGAGAGGGGGAGAGGGAGGGCTACAGAGCGATTGTTGTGGCTAAGCAAGGCATTTCACATAAATGCCATATTAAAGTAATTAAGTGGCATAATAACTTAGGCATAGCCCACTCAGCCTCCTCCTCCTCCTGCTGCTGCTGCTGCTGTCCCTCTCTAGCCTCATTGCGAACGGTCTCTGAAATTTTTTGCCAGTCGGCAAATTGCCTTATTGACTCATTAGCCCAATTTTTGAGTGTCATTAGCTTTGGGCTTTGCTTTGCCGCCCGACGACCAACAAAAATTTAATAAAAACAGCAAGCAAATAAATTTACATAGAAATGTTGGGTCCAGGCCAGCCTGGCAGGACAATGCCACTGGCGATGACAATGTTTGCATAATCTTATCGAATGATTTAATTCTGCTGCTGCTGCTGCTGCTGTTGAGCCTGTCAGCGGCAGTCGCAGGCTCTTTGCCATTTAGCTTTGTGATGCTTATCGCGTTATCCTGTTGCCCAGCCACTATTGTTAAAACAAATGAGCTGGCTCTGTGGCTGTGTGTGTGTGTGTGGCTGTGTGTGTGGACTGTAAGCTGCCTCAGCCAATTGCTTACTTACTTTTGCTGACTGCCTGACTGGCTGTCATAGTGATTATGTGGGTGTAACGCACACACTTTACAGTTTACGGTTTACAGTTTGTTGAAGGCCTTTTTGGGGCCGCTCAAAATATGTGACAAACTGTTTCACATATTACAAACTCATGCGCACTTGACTCGATTTGGCCGTTTGGCGCTTGAATTACCAGACAAGTGTTGGCACGAGTGCTTTTTATTAAAAATATACGTACAATACGATTTTATAGTTATTCCATTTAACATTGCGCTCATAAGTATGCTACACTTTATTGCGGACAAGTATTTATGCTGCGCTTAAAAGTATGCTACACTTTATTTTCGACAAATTGCTTTGCTTTGCACTACGAACTGGACACGTGTTTACCTTTTTTTTGGGCGAAGACTGAACTGGCATTGGTTTGCTTTATTTTACATAACTGATTTTCACTTGAAGTCCTGCTTCTTGTTGTTGATTGCGCAAATCCCCAGCGCCACGTTTGCGCAAATGCTGCAAGAACTGCCCAGAACTGCCACAGAAAAAATGATGTGAGATATTTTCCGCTTTAAACGCAGCCATTCGTATTGCACAATGCGAAAGTAGCTTAGAGTTCCTGCTGTTCTTGTATTGGTAACTGGTGGCCAGCAAAAATACAAAAAAAATAAAAAATAAATAAAGGGCTTAGCATTTAGCAGGCAAAGCGTCTGGCGATAAAAACCACTTTGAGTCCCAAGTATTTTGCAAATGGATTTTATGTGAGGTAGCTCGTCGGGTTCCAAGTAAGGGAGGCTTGAAAGCAAATAGAAAATCGACAGCATGCTTAGCATAGCAACTAAAAAAGTCAACATTGGCCTTGCGCTCGTTTATTGACCACTCATTACGGCCCAAAAAGGAAACCCCAACTCCTTTTTCTCTGGTGTTTTTCTTTGTATTGAAATTATGAAAAGAAAAGGTTAAGCGAACAGCAATCAAAATCAACAATCTTAAAGCCACAACTATGCCGGACTGGGAACGATGAGTGGAGGGCTTTAAAAAGGCCTCGGAAGCAGCTCGCCAAGAGGCAAATATCAATAAAGGTCTTGTAAGCCACAGAAAGCCAAACAGAGCCCCGTGCTAAAAAATTTAAGTATCAAAAACCAAATATACACAAAAAAAAAAAAAAAAAAGAGAAAGAAATGAGAGCTGTACGACTAACAGTTACCCTATGCCGTTGCATAAAATAACATCTATGCTGTTGTGTTTATATAAGCGTGAGATTTCGAGCATAAAAAATAGAAACGTCAACTCGCCTTTCACTCAGAAATGCGAAACGTTCTATGTGCGGTCGTAAAACTCGCTGAAAAAAAAAAAGAGAGAAGAAAAACTCGTCGAACCCTAAAACGTGAAAGCTAATGGATGCTTAGGGTGCACGCAGGACGCGCGGGGGGATGGGCAAAGGGTGTAGCGGTTTGCCAAATTTAAATTCAGCGCGTCAGTTGTTAAAGCTATTCATTTCAGTTTTTCAGCAGCTGCGTCTGGGCTGCAGGATGTGGATCTGGATGCGGCAAAGGACATTGTTTATTTCTTGGCAAATCAATTACAGCTGTACAACTCCGCAAGGCAACTTTGCCGCTCTCTTTTTTTTTTTGTCATGGGCTTCACTTGCTGCTTGCGATTGCTGGGAGCGAGTTTTGATTAGCTTCCGCCCACGCAGCTTGGCGGACATTTGACGTCAACGTGGCGTATACGTAATACGATTGGTCCGGATGGAGCCCAGGCCTAGGCCTGAGCCTGTGTCTGTGCCTGGGCCTCCCCCCCTCCCCCTCATGCCGCTTCGAGCAGGTAATAAAATAATAAAATGCCGTTTTCTGATGCTCCCTTAAATTTGTGTCAACTGTGCAGACTTTTCGCTGTCATGGCAGCCATTTAACAAGAAAAAGAAGAGAGAAGAGAAGAGAGAAAAAAAAACTCGAACACACATAAAAAACAGAAGAAAACTAAAGCACTCAAAGCTAATTCAGCTGATGGCATCAGCGAAGCCAATGCGATGATTGCCCATGTCAAACTCTGTATAATATTTGCCCAGAAATACATCGCCCAATATCCAAAGTGGTCCACTGGGCGACGGCAAATCGACGGCAATGAATGCCGAGGCGCAGACCGTGCGATCCGGGTAGATATCATGGAAGATATAGTCCTCGCCCTTTAGCTGAAAGCGCCGACTGCCCAGGGTGAACGTCAGTGTGGGCAAATGGGACACCTGCTCGCAGGGCACCGAGAACTGGCCATAGGCAGCGGGCGTGCCGCCGATCGACTCGTTGATGAGTATCGCCTGCTCGTAGGGCACGGCCAGGAAGGAGGTCCCGGTGTCGATGATGACCTGGCAGCCATTCAGGCACAGCTGCAGCTTGCCGATGCGCGCCGTCTCCAGCTTGACCTGCCAGTAGGCGCGATGCGTGACGGGCACATAGGTGAAGTTGCCGCGATAATAGCGCGAGCTGGAGCCGCCAAAGAAGAGATAGCCGCCCTGGCTGCTGCCCTGCTCGCGATTGAGATAGACGGAGAAGACGGGTCGCTTCAGCAGATTCTGCTCCATGATGGCATAGAAGGGCGGCTTGATATTCTGTATGGAGATGCCGCGATAGCCCAGCCCAAAGATGCCATCGAATTTGGCTGCCAGAAAGATGGGTCCCGGCATATCCGTGGCCTCCGCAAATGTCTGATTCGGTATCTCCAGCCCGGCGACGCGCACCGTATCGTGGGAGAGATAGCCGGCCAGACTGCCCGACCCATACTGTATATCGAAGCGTTTGCCATTTGACCTATAGCTGCTTGACTTTTTGGCATTGAAGCGACTGTGTATCTGGCAGGCGAGCTTCTTCTGGCACGACTCCGAGGGCACCCACAGGTTCGCCGAGCCCGTGTCGAAGATGACGTTGAACGTCTGCTGGGGCGTGCCAATGCTAATGGGGCCAAAGTACTGGGCATCCAGATAGTTGCTCAGCGGCACACTGCGCCCATCCATCTCCTGCTCGTTCGCCCAGATGCTGTACCTGAGCCGCAGCCGATCCATGCGTATCCCGAACTGCTGAAAGCGATGCCGCACCGACGCGAACCGACTCAATGGCACGCGATACAATTGTGCGCCCCGGCCGTGAGCAGCGAATGCGAGCCATGACAGCCATGGCAGCAGCAGCAACAACAATGCCAGCAGCTTCATTACTCAACAATTCCCGTAGCTCTTAATATTCAAATGTTGCTGCCGCCTCTGCTGCTTCTCCTGCTTCTCCTGCTTCTCCAGCTGCTTGGCAGAAAAATCAAAAGCTGATATGCTTGACTGTTGCCGACTTGTTATGAGTGTATATTAATACAATGCATTTAACTGTTGTCAGCAGCTTAAATATCTCCAATGCTAAAGAATTTTTCATTTGAGACGGGGAAGTGTGAAGTGGGCAATGCTCGACTAGCAAATACCCCTGATATACAAAATATGAAATTTAACAGCTTATTATGTTTATTTTTTTACATTATTTGGCATTGAATTTGTATTTAATAAAAATATGAAATTAAGTAAAACTCATTGTTTTTTTTACTCTTTATTTTTATTTATTTTTTTTTTTTTTCTTTTCCATTATTCTACTACATAATAAGCTCATCAGCTCATCTCCTTCTATGCAGAGCATATTATTCATTCCGCCCTCGGTTATTTTTATTGGCAACCAGATTAGATGGGAGCTGCTTTGGCTGAGCTGTCAGTATTTCCGCGTATTTGGAGCTGTGGCGCCAAATGAGCTCTGCATTTGTGGGCAGAACTAAATCCTATATTAATGCTCACAAACCAGTCAGCTCCAATCCATTTTCGTAAAACTGAATTCAGCTAAATTTGAATTTCGCAGTTATTAGACTGCGACGTAGCGCCACAGAGAAGTATTCCTATATAGACTAGAGAGTTGTAAATGCTGAATTTTGCAGCTATTTAAATTTAAATTTTATACCCGACTTATTCAAGAAGTCTGCTTAATCTGGCTAAAAATTAATGAGCTATTAAATTATTTCCATGGAATTTTTAATTTTTATTTTTTTAATCAGCTTTATTCTTTAATTTTATTTTCTTATTATTATTCTGCAAATTATAATTTATTTTAATTTTGTTTTATTTATTTATTTTTTAAATATATTTTTGTATTTTAAATATTATTAAATTAACTAAATTCTTTTCATTAAAATTTTATTTTTATTTAATTTTGTTCTTTATTTTTAAATTAATTTTGTATTATATTTTCTTTTACGTTTAACGCCTGCTTTGATTTTTATGGAAATTTTATTTTTTACATTTTTTTATTACATTTTTTTTTTTTTTTTTTTTTTTTCATTATTAAGTGTTAAATTATTGCCAATCAAATTTGATATCTTTACACCTCAATTAACCGAAACGGGAATAGTTCTCGAAGATCAATAAACCAACTAGAACTGCTGCTGCTGCTGCTGCTCCTGCTCAAGTCCAAAATTCCCCATCTTCAGTGGGCTCAGTGGGTATATTAAGCGTAATTGGAAATGTGAGAGCTGCGTGCGCGGCATGCAGCAAAAGGCACAAATGAAATCCGGCGCAGTCCTGGCAACAGCAAAGCGAGCGAAAGTGTGCCAAATCGCAGTGAGCGTCGCAGCGCGCTGCTCTTCAATTATATTTTTTGACAGGCAGTTCGATCTATGCTATGCTCAATTACAGCAGAGGTGACCCGGCCATGATCTAGCTACAATCAATCACATTAAGCGAAACGCCCTCCCACCCACACAGCCAGCTGAAGTTGGCCTTTGTGCCAAAGATTTCTGACAGATTGCAAGCAGAGGCAAACGAAAGTTGATTTGTTTTGTGTATTTGGCTTAAATGCTAAATGAATGACTGACTGAGTTGACCAACTTGAATGACTTCAAGCGAGAGGGCGGTGAGCGGGGTGCGTTGGCCATTAGAGGCGAAGTATGCCAATCAAGTCAAGAGCGACAGAGCCGTAAATCACGCATTCGCCTCGTAGCACGCTGACAAATGTGCTGCAATTAAAATGACACTACGGCTAATGCGACAGCAACAACAACAACAACAACAACAACAGCAACAGATAAAAGAATAAAAGGGAAAAGGCCACCAGCTGCTGGCGCTGTCAATAGCAGCACTTACCACACCTGCCACAAGGCAGGCTAATGGCCAAAAGCTAGACAACAACAATGGCTTGCTTGGCTCAGTGCTTGGCATTGTTAACTGCTCTCGGCTGCTGAGGGCTTGCCAATATTTGAGGGCAGGCACAATTAAATATGTAAGGCGCTTGCTCGCTCTGTTCTGTTTGCTTTGGCCGGGCAGCAAAACAAGCCTTTGATGTGATATATAATTGACAGGGCTACCAAAAAAAGAAAGTGAGAGAGAGAGAGAGAGAGAGAGACAGGGGTGACGTAAATAATATTAAATAGTAATTGAAATTGCATTACTGCCATTAGCAGCTGGCTGGACAAGCTGTCAGCTTCTGACAGAGTTCTCATTGAATTAGTAGCAGGACTCGGGACACACCGGGCAAAAAAAACTTTTGGCCAAGTTGTCAGCTCAGTTTAGGCCAAAAGTTTTCAACAAGTGTCAAACTCAAACCGACAACAGGCGCCATTGTGTGTCAACACTTGTTGCCCAAACGCAGCAGCAGCAAAAAAAAAAAAGTGTAAAAGGTAACAGAGGACAGAAATAATAAGGTAAAAGGCTGAAATGAAACGAATCTCAAACCGGAAATTGCGAGGCAGCATTTGTATCCTTTTGATGCTCTGAAATTAAGTTTGCCCAGCAAAGTTTTCATCTCTCACTCTCTCTCTCTCTCTAATAATGTGGCAAACAGCCTTTAAGTTTTTTTATGCTCTGCTGTTGACCTTTCGCCTTCGCCTTCGCCTGTGCCGTCTATAAAACTGCAACTTGCACTCGGTCAAACTGAATAAAAAGTCGAAAGTGCTCGATGGCACTTGAGTTTTTGTTGAGCTTTGTGCTAAAAACCAAAAACCCAATTAAATGGCCAGCTAAAACCAAATACACAAAACTTTATCAAAAGCAACCACAAGCAGCCCAATGTGGCCAACTCTCTCTCTCCCGCTCCCTCTCTCTACCCCTCTCTCTCTCTGTTTCATGCGTGTTTTTTTCTTAACTAGCAGCTCAAGAACATTGTCAAGTTTTCAGTACACAACACAAAGCTTAAACTTGAAGCTAGATATCAAATGGCCAGCGTCTAACCTCAACGAGCCTGGAACCATGCCTAAAATAATATTTTTGGCCGCAAAGTTTTGTAGATACACGCCGAATGACTTGTTGCCCCATGAAATATCAGCAACAGGCCGCATTATTAATGGCCCAATTAGTGGTTCACACAGGTTGCAACAGTTTTCCGCACGCTTGCGTTCAGCAACAAGAAAAAACAAAATTGAAAGAAGGAAGAAAACTTTCTGCAGCACGCAGAAAAGTATGCTACAAATTCAGCTGGCAGCCATTTCTCCCCACAGAGTTGTTTCTGCCTTTACATTACGCTATGCACGGCAGCAGCTGTTGCTGCTGGTGATGCAAATGTCGCCGCAGCTGCTGCAATATATGAATATATTGCCAATGCGCCGGCGAGTGTCGTAAGTTAAAGCTGAAGCTGAAATAGAGCACCCCATTGCATTAAAGTGTCATCTTCTGTTGCTTTATTGACACACACACACACACACACTGACACACACACGCACACATAGCGACTCCTTTTACATTTCACTTTGCTGCTTGAAACGTGTTTGAGCAGCTAAGCTTACTTGAGTGCGTTGCCTGTTCGTGATAACCCGTTAGCAGCAACAACAACAACACTCATCGTTGGCTTATTAGAATTTGGCACTCAAGCACTTGCAATTATGCGACATTTTAACTACCCAACCAGCCTGCAAAATTTAACTGCCTGCTAAATTTAGAGCGTCCAGTTATCGAGGTAATTAACGCATTCAACCCTTTGATTGGCACTAACTCAATTTTACTGTTTGCTGTTGCTATTGTCCATGTTGCTGGCGCAGGCTGAAGCATTTGTTGCTGCTGCTAAGATTATATACAGCTGTGTTGATTATTTCAGTGTTTGCTCAAGCAGTAAATTGCATAGCTGCGGCTTATATGTGCCAAGTTTTGTATAATAACCCGACTGCTGCTGCTGTTGCTGTTGCTGCAGCTGTTGTTGGTGCTGTTCCTGTTGCTGCTGCTGATATCGACTGTTTGTTTGTTGCTGTTTTGACTGTGGCATTTGTTAATTAAGGCTGTGCTGCTTCTATTGTTAATGGAGCTATTGTTGCTGCTATTATTTGATGTTTAGTATTCAATGTTGCTGTTGCAGTTGCTGCTCTTTAGAGTGAAATTGTTGCTGATGTGAATGTTAACGATTTTGTTGCTGCAGTTACTAGAGTTGTTTTTATTGTTGATAATGCCAAGGTTGCTGACATTAATAATGTTGCTGATGTTGTTCATGTTGCTGATATTGCTGATGTTGCTGATTCTGCTGATGTTGCTGATTCTGCTGATGTTGCTGATGTTACTTATCATACTGATCATACTGACATTGCTTATATTGCTGATTTTGCTGCTTATGTTAGCTGATGTTGCTGATGTTGCTGATATTGCTGATGTTGCTGATGTTGCTGATGTTGCTGATGTTGTTGATGTTGTTGATGTTGCTGATGGTGCTGCTGCTACTGATCATACTGATATTGTTGTTGATGTTGCTGCTATTGTTGCTATCTGCTGTTGCAACAGTACAAACTGCGACTGTTGCTGCTGCTACTCTCACAAGTTGCTTAGTTGCTGATGGTGCTATTTTAGCTAATGTTGCTGCTGCATTTGCTGTATATCTGTATGCTGCAGCAGTTGCTCATGGCCATTGCTGCTGCTGTAGCTATTGTTGCTGAAGTGTGCTTAATGCAACGGATGCTGATGCTGTTTAGAAGTGGTTTGCTGCCGTTTTGATTTCCTTTGTGCTCATTGCTGTTGTCATTGAAGTAGCTCCTTTCGATAATTCTATAAATACCTCTGCTATCCGAGATGTTCCAGTTGTTGCTGT
Source organism: Drosophila aldrichi (assembly GCA_035045965.1). Taxonomy (NCBI): domain Eukaryota; kingdom Metazoa; phylum Arthropoda; class Insecta; order Diptera; family Drosophilidae; genus Drosophila; species Drosophila aldrichi. Next base: position 6,724,630 of record JAWNOM010000161.1, read on the forward strand.
TGTTGTCACATATGCTGCTGCCATTGTTGCTCTAAATGTTCTAGTTTAAGTTCCTGTTGCTGTTGCTGTTGCTGTTGGCAATGCTTCGCTAGTTGTGGCTCATGTTTTTATTGATGTATGCTGCCATAGCAATAATTGGTGTTGTTGTTGTTGCTGCTGCTCCTGCTGTTTCTGCTGCTGCTGCTGCTGCTGCTGCTACTACTCCTCCTGCTGTTGTTATTGTCAGCTGCCTGGCACATGCAATCAATTAAGCCTGCGATTGATCTGATGTCAAATGTTTTGCTACTTTATATTGATTGATTTCTTCCTTTAGCTAGTGGGCCAATAGAAAGCAATCTTGGCTGAATTCTATGGAAACGCCGCAATTGAAGGCGGAGTTCATGAGTTGGCAACTTGAACGGAACGTTTAAAGAGTATTTATAGACGGGCTATCAAAATAATTGGTATGCATGACAGCCAACAGCCGACATAGAGTGTAAGAGAATAGATGATAATACTGATGATATACGCTATATTAGCAACAATTAAAGTGAGAGTTGAATAGTCTTAAAGAAATTTTACATATGGTTTATCTATGTCCGTGCTAATTCTCAAGGGCATTGGATATTGGGCAGGAGACATAGCTGGACATGCTTCAGCCATCAATTTACATGTATAACTTTTGATATATAGTAACTAGTAAATATAGTCAAGTTGATTGACAGCTAATTCCATTTTGTTTTGCCGGAAATTGTTTTTTAAACGTTAACGGGCAGTGCTTGAAGTTGTCAGCAGCAACAGCAGCAGCAGCAGCAGCAACTTCGTCAGTTGGCGACAGCAACTTAACGGGAAGTTTCTTCACAAATCTCTCGACAGCAGTGACATGCTTTTGGCCAGAGCGAAAATATTTAATTAGCTATAACACAAGACACGCCCGGGGGACTAGCGACCGCCCGGCCGCCTAGCCAACCAGACAGTCGAGCAGTCGAGCAGTCGAGCGGGCGACTGCCACATCCTGTGCCTGGCGGCCCAGGCACATTTTCCATGGCATTGGAGCGTGAAACCATGTCGATGGAATTCATTTTGTGGCCGCTAGATTAAAGAGAATTCCCCAAATGAGTGGCCCAACTTATGCGCACAAAGTTCAAGCTTTAATGCCAGCTACTCAAACTCAGATAAATGTGCGAGTCGAGCATAATTAAAATGGATTTGCCGCGACGTGCCATAAATCACAGAGCGTAGAGAGTTACCTACTCTAGAGCTCTATTAATAAGAAAGAACTGTAATAAGTTGCTCAGTTATTCATTAAATCGTAGAAATTCCACTGAAATCCATTTCGACAGTTTGTTATGAGCTATTAAATAATTTTCGTCAAATTAAATCTATTTTATGAACTTTATTATGTTGCACATAAGCTCAAGTGTAGTGTTGTAATTATTAATACAATTATTATTATTGCATTTTATGCTATTAAATTTAAAATTTCCCTTATAAGCAAACAGAAGAGAAAAGAAAATTAAATTGCCATTTCAAAGGAATGACACAGCTTTCAACAAAAATATGTAAAATCTAAACATATTTAGCAAGATTATATATATATACTATACTAAACTGCTAAAACTAAAACCTGCTGAATAAAAGTTTGTTATATTTTATCATACAACAAAATTTCTAAAAAAAAAAAACTTCTAAGTTCTTGATGCAAGCAAAACCTTTTGCCTCTCTTCGAGTAGAGCTGTATATATATATATATATATTTTTTATCCTTATATTTACTAATATAACACTTTAAGGCTTTGACTGCTTCATAGCTAAAGAAAAAAATAACAAATTTATTTTAAAAGAAATGCCAAAGTCAAACTTTCACAACTCACAACTCGTAAACAGGAAATTATTTACTTTTCTCGGTATGTTCCTGACACAAAGTTTTTATTTCTCTTTATTGACTGCTAACATTTCAATAAAAACAAATTAAAGCTGCTAAAAAAAAAAAAAGTATACTCTTTAAAATATAGCTGAATTAAATAAAGTATATACAATATATAAAAAAAAAATTATATAAAAATAAAAAAATTTATAAATTTATATAAATATAATTATAAATATATATATAAATTAATAAAAATATTAATCAATAATTTTATAAAAATATTAATAAATAATTTTATATAAATATAAATAAACAAAAAAAAAATATATATATATATATCTAAAAATGTGAATAAATGAATGAATGAAATAATCAATAATTTTATATAAATATAAATAAACAAAAAAAAAAAATATATATATATATCTAAAAATGTGAATAAATGAATGAATGAAATAATCAATAATTTTATATAAATATAAATAAACAAAAAAATAATATATATACATATATATATATATATATATATATATATATATATATATATATATATATATATATATATATATATATATATATATATATATATATATATATATATATATACATATATATCTAAAAATGTGAATAAATGAACAGTTCTCAAAACTTCTTTAATTAATTGTTAATTTAAGCATAGCGTCAACTTTTGCTTAGACTAATTAATATTCCGTGTTGAAATTGAAGCTGGAATTATGTGCTTTAAACAAAAAACCAAATGAAATATTGTAAATTGTGTTTTGTGTAACTTGGCTAATTATTTAGCCTTCCGCTTCTACTGCTGTTCCTATTGTTGTTGTTGTTGTTGCGCTGGCTTTGTGGCAACATTTTGCGGCCACAAGGCTGACCTTAAACATAATTTTTGGCTGGCAGCGGGTCGAGTGGGTCGAGTGGGTCGAGTGGGTAATGTAACTCACTTTTGATAATGCGGCAACTGGAAATAATGCTCGCCCGTCCGCAGTTAATTAAAGCGCCTCCAAAAATTGAGTGTGTGTCCTATAGGTGTGCGTGTGTGTGTGTGCGTTTATATCCTCAACAGGCGGCAGGCAATTTGAGCGTCTAAGCGACTTTTAATTGAGTTTTCATTTCGCGCTCGTTATGTGGGGCAAGCTTTTGTGCTTCTTCGTTGAAAGGCATGAATGAATGAAGCAACGCACAATTTGGTTAATTAAAATGTTACAATTGACGTTGGCATTTTTGTGGCAGTTGCCAGTTAGCAGTTGCCAGTTGCCAGTTGGCATTCTGCGGTTATCATTGTGCTGGGCCACAAACAGAAATACTTTGAAGTGGAAATGGCATAGTCAGGTGGCAAGTGCCAAGTGTCCTTGTCCTCCGCTGCATTTGATGCGCATGTGTCTGTGTGTGTGTGCCAAAAGTTGTGCACTTCATCAACAGCAAGCAAGCAAGGACACACACACACACACACACACTTACAAATGCTACTTAATTTCTACAGTCTGTAAAAATCTTTATTTATTGCAACTAATTTACATAAACATAAAAATGCTTTGCAATTGCCGCAACACATACGAAATGACGCCCACAATAAATGCCCAATTGTTATTGTTATTGTTGTTGTTGTTGTTGTAGTTTGTTTCGCATTTAAGTGCTTTGAACTTCTGTGTGCCTCTGTGTGTGTGTGTGTATATTGCCATTAGCTTAAGTACAAGCACTCACTGTTATAACTGTTATACATTTTTGGCACTTACTCTGTTTAGCTGTTATATTACTCATACGCCACGCAGCCGTAGCGCATTTCCGGCTAACTTACCCGTGCTTTGCACATATATTAATAAACATATTCATTATTTATGCACTTCATGCGGCTGCCTCTACAGCAATTCTCATGTTTTGCATTCATATTGCCCCCTATACAAATATGTATGTATATATGTATAGCCAGGCTCGGCTAGCAAAAATATGAATAAGTGCCAGCAGACAGCATTGCTGACCCTAAAATATTCAAGTGTACTTTATATGCCTTATCAGCATGCACAAGCCGTGTCCTTTGAACTATTTTCAGCTATGTGAACCCATTGAACTCGAGAACTATAAAGTCACAAGTTTTGCTGAATTCCAAAAAATATTTACTGAAGTCATAATAGACTAAAGCAAAAACTAAATATAGAAATTAATATATATAAGAATTCTTGTATAGAAATAAAGTTTTTATTTTATATAAATATATTTTCCCGCTCAAGTTTTAGGCCTTGCCTAGGGTATTTGCACGTCTGGCATACCCTTCACACACAATGTCCACTTGCTTTCTGTGCTCAACTTGGCGCGGCTCATGCAATATTTATAGCCAGTGGAATTGGACGGTGGCAGTGCAATGCATTTTTACGGGCGTCTGCTGCAATGGTTTATTCATAGAGACGCAAACGTCAGGCCAGTCGAGTAAGGGCCTTGTTAAAGAGCCCTGCCATGGCACCTAGGCGCCATAAACCCATTAAGCGCTAACTTACCTAGTCGTGATCCATAATTAACAAAAGGCGGCAGTGACAAAAGACGCGACAAGCAATCAAATACTTATCAAAAGAAAATTCTGCATTAATTTGTTTTTATGATTCTGTGAACCACAAAGGCAAACGCTGCAAAAATGCAATTAATAAAAAGAAAAAATAAATTATTGCTGTCATTCAGCAACTGTTGCTGTGCGCAACAAAATTGCTTTGATGTGTGCAGCCGGCTTCAATTTTTCCTTTCATTTGTTTTCAAGAAAATTAAAATTTCATTGAAAAGCAGCAGCACAATGAGCTCTCAAAATTAATGATATTTTCCAGACTCAAAGAGTGTGAGAGAGAGCGGAGAAAAATAGAATATGATAATACAAATTTATATGCAAAACATAAGAGAGAAACGAATTTTGTATTTACGAATCGCAGAGATTTATTTATGCTGTGCATTGCAATTATTCAAATGACAGATTCTATTTAACATTTACTTAGCCAGGTGGATAAAATTTGTTGTTCATGCTGCGCTTCGTATACACTCAAATAAATAGTTGTTTTTTATTAGTTTCATCTTCTTCGTTTGGTTTAGTTTCTTTAACATTTAGTTCTTCACTTATACATAAATACATTTATATAGATTAGTTAAGGTAGCGTTCGCGGAAAGTAAACACTTACAACATCCAACAACAGTTAGATTTAAAACTACATTTAGCTATGCATAAGTGGGAAAGGAAAGGAAAGTTTGTTGAGTGTGTGAATCGTGGATTAAATTTAACTAAAACATTGAAAATGAATAATTTCAGTTCAGTCTCTTAAGATGCTTGCAACTTGCTTGCCATTTGCTAAAATCTTGACTACTTAGTTGTATAATTTACAGTTTCATCAATGCCAACAACAACATCAATATCCTAGGAGACATCATTTAAGCTGTATGCGAGTATCGGTGTGTGTGTGTGTGTGTGTGTGTGTGTGAGTATTCGTCTCTGTCTGCGCCATTCGTCCTTCTACACGGAGTTCTCTTCGAGTCCCTGCTGAAATTAATCAAACTTCCTTACGTATTCCATGTATAACATAAAAGAAGAACAATATAAATTTCTTATTCCATTTTGCATTTACCTTCATTAGGGGACTGACGGCGCGCGGCATGACGCTGAGCGTGCTGCCACTCGCTGCATTATTCGTGGGCAGCATATGCAATGCATTGTTCGAGCCACGGTGCAGGGTCAGCGGTGCATGCTGACCCACCAGCGTGGTGGTTGTCGCCGACGATACGCACGATTCCCGCTTGCCACGGCCATAGTACGAAGTCAATGGGCTGATTACAAATAGACAACTTAATACAAACCAAATCAGCAATTAAATTTCGGGGCAGGGTTATCAAATGGGAGCTATGTCTATGTCATATAACTAAAATGTCTAAAATGGTTTAACAACAGTTGAGTTAGGAATAACTTAAATAAATTAAATTCAATAAAAATACTTTTTTTTTAAATCTGTATAAATTAATAATATAATAAAATTAATAAAAAAATTTAATATTTATTAAATTATATTTAAGCTAGTTCTAACTTAAAAATTAAAAATTAATTTACAAATTATTTTAAAATTAATTAAAATTATTGTTTTTATTATAATTAATATGTAAGAGACTATTTCTATACCAAAAAAAAAATAAATAAATAAATTTCTGTAAGGAACAAAATTAAAATTTATTTTTAAAATATAACAAAATTAATTAAAACTTTAATAACAACTTTTTTATACATGTTTATACAACTTTTAAAATTTAATGCTGAAAATTTGTGGACAAAGTAAGATTTTTTTCAATAAAAAATATTTTCAGATTAACAAAAAATATTTTTGTATATATAATATATACCAAAAGAACTAGTTCAAGCCTAAACTAAAATCTGCATATATAGCCTCCCAGTCTTTCCGTTAAGTAAATGCATTATTAATATGCCAGCTTTGCTCCATGGAACATAGCATAGATTTGAGTTTAAACTTTGGATAGTAATTAACAGCAAAATGAACTAGTTCAGGCGTAACATAATCTGATTGTAGCACCTGCCCGCTCATTACGCTCCTAGCAGACACTCATTAAACGGAGCAAGTGCGTGTAATTAAAATCTCCGAAAAAGACTTTAAGACAGTTTTTGCCTTACCGCATGCTTTCAGCGCGTGGCGAGCCACCGCCTCCGCTCTTGGAGAAACTTTTTGTTGTATACCTGTCAGGATATTCGAAAACACAGATAGGAAGAGAAAAACAGAGAGAGAGAGAGAGAGAGAGAGAGTAAAGAGTGAGTTAGTGTTAGTGTGAATAACTATTTGAAAGTGTCACCCACCTTCTGTTCTGGTTGCGTTGGATGTTGCGCGAATCGCGCCATGTGGATACATGATGTCGCAGCGCATTGCGCACCTCCGAGTTGAGGAAGCAGTAGAAGAGCGACACCCAAAAGCCCTGTCAAGCGTAAGCGCAAATATTTGTATAGCCAGCAAAAAAAAAAAGGAAAAAGAAAAAAGAAAACAGATGCAAAGCCGAGAACTTACCTGAGTGCTGAGCAGAACGGCGCGCAGCACGGCAAACATGTGACCCATTAGGCCCGATTCGGAGGGTCCTGCCAGCACCACCAGATAAGTGATGCCAAATAGCGGTATAAGGACGAGCAGAGCCTTGGCCGCCTTGCGATACTGGCGCGTCTCAACGGTATTCGCCGAACGGAGCTTTGTAATGAGTACCTGGGCGAGAGAAAAAAACACGGTCGAGCTGTTGGCAATACTATGTGTGGGCATTTCAAAGAACTTACAAACATGATGCGAAGCAGAAATGTTAAATTGATGATGAGCACCGTGCAGACGGGGCCCTGGAATATCCAGTCAACGTTTGTCTCCTCCATCCAGGGACAGTTGATGTCGTACTGGGCGCGAATAAAAATTTAATGAGCTACCCAATCCAATCCAAAAGTGCAGCCCCCCCACTCACCTTCTCCACGTTGCTGTTGTAGTTCACTGTCAGGCCCTTGGCCACGGCCCAGGTGACCACAAACAACGCCGGACCGCCTGGCCAAAAAGAAAAGAGAAAGCAAAACGCAGCGGGATAGTGGAATTGGATGTTTGTAGATGACAGCTTAATTACCCAAGGAGCAGAAGAAGAAGAAGCTGAAGAAGAAAAACACTTACCCCAGCCAATGGACGCGTAGATATTGAAGCGTATATTATCGCCGGAAAAGGTCTTAACCACCAGCATATAGAGGTAGAGTCCCTCGACCAGCATCCAAAAGAAATTGGTCAGCGTAAAGAAATGAAAAAGCGTGACCAGGGCGATGCAGCTGCTCAGCCCGCTGCGCACCGAGATCTAAAGGCAGAATAGATAAAGGTAAAAGGAAAATAACAACGAAACGAAATGAGCAATAAATGCTGTCTGGGCGCGACTCACCTGCACGGACAGCAAGAGTATCCAGAACAAAGCCGACATGATGTACGTGAAGAACAAATTGGCATGGATGGTGTTGCGTAGGCAACGCAGCTCCCTATGAGAGGAGGACGGAGCAAGCATCGAGGTAAAGGATACATACATAGCTATGTAGGTGGATAACGGCTAGACACTCACTTGTAGTAGGCGAAAACAATCAGCGCCAGGGTGAGCGAGACCAGGCTTAATGCATAGCCAATATAATAAATGATGGTCGGCAGCTCCACTATCGTCTCGAACTCCGGCACCGTCTCCGTCTCCGCTGGCAAATGGGCGCATGCATCGTAGTTTGTGTACTGCGCCCAGCTGCCATTCAAGTGGCAAAAGCGTGTTGCATTCTCTGTGGAGTACGAAATGATGCATGGGTCAAAGGTAACTACGAGGGTTATGTAATGCATACAGTGAAAACTCTATTAGCTGACTGTACTTTGGTTACAGTTTTAGGAAATAAATACAATTACACTTAGTTTATTTAGTACATTTGAAAGGAGTGTAATATATAGTACTAAAAGTAAGCTAATGAATTTTAGTATATTTTTTTTTTGTTCAGAGATTAGTTAATTTGCTTCCCATAGTTAATTTAATAAATGAAGTACCTTCACATTTAGTGTCTTTAGTACATTTTTAGGTTGTATTATACAGTTACAGTAATTACAGTGCATTAGAAAAAATTAGTAAATCTAGCTATGGTGTATAGTTTCTAGTACCAATAGTTCATTTACTTCATAGAGCTCATTTAGTAAATTTAGAACATTTGGTACATTTAGTACACTTATAGAAATTGCGAAATATCAGATATGTAAAACTATATGAATGTAGGAATTGTGTAAATATGAAAAAATGAATACCGTGAAATCTCCCCTAATGTAGAGCACTTACAGCCGTATAGTTCAGTTACAGCAATAAGTTTGTACTCCCATAATAAATTCAGTAGAATGAGTACATCTGGTAAATTCCAATTAATATGTATATTTTTAGTATATTATTTTCTATATTTTAAGTATATTTACTAGACTTTTAGTTTTAAGTGGTATGCTTAGTACTTTCATGTAATTTTATGAATTTAGCACACTTTTAGTACATTTAGTACATGTATGAGCATTACATGTTTTAGGTAAGTAAAATAAAAGATGAACACAAATGAAGCAAGAAATATTTGCTCATTCAGCTCATTCATTCCTTAATTGCTGTTCAACAATGGCAGATTTCACTGTAGTTACTTAGATGATTGCACTATACTCACTGCTGCTGTCGTAGTGTATGCCCTGCAATTCGTCCATGCACTGGAGCACGGCCAATGTGCCTCGGGCCGTGCGTGGCCAGCAGAGTATCGAATCGAATTGTGTGAGGCAATGGTCGCTGGCATTGCCATAGGTCGATGTCTCGATGTGCTGCTGCAGCAGACAATTCAGCTCGACGCTTTGATTGATCGCATCCAGATTGCTGGCTGACCAAACGTCGCTGCTGCTGCTGCTGTTGTTGTTGTTGCTGTAGATGTTATCACTGTTGTTGTTGTTGTCATTGCTGTTAGTGTTGGTGTTGTCGTCGTTGTTGTCGTTGCTCATTGCTGCAGCTCTCGAGCCCGCTCTGGCAGCGGGCGCCTCTCACACTCGGCTTGACCCTGGCATGTCCGGCATCTACTTTTGTGTTGTTACCTTTGGGTACATTCAAATTAGAAAGAGTTGCGATGAGGAACAAAATTGTTTGATTGAATCACGTTCTATAAACCAGAAGCCATTAAAAGCTATTCAAAATGACTGACAGAAGAATATAAATATGATATATATATGTATATATATTTCTTTCATCTGACTTTTTCGATTAAATCAGCAACCAATAAAAAATTCTCCTCTTCCCTGAATCACTCAAAACTTTTACTCTATACTTCAGCACAACTCGAAGACTTTAAGGGCAAGGGACATAAAATTTGATATATCAGTTCCTATAAGGCATAGATATATTTCGAGCGATTCAGTTTTTTAATAGCTCAACAATTTGCCCAGTTACAAGAGAACTTTTAATACCTTAAAGCCGTAAACTCAATACTCTATAGCTTATATGCGTATCTTTACTGGTGTGTTTATGAAGTACATAAAATGATGTCACATGTCAAATAAAAACCGCTAGCAATAACTCTTAAAAGTGTTGCGACTTTAGCCCCCATTTAAGCATGTAAATTGTGCCACGAAATGGCTCGAAGCTAACCCAGAGCAGGACAAACCGCAAAATGGCTAAGAAAACAGTGTTCTATGCGGTGCGTGCCTGTGTGTGTGTCGGTGTGTATGTGTGTGTGTCTAGGCTGAGGCTTGGGCGCGGCAACAGGGATCTAGTCCAAACAACCGCAGCTTCCGGCTACTAAACTTTCTATGTAGATGTGTGTGTGTGTCTCTGTGTGTGTGTGTGTGTGTGTGTGTGAGTTAATTGCACTGGCCAACAAAGAAGTCAGCGTCCGGGGCAACAGTTTAAAGAGCCATAAAATCAATGGGAGAAAATTGCATTTTATGCCCAACGGCTTTAAGTTGGCCTAGACACATTCTGTTGCCTGATTTATTAATATCACATGAATCTCGCAGGCGAACGGGCGTGGCAAGAAGCCGTAAAAATTCATTAGCCAGCACAAAACTTGGCCATCAACGATTGCCTGACTGATAGTGGGTAAGGGCAGCGAAAAACGAAATATATACATAGGATATAGACCAAAAGGTAGCGCACGTCAGAGAAATTAAAGGCCAGACAGTTAGCAATGGGGCGTGGCCAGCAGGGTCTACTCCTACAACCTTCAAGTCAGCAGGACCCAAATCTTGCATTTATATGCTGATAATAAATGGCATAAATGATGCATCGTTACATTAATGCATGGCATAAAAAACTCACACACGCACGCACACATGGACAAATATAAACAGATAATAAATATGTAGAAGCTGTGCCCAGCCAAGCGTGCAGCACAGTGCGCGCGTGTAGTATGCGAACGGGTGGCATGAGAAGGCGGAAGTGGTTTTTGTGCTGCTGTGCAGAGCGTAAAAGGGTTTCGCATCCAATAGTTGCTTTTAATGCTTGTGAAGGGGCGGCATAAATAAACACAGTTTACGGTAAATAGCTAACAATTATTTATGTATTAGGAGGCGGCACAAATAAGGGGCAAAAATATTCAAATGCAAATGGAATGTTGCTGGAAGTTCAGCTCATGAATATTTCAAGAAATATTCATCTAATAAATAACAAAAAGAAAAATGCATAATTAAATTAAATACTTTAAAAACATTGGTTTAAAAAAATAAATATGAATGAAATTAATTTATTTTGTTTTTTACAGAGACAAATCATTTAAAATTCATTTACATCATTATTTATTTATGATTATAATTATTTTAACAGCGTCATCATAAGACTGAAAGTTATGAACAAATTTGTTTAGGCAAAATGAAAATTATATATGTAATATTACATGTACATGCACATTAATATTACAGCGAACACTAACACTAAGCTATTGTAATATTATATTAATTAATATTCTACTTTAATTTAAAAATTTATTATTTATACACACATTGGCATTATATTAGTATTCATATTTATTATTTATTATATTAATTAATATTAACATTCATTTTATGATGTTTTATTTATATACAAATTGACATTATTATCAAATTCATAATCATATGATTAAATTAGTAAAATATTAATTAAGAAAAAAAAAACACACACACACAAACAGCGCACTGCACCAGACTGCATCCGATCAGCTCGAGATCAGGAGCTCGACTGATTGAGCTTTGCAGACTGCCAGCTGACTGTCCCCGCTTTAGCTGACAAAAGCTCACTCAAAGCGCAGCTCTTTTATGCTAAGCTCTTTTGCTGACGTCCCTCACTGAGTTCTTTGTCTTTGTCGCTCATCAGGCTCATCAGCTGAGCTGAGAGCGATTGGCGTAAAGAGATTGCTTTTTATGCAGGTAGGCAAATAATTTTGCATGAATGCCTCTGGCATTATATTCCTATAACTCTTACAACTCTCTCTCTCTCTTTAACGATTGCTCACACACACTGTGATACACTTGCTTTACTAAACATTTCCCTTGCTCCAAAAATTAGAAATATGCAGCTTCACTTTATTTTAATGAATGCTCTGTGTACAATGCATATATAATATTTTCATTATGCCTCAGCTCTTAATATTTCGTTGCCTTTTAGCTATTACTCACAAACACACATACAAATAAACACATAACATATACATATCTCTAACTGAACTGTCTGCATGTGGGTGTTCTACATTTCTGACTCACTGTGCACTCATAATTTCTTTTCCTTTGTTCAACGCCTTTTCGCTGTAATTTACTGTGCTGTTGTTGTTGTTGTTGCTGATGCTGCCTAGCTCGTAAATTAGCGCCATATAAAGCCAGCGAGTAGATTATTTCTGCACATGCCCGAAGCTTAGTTGCTTTTAGCTCAGCTTTCATTAGCCACGTTAGCTGTTGTTAGCAACTGTGGCTTGCCACAATTTTAAGGCAACAATTTTGCTATTTTGCTTGGCAACCACAATTCGAGCATCTAATTGGCTCATAAATAATAACCGAAATTGAAAACAAAAGAAACATAATAAAAGGAAATGGAAATGTAAAATATAGAAAAATTAAAATGGAAATTTGATTGCTAATTGCATATTTGATTTCAATTAGCCGCAACGAGATGCCAGCACAATTCATTGGGCCCAAATGCAAATTCCTATTGACAGCTCAACGCACACACGCACACAAACACATATACACACATATATGGAAAGAGGCAATGAAATGTGTTCATCTGACAATCTCATTTATGACGTTCACAACTTGATGAATGTCCGGCTTGCATAATAAAATATTTTCAGCTTGGCCAAATCAACGTAAATATAAAAAGCACATTAGGAAAACTGCTGCCGGCTGGCGAAAAAAAAAAACTGAAAGGAGAAAGAATAAATGTAGGCGATATATAGGACAGACTGCCGAATATCCCTTAAGTTAAAAAAAGTAATAAATAATAATATAATAATATCTAATATTTGTAAGTTTTACAGATGACAAAAAAAGCGAAAAAATATACGATGATGAATTATTATTATAAAAAATATTTAATACCTTAGGTAGAATACTATATACGAAATTAAACTATATTATAATTAAATATACGATATTCTATGCCATAAATAAAATAAAATATATAAAATAAAATATTGAATTCATATTAAATATACGATGAACTATAAGTGCTATTACATTTGTTTACAATCAATAGAACTTTATCTATTATTTATATAAATATATACGATACATAATATTCCATAAACAATAAATGATAAACTATATAGAAAGCAAACCACTTGATACGTTATTCAACATAATATGCGAAAATCAACCAAAGTCCTTCCCCCAAAGTGCTAGAAATCAAACTTTTTATTTAATTTGGAGTGCCCAAACCGAATTTCTGATAAACTCTTCGCAAAACAATCCCTTTTATCTGCAGGGTATCAAAAGGACACATATGTACGTAGTTGAGCAAATAAAATGCAAACGCACATTCACACACACTCACACACACACATAAATAGCAGCAGAGCCAATGGATATACGCTAAAGGGCATCTGTGGGCGGGGCGATGGCGCAGTGGGCGGGGAGGTAATGTATAACGTTTGCTTATTTGCTGTCGCATCCTTGCCTCGTAGCTCCCAAGTCCCCATTTCTTAGAGTCCTGCTATTATAGAAGATTGTATCTAATCTCGTGCGATTGCACACAATGGATTTGCCAAAGGCGACAACAAACACACACACACACACACGCACACACATAGAAAGAGAGAGAGAGAGACGTTTAGTTTGCTGCGTGCAATGTCTGAGTGTGTGGATCGAATTCCTGCGGCCGAATGAGTACCGCCGCAGTGTTAGGAATGCGAATTGCTCACACCTCACTCCGCACTCCTCGCCTCTTGTTCCCTTCTTCGTCCGTCTCCATCTCCATTCAGTGCGAGCTTCTGCAATTTCCGGCTGCTGCTCTAATGCTTATAAATGCTTACGCTCCTCACTGCGTCTCGTAATTGTCGAGCATTCCGATATATAGAATTGAAAATATAATAATAATCATACAAGAGAGCAACTCACACACACACACACGCACAGTGGAGCAATTGTTTGGCAACACTAAATGGCTGCGGCAGCTCGCCAGCTGTCGGCCTGCCGCTGACATGCGTAGACAAGTCGCGGTTGAATTGAAGACATTTTCATTATCAAGAGACAATAAAGCGCCGGGACGCATACAGGCCACATAATAATATGCCAGGATGCGCATGGGCAACAAAAGGACAGCGCAGCTTGATTGCTATTTTTAGCTTTTGCTGCTCTCTTTCAGCGCTCATTATTGTAGCTCATTAAATTTTATATGAATGCACACACACACACACGCACAAAGCGAACAATGAGACTACGGCGCACTTAAAAATTTATAAGCCGGCATTACGCATACGCCGCATGCGCCCCAAGCAAATGCTAGCAAACGATATAGCACACCTCTGGGCATACCTTATCAAATTTACATTTAATAAATGATTAACAATTAAATTAGATAACTATGCGCATTCACAAGTGCATCGAAAACTGTTTTAGATTTTAAAAAGTTAAAGAGCGAGAGATTTACTAAAGATAGAAAATATATAAAAATTGGGAAACATGAATTAAAATTTTATAAAAATATTTAAACTTTGGCTAAGCTAACAGAAGTTAAGCGTAACTTCTATAGTAAATATAAATTCTGCATTTTAATATATGAACCATTAGCCATTTGAATAATTATCTCTTAGAAAATTAACATAATATTTCTTATATAAATATTATCAATCTAAATATCTGGATAGGAGTGAAATAGTATAGTTATTAAAAAAAAAAAAAAAAATTAATAAATAAATAAAAACCATATTACCTTTAAGTTTACAATTTATTTTCACAATTCGAACTATATATAACTAAAGCTAACTGCATTCTTTAAACTGTAATCTATCGATTTCTATTAAAGTCAATATATTGCTAAATATATTTCAAATATTCGCATTTCAATTGATTTTTTCACCATTCAGAGCCCGTTAAGCAAATTTCATTTACATAAGACTTTTATACGCGATCCGTTTACAATGCCTTAAAAGTGGGAGTTTGCCTAGAAAGATGACTCCCTCAGGCACAATCTCAGCCACACATTAACGTATACAATGTAATATAGATTTGTGTGTGTGTGTGTGTGGACACGCACATACATAGATCGGCTGGGGCATAAAAGTTTTGTAGCAAGTGTTTTATTTTTTCTCATGTTCTCTCCCAACCGACTTTTATGCATCCACAGGCGGCAATGAAATTTGATGATGGCCAACATGAAAAGGCACCAACGTCAAAAGGTTGGCAAAGGTTTAAATATTGCCTTGCGTCTGCCACACAGCAGCAGTGTTGGGGGTAGGGGGTAGGAGGGGGCTAATATGTGAGCTAAGAAAGCGACAAGCGATGCTTGTCTAGACGACCATCATAATTTGCACACATCCGCTTAGCTCTGGCTGGGACACGCCCATACGCCCATACGCCCCTACCTGGCTGTTGCCCAGCAAAAACTTGATGGTCTGCCATTTCGAGCTGGATCAGTGGCCATTGCCAACAAGTGTTGCGTTTTATTGTCTCACCATTAACGGTTTTCCGTTACAGTTTTTCTTTTGTCTTTTTTGGGGCACGTGCAGCATCACAGCCCGGAACGGCACGCGCTGCAACTACGTGAGAGCTCGAGTGGAGTGTGACTCTCTTGGAGATGCTGCTAACAAGCTGGGGATTTATATTCGGCTACTGGCTCGCATAAATCCATAAAAACTTGCGCAACAAAAGCTAAATAAGACAAACAGAAAACCTGAGTGTATTTAGGATGGAGGAGGAGTCGGACTGCGTTGGTTGTGTGTGTGTGTGTGTACATGTGTGCTGCGAAATCTGTTATTTATTGGGTCAATAAAAATTTGGTTTAATGCATTGCAAGTTTCCTTTTACTTTTTGTCAGAGATTTGCCAACAGATTTACGGCCTTTGTTATGGGGTTGTCGAACGCTAACTTCATAAAGGAAATCAAATTTTGTGCGAAGCCCAAAAGTAGGCAACAAGTTTTCCCAATTGCCAGCCATTGTCCGCTCTGCGTTGCCAGGGCTATCCATATCCATATCAATATGTATTAGAGTTACATTCTTCTTTTTTTTTTTTTTTGTGGCAATCGATACTGCACTTGTTGTGCACACACACACACACACACACGCACACACCCACAACTAGGAAGCCAATTGGCAAGCCTTTGTGCTGCGTGTTGCTTACTCGCTTGGCATTTTAATTAAAGCTGCAAACAGTAACTGATTGTTGTTACACACCAGACACACACATTCACACACGCACACACGTATTGCACATACCTTTCGTGTGCTGGCCGCAGCTAACGCTAGATTTCCCATTTGACCACAGCTGGGGCAAACGATTTGCTTATCCTTTGCTTTTCCTTGTGCGCTGGCTTAAATGTACTTAACGCCTGCTAAGCTGCGAAATGATTATGCTTAAGCGTTTATTACTGGTTTGTTGTGGTTGTCTTGGTTATAATATGCACAGGCACACACACGCACACGCACGCACACACACACACATACAGCTATTCATATCAGTTGTTGTTCTGATTTACGCATTTGTATGCTGGATTAATTGCCATGACATTTGCTAGAGGCTGCAGATAATTTATTTATATACAAATAAATATCATATATTTATATATATATATTTTTTTTGTGCATTTAAACAATAAATTAAATATTTTTTTATATAAACTTGACACAATTTTTATTAATTTTAATTATTTATTATTTATTTTCGTATTTTCTGCGATTTTATTTTAAATTTAACTTCAGGCCTAGCCTCAAGCCCAGCGCTCGCTTTACGAACCGCACTCACCGAGAAGCCGCTGATAACTGAAGGCCTCGCATCTTAACAAGCTTCCAGTTCTTACCACTTTAAGGGCTCGGCAAAATGGCGCGAAACTTTTGCGTTCCACATGGAAAAAGCTTTGTGCGAAAGCTGCGTTCCACTCAAGCAACAAGACGACTGATGCTTCGGCTGCCAAGCAACAGGTGTGCGTGTGTGTGTGTGTGCGTGTGTGTTTAGTGAATTTTGTCTCAAATTTTGTGAGGAAATGCAATTTCTTCTTTCTTTCTTTTTTGTCTACTGCTAATCCGCTCATTTGATTTATGTAAATATTTATTAGAGGCACTGTTTGCTCAGCACTTTGCTGCCCTGGCAAGGACACTGTTTGCTTAGGTGGCTCCGTTGGCCATGGTAAATATGCTGGCAAAAGAGGATATATTAGTTTTGAGTGGCAACAGCCGCCATATCGTTCTTTGAAGTAGCGTTGAGCTCTAATCAAATTAAACTCGAGTGCGACGCGTGTCGACATTTATTAAAAATCACAATATGCTCCAGGTGCGCCGAAATTGCCGGAAAGCAAACTCAAATTGAAAACGAAGCAAAACAAATGGAAAATGGAATATGCAAAAAAAAATGAATCAGTGCCAAACAATGCTAACCCAAAGCACACACAAACAAACACACACACACACACAATCATATACAGACGGGCGCACTCACGTATTTAAATAAAAAGCCAACATGGAGCCTACTGATAATAACACAATGACAAAACATTTTTTTCCGTATAAACAGCTGAGGGCTGAAAATGTGTCTGACACATTCGCCAAGCGTCCTTAACAGCTTAACAACAACAACAACAACAACGAGAACAAGCGAAACCTTCTAAAAATGCTAATGTCAACTTCCAGTGGAGAGCATTTAAATTCCATTTGAAAAATTCATTGCCAAGAGCAAAGACATGTTCGCCGTAAATGTCCTGCGTGCGCTGTATGCGCATATCCTTATGCATATTAAAGCAGCGTAGGACATGTCAATTGAATTAAATGCCAAGCATTTTAGCTCTGCTAAACAAGCCATAAAAGTGATTTTTCCAGTGTGTGTGTGTGTGTGTGTGGGAACTAAAACGCTTTCACTTCGAATCCTAGATTGATTCGCTAAGACAGACAAAAGTTTTTCAATTTAACAGCAGCAGCAGCAGCTGGAAAAACTATGTGATTTTCTGTGTGATTTTCTTTTTAGACAAAGACTTGAGCGAAATTTCTTGGCAAAGGGTAAATCGCTATTGTTATAAATTAAGCTGAGCTAATGATGTACAAGTGAATACCCTGCAATTCAAGTTGCTGAAGCAAAGCATCAACAGCTTAGCTGAGCCCTAAGGCTTGCTTGTACAACAGGACGTATGAGTAATTGAAAAAGATTTAACTGATTTAACTTTTAATTTCCTGGTAATTTATATTTTAAATTCTTAATGGCCAACTCCTGCAGCTCCCTTAAAAGCCTAATCAGCTTAGCTAACGTATGATTAAAGCCCAAATACTTTTCAAATTCCTTAGCAAATCTTAAAAGTAACCGCAACTTCAAAGATTTGCTGTCTTTAAGCTATGAAAAAATGTCATCAACTCTTGTCTGAGCGTTTAAGCCAAATGTCGAGCATGTGACACCGAAACCAAAGTTTAGATGAATACACAGACGATGCTGACAAAGTTGTAACTGAACAATGGGCTAACTGAGCCAGCCAGACAAGTGAGTAGCTTAGCAACAACAACAACAACAGCAGCAACAACAACCATGAAGAATCTTATTATGCATAAAGCTCAGCCAAGCATGAACTAACTTCTTCTGAAGGCTGCCGCTGCACTGATAAAAGAAATTGAATTGTGAATAAAAAGAAAATAATGTGTGAACAATGCTAATTAGCTAACGAAATATTATAAAATTTTACAAATATGTAAAATACTTCTTTTTTTTTTAATATTTTATAATTATAAAATCACAATTTATGTACCAAAAACAAAGCTGTAAATTTTTCGACTCAGTAGTAGTCAAATATTTCAAAATGAATACATAAAGAAATTTGTAAAAAAAAAATTTAAAAATACAAAATTATATAAAACATTTTGGCCAGAAATGGAGCGGACGTAAGGTTAAGGTTATTTGAAGAAGTTGCGAAGTGTGAGGTATTACTAAAAGTAATTTAATTTATGTTTTTATATAAAAATTATTTATTTACACAATAATCTGAAATATTTACTACAAACAATTTGCATTTACAAAATGTTTCATCAATATAAATTCAATTTGCAAAATCTGACATCAGCAAATACGCCTAGAAACTTCCCTAAAACCCCCCATTGGCAATGGCAATGTCTAATCGCGCATTATTTTGTCATTTTTAAGCCTGATTGAATCTAAATCAGCGTATTTAGTGCGTATTAGCTGGCATTTGGTATTTCCCCTGAACTACAGCTTAGGCACCCCATGGTCACGCACGATGTCCGCTCAGCTAGGTGAAAGTAATTCCCATATCAGTCGACGCACTCGAGCCATCAGTTGGTCAACATTTTGTTGTTATTCTCGATGTGTCACCTTCAATGGACGCATTGAACCACGTTGACGTTTAGCATTATGTTTTTTGTTCTTTATTATTATTATTTTGTTTTGTTTTGTTTTCCATGGCGATGACGATTACAAACTCATTAAAATATAATATCTGAATGACTATATAAAGCTTCGTTGGGTTGGCGCACAAATTTTATTCGTTTTTCCGCCACACGTTCGTGCAAAGCAAAGCCAAAAACCAAATAAAAAAAACTTTCGCAAAATGCAGACAAGGAAAATTGAAAAATTTGCGGGCGTTGCATTGTTAATGGTGAGTAAATACCCTTTAATGTTGGAACTCCCCCTACTGATGATTTATTCATGCGCAGCTGCTGATGATGCTCAGCCCCGCCCAGGCCGCCGCCTACAATTGTTCAGCGCCGCCGAGCTTCAACAATTTCGTAAGTACATTATGAATGCCTGAATAATGAATGCGATTTCCCAATTTTTTTTTTTTTTATATTTTATTTTTATGTTTTCTTTTTCAGGATGTAAACTCGTGCTGCCGGACGCCGGAAATCAATTTGGGCAACGTGCCACAGAAATGTCAGCAGCATGTGAACCAACTGAAGTCTGCAAATCCCAAATTTCCAGCCTATGCGCATCTGGTAAGCAAAAAGTGTAGAAATATCAATGCGATTCACTCTCATTTATGATCATTCCGTCTCCGTTCGTTCAGTGCTATCCGGAGTGCATCTATAGGGAGACTGGCGCCCTGATCAATGGCCGTTTGCAAATGGACAAGGTGCGCGAGTATTTGCAGGAGCATGTGCATCGACGTGATCGCGAGGTGGTGCCACACATTGTGCGCTCCTTCGACACATGCCGCAAAAACAGTGCGTATAAACAGTATATACATATACGTATACACATGTAATATACTATATCATTTACTTAGTTCATGGCCATTTGAAGTCCGCCAATCTGGAGAGCTATAAAGTCCTGCCCCAAGGCTGTTCGCCCTATGCAGCGATGCTCTATAGCTGCGTCAATGCGGAAACCTTTCTCAATTGCCCCGCCAAGCTGTGGAAGTCGGACGAAAAATGCCTGGTGGCCAAAGAATTTGCCCAGCAATGCAATCCACTGCCCCACGTGCCGCTGCCCATGAGCTGAGCCAGCTGAAAAATGTTTTGAAATAAAACTATATATAAATAAATAAATTTAAAAATTATTCACAAATTTTCTGTTTAATTATAAATACTATATTTTATTTAAAATAAATATATGTATATAATTTTTATTTCTTTAATATTTTTCTCTTTTAAATTTTTATTATTTTTATTTTAATTTTTTACTATATATTTTATTTTAATTATTTTTAATTTTTATATAACTTTTTAAATTTTGTTTTTTTTTTCTTGCTTAAATTTTTTACTACATATTTTATTTTAATTATTTTTAATTTTTGCATAACTTTTTATATCTTTGTTTTTTTTTCACTTTTATATAATTTCTATATTTTTTTAATTTTTTGTTAGTATAATTCCCATATTGGAATATACATATATACTTTATTTTTAACTATTATTTTATTTTTACACATGTTGATTTTTTTTTTTTTTTCATTTTTCCATATTTTCTAAATTTTTGTTTTTTAATATTTGCTAATATTTTATATTTTATATTTTGTTAAACATCATATACATACATATGTAAATATTTTATATTATCTGTATATATATTTGATCTATTTAAAATCTCATTAAATACTTGTGTAATAACTGGAATCTTCCTCTATCATTAATATTTATTTTATAATCTCAATGCTTTGATCGATTTCCATGCCCATTTAATGAGCCATGTCAAGCCGCATCCGGCTAATGATCTCTGCCAGGGCGCATTCAAGGTCCAGTTGCGAATGAGTTCGGTTCGATCTCTGATCTGTTGTGCTTTTTACTGTTATTTATCATGAATCATTGCGCTGTATTGATAATTAGCTGTCTGCTGCTGTGGAGCAATGTTCAAGCGGCGTTCAAGGACTTTGTTGTGGAGCCAGGAGACGAACAGGTCTACAGTAAACGCTCAATAATAGCTAACAATAAATTAATATTAATTCAATTAACAACAGTTTGAGCCCAACAATGATTTAAGCCTGGGCTGTGCTGCCGAGGAGTCTGAGCATTTGATATCCTTTCAGGATGTGGAACAGGATGGCGTTATCGATACACAGCTGCTGCTCTCCGCACTTGCGCAGCATGCTCAGCGGCTGGGCTTGAGCCTGGACCAATTGGGTGGGTACAAAGCTCAATTCGCAAATCATTTCGATTTATATACTTGTGCTCATTGACGTCATAGCAAATCAAGTGCAAACAATTGAAACAGATGATTCACTGGAGGCGGAACTTGGCTGCGGCTCATCCCAGTCGCTTAGCTATCGTGAGCAGCCCAGCTGGTATGATTTGTTCTTCAACTAATTCTCAAGAGCTGATCGAAAGAAAGATCACTCATTAAGAAACTTTATGCGAAACATTCTTTTAGTATAATAAAAAGTTTCCAAACAGAAAATTCAATCATCTTATAGGGTATATTATATTCGGTTATACAACTCTTAGTTGTTCTAATTATGATGGTTAGTATTTGGTAAATCTAAATTGATGCCAAATACAGTTGAACTTTATTGCAAGAAACACTTTCGAATAAGAACCAGAGATTGGCAGACTGATAATGCCCTCTCATCGTGATATATTCCATATTTTCCGATTCTTAATGTCTAGGTCTGCATAGTCTTCCAGTGAAATCGCACTTGCAGTTCAGCTTATGCTCACGCGCCTCTTCGCACGCCTTGCTGCTCTTCCAGTTGCTCGAGGGGCAATTGATGAAAATATAATCGACGGCGCACATTCTCAGATAGAGCGGCAATAGGCTACATTTGTAATTGCCAAAGAAAGTTCGTTTCTGAAACTTCTCCCACTGCTTTCTATTGGCCGAGCAGTTGAGCAGCGCTGCCACAGAGACGTCCACAAAGTCGGGATTCTCCCTCAATAATATTTCCGTCATGTTTCGTGCATTATCCAGATTCAGCTGATTTCCAGTCAGCACTTGGCTGGCATTAAATATGCAGTCCACAAGGCACTACGCATAGAAAGCGTTAAGGATATAGACATGGCTTATGGCTTCTTCTACTTACGGGTATCAAACTCAATTGATTGCTGCGCAGAAAGTGGCCACATCTCTCAAGATATGGATCAAAGTTAACTTCGGGCATGTCACAGCATCTAGACGTCTATATATTTATGTGGATATACATATATTTATATTATCCTTGGTGTATCTACTCACATTCGCATCCAAACGTTTGCTGCAGTTGCTCGCTGAGCTCCAGCCCAAGCATGGGTTAGCCAACAGACAAACTGTTAAAGCCACCCAAATGGCTAGCATTGCGTTGGCTTTAAGCCATAAAAGTCGGGAATTGTTGCTTTATATATACAATTAAATGGAATCAAAAAATTAATGAAGCGCTCACAATTAAAATGCTTAATTAAATTTGTTTAAGTTTTTAAAATTGACATTTGCCATCTATAAATAACTTTGGGGATTGTTTACTTTAAATTTAACGTGTACTTTAACAGTGTCGCTAAATATTTGATTTATTTATATTACATAAATATCTATCCATGTGTATGACATTCACATAATCTTCTGTTTCATTTGCCCTCTTTAGACTTTGTTGTAAAATATTACATTTCATACGTTTTTAGCTTTATTTCGTTAACAGATCTAATATATTAATCATTGTGTATCTTTGGGCACAACATGTAGCAAGCGAACATGCAACAGCAACACACGCAAGTGCAATATATACATAATAGAGCTATACATATATCCAAATCAATGAAGTCTAGTCAGTTACTCTAGAGAGCTTTAAGCATGTGGTCGCATTGGATATTCTTGTCTTTAATTCTACTTCCAGCTGTCGTTGGCGCAGCCAAGTGCAAAGCTGCGCCTAAATCTGTGCAGGTATCGTATTTAAATTAGCATATGTTATCGATTAATCGCAGGTCATCGATATTTGCAGAACGTTCAAATGTGCTGTCCCTTACCGTTGCCCAATTGGGGCGCCTACAACAGCGAATGTGGCCAATCAGGAATTCAACCTAGCGTAAGTGTAGAAAACTATGTACATATATAAATCCCGATCAATTTATATTGTCGATGCGATCCACATAGTGTCGCCTGGCTTGCATATTTAATGCCACAAGGGCGCTGCAAGGTCGACAGCTCAATTTGACCCACGTACGTCCGATGCTGGAACGCGCCTTCACTAATCCCGACATTATCGATGCCTATGCCAGCAATTTTGCCGGTTGCGCCTCTCTGGTGCACAGCAAATACCAGGAGCTGACCCGGATAAGTAAACAGAGTGATGCTTGTGATCGACACGCCCTCTTCTACAGCCTTTGCGCCTATTCGCGACTGATGCGGCGCTGCCCAACGAACGCCTGGCAGCGCGCCAATAAACAGTGCCAAGAGGCGAGAGCTTATATAAAAACCTGTGCCTGGCCAGCGCTCAAGATGTTCATGAAAAGCACATAGAATAAAGCTAAATATACGTTTGCTACAGCAAAGCAGTTTTATTGCCTATATAGTCAATCAGGGGACGCGTTATCAAGTCCAATATGCTGCGCTTACACTCGGTCGAATAGTCCGCGCAGTTGTCGGCCTTTCCCTTACGCTCCGCTTCGTAGTAACTCTCTGGCAACGCTTCGTACTGTGAGCTGCTGGGACTGAACATCACCCGCATCAAGCTGCCCAGCACGCCATTTATCTCATGTATTGGGCCGCTGTTCACCTCACAAATGAGCCGTAGCAGGCAATCATCGCCAGTGCCAAAGCCATGTCTAATGGGAATAGAAAAACTTTATTTAATAGTTGACTTTAGCAAGTAATCATACGAAGAATATAAATAGTTATAAATGACTATCAAAGTGAAGATATACATAAATATGTGTGTGTATGTATGTTTATGTAGTGTGAAGTAGGAATTGAAAATATCAAAGGTCATCTTATTATAATTACAATTCACTTCAGCAAGCAGCAAGGCTTACGCACACAGCTACATAAATACTATATTTGCTTGTGTGCGTGCTTGCGCACTCATCTCCCAAAAGGTTATTTACTCTTCCTTATTTATTCTTATTTGCTAAGAGCGTGACAAACCGTTTGCCTATTTTGCTATGCTTGAGCGCGAAAAGTGTGAAATGCACACACATGCATTTAGGAGAGCAATGAGAGCATACAAAACAAAAATGAGAGTGAGAGGCCGTCTCGCTCGATCGCGTAAGTGTATAAAGGCAGTCAATTGCCATTGCTCATTGGAAGTTAAAGTGGGAGGTCCGAAGCTGGCTCGGGACTCTTCATACATAAGAGTTTGTATGTTTGCTGCAACTGTAATTGTAACTGCAAGATTTATACATACTGTTGGAATCGTTGGCTGAGTATGTGATAGAACTTTGTGCGTGAGAGCAACGATTGCTGCTCCAATTTGCGCGCCAGAGAATCCTCGAAGAAATCTTTGTAGTCATCATCGGGCGGCGGCTTCGGCTTAGGTTTGTGCTTGTGTTTGCGCTTGGGTGGTTTGTGTGGCTTCGGTCTCTTGCGCTTGGGTGGCCCTATCTTGGGCGGCCTGTGGTGTGGCCTATGATCCTCATGGTCTTCATAGTCATCATAGTAATCGTCAAAGTCATCCATTGGATGTATGTGTGAATCCGAATGTGTGCCATTGCCACGACGCTGAAATGCAGAGAGGTTAAAAAAGATTTTAAGAGAATAATATGAGACGGAAAGGAAAAATATAAATGGTTTAATATTTAATTTAAAATTAAAATAGGAATACATTAAAATTTACTGTTTACTCACATGAATTGGCCGTTTTCTGTGCCAATGTCGTGGCAGTCTGTAGTTGGCCTCAAAATTATAGGAGACAAAGACATGTCGCGTGGGCAGATCAATTGGTATAGCTATCGATATAAAGAGCTGTCAACACTAGATTAGACTAACAGATTTATAGGTAAGATATAGATTTACATAGCTAACAGATTTGGAGTTATTTGAGGTGTAAACATACCGCCATCTCGCCACCTGTATTCCACACAAGCGCGGACCTTACGCCATGCACGAGGCAGATGACCAAAAGTAGATTTATCAGGCACATGATGGCCATGGAACTTGATAGCTGCAACGCTTCTGAAAAACAACTGAAAATGAAAATGTTTTGACAAGTGCCCAAGCAGAAAACTGTGTCGAGCGATGTGGCAATTAGCAGCAGAAGAAGCAGCAGATGGAATCGTTCTTTGGAAGTGAAAGTTGTTAATTGAAGTGGAGCTGGATAAGAAATTCAGGTCATACAAGAAAGTTGTTTCCAATTGAATATATACTTATATTATAAAAAATAAATATCAATTAATATAAATTAAATTTATGAAATACGATTTATTTGCAACTATATTTCTATGCGCTTGAGCATCTCTTCAAAAGGCTCCGATATCAGCGCCAACAAGCTGTGCCCACAGCTTTGCTCATAGTGATGGCAATGATCATGCCAGCCATCCCGTTCCGCCTGATAGAAATGCAGCGGCAACTGCTCCGGCTCCGAGGTGCTGGGACTGCAAGGTAGATAGGTAAACCTTGTCACGTTACAGAGATTATAAGCTAACTTACCTGAAGAGCACATGCATCAGACTGCCCAGCACGCCATTCAGCTCGCTCAGCTCAGCAGCATTGGTCTCGCAGATCAAGCGCAGCAAACAGGACTCACCAGAGAAGCCGCTTCTAAAAGTAAACATAATCATCATCATCACAATCATTATATATTATTTACCTCTTAAATTTATCCATTAGTATATGATAAATATTGCTGCGTGTTAGCAACGCGCGTCTCTCGCGCTTGGGCATTAAAGTTGCTTCTTCCTCCTCTGATCCGCTGCCCTCCACATCAGCCTGCTCCAGCTTTGTTGCCTTGCGTGACACCTCCAGCTCTTCGGATTCGATGGGACCATTTTGCTGAGCAAACAATAAACAATTCGATAAGAAAGTATTGTTGTTGCCCGCGACGGTGCTAATTGACCTTTTAAACGCGTGCTAACTGTGCTGGACTTACAAATAACGTTGGCAGACTCCAGTTGTAGGGCGAGTTATAGTTAGCCTCAAAGTTATACGAAACAAACACGTTGCGATGCGGCAGATCCAACGGCACAGCCAACGCGGCGAAGATCTGTCGAAGAAGCACAGTCTTAGCCGCTAAATTTCAGCCCAATTTATAGACAACCTACGCCATGCGTGCTGGAGGGCATAAAAGCCAAGTAGCCACTGCAACATTGTGCACAGAATACCACACACATGGCCAAAAGCCAGCACAGATTACGAACTAAGCCCATTTCAATT
Source organism: Drosophila aldrichi (assembly GCA_035045965.1). NCBI lineage: Eukaryota > Metazoa > Arthropoda > Insecta > Diptera > Drosophilidae > Drosophila > Drosophila aldrichi. Next base: position 6,751,377 of record JAWNOM010000161.1, read on the forward strand.
GACCAGTCTGAGCTTCAGTTAAGAACTAAATTCTGCTCTGCTGCCAGCAGCAGAAAATGCGTTTGCTCTAGAGGAAAATCTCGTTAACTCGCAGAGCAAACAGTGAGTGCGAGAAGCCAGTGAATGAGTGTAAGCGAGATGCAATTATGTTTAATTTAGCATATGTATGTATGTACTCCATTTTATTTTCATCTTCTTCTATGTACAAGATCTTGTATTAGTCGCTCGACGGGCACCGAGATCAAGTCCAATACATTGTAGGGACAATTGTCATCGTAGTTCGCACATTGCTGCTGCAGTCCATCTGACTCGGCTTGATAGTAGGCATTGGATAGATGCTCATCCCTGGAGCTGCTGGGGCTGCAAGCAAAACAAGAGAAGTTTACCTCTGACGTATAAAACTCATGCGTCATCTTACCTAAATATAATATGCACAATGTTGCCCAGCAGTCCATTGATCTCGCCCAGCTTTGAGGCATTCGTCTCGCATATCAAACGCAGCAGACAGGCCTCTGCGGGATAACCAGATCTGCAGTGGATTTTAGATGTTTAATATATATATATAAGTATTTATAAATAGAAACTCTGACCTCTCTAACTTATCACTGATCATTGCATAGAAGGTCTTACGCGATATCATCGGCAAATTTCGTCTTTCTCGATGCTTTGCCGTTGTCTCTGACGATTTCTGCTGTTCCGCTGGAATTTTCCTGCTCTCCGTTTGCGTACTATTAGCATTCACTGTGCAATTCTTACACGCTCTACCTCCCCCAGCATCATGTGTGGGATATGTAAGATAGCCATCCGCAAAATCTTGGCCCATCTGTAGAAGCACATTTTACATATTAAAATACAGTAGAATCCGGTTATAACGACTCCGCTTAAAGCGTCCAACCGGTTATGTCGACGAAATTTCGATGTCTTGGTTGGTCCCCATACAAACTTATATGAAAGACCCTCCGCTTAGTACGTCTCCGCTTTTAACGACAATCCGCTTATGCCGACGATTTTTTTTCATATTTTTGAGTCATTTACCGGTTATTACGACGTGACAAACAAAAAATCGCGAAATAATGACAACAAATTTCAGCATAAAAAGACTCTGTTAGAAATGTATACATGTATGTATTGATCAGTGATCAGTACCCTTGCTTGTGTGCGTAGCAACGCCCCAAATGCTGCCAAGACAGAGAGAGGGAGAGAGACAAAGTACAATGCTGACGTCACAAAAAAGTTTCTAAGCCATGTTATTGAAATAAATTTATAAAAAATCTTAGTTTTGATTAACCATTTACATTATTTAATGTTAAAAGCTATTATGTACTTGGCAACCGTAAAAAAGTTAAAAAAAAATATTTTTTTGGTCCATCTGGTTAAAGCGTCCGCCGGGTATAGCGACGTAAAATCGACGGTCCCTTGAATGTCGCTATAACCGGATTCTACTGTATGTATATTAAAAGACTTGGGAAACAAACTCAACAAACGCGAAAAGACTTAGGAAACAAACTTACCAGAATTGGTGGAAATTTGTAAACATGTTCAGGTTGATAATAATTAAACTCGTAATTGTAGGATATAAAAACGTTGCGATGCGGCAAACTAATTGGCACAGATATAGCCATAAAGATCTGCAAATGACAAGGATATGAGTCATAAAATGCGTGAAGCTGCAAAAACTATTAACAAATTACACCATATTCCGAATTCGTGGGATAAAGCAGAGCCGCGTGATTGTGGTGTATGCAGCAGCTGCACAATAGGCATAGTCCAATACCCAAGCCGAACAAGTTCTGCATTTTGATATGACTTAACTAAAGAACAAGGAGAGGTTTGTAATCGGAATGTTCTTGACAGAACGACTCACAATGAACTGACGTCCATTGTATCCACAGTTAAGCAAGAAGCTTGATGCTGAAATCTATCCAACAGCCGTTAATTAGAATAAAGCTTAGATTGTGTATAGCGCTGCGTAATATTGGAAGTGGGTCAGGGGGAATCTGGTTAAATGCAGTTGGAAGTTTACACGTTAATTGAATAGAGTCGCGCCTGAAACATATCAGAAGTCTCTGAACTAAATAAATCCAGTTAAACAACAGTTGAATTGACAATCTGATGTATAAATTTATGAGCACCACATCTTGGACACGTTACAAACAGTGGTTATATATCTTAATTAATAAATTTATACGTAATTCATATATGTATATATGTATGTATTTGAATGCGTTGGGCGGTGCTAAACGAACGCCCCTAATGAGTAATGCTCTCCTATTGTTGATGTTTTATATGACTGGCTGCTTCTGCTGCTGCTGTAGATGATGCTGCATTTGTTATCTGTTATTTCGCAGCTTGCGTTCCTTCCATGTTGCATACTTGGAGTTGGCAGTGCGCAGCAGCAGGTTCATGTGTTGTGTGAGTGATGAACGCAGAGGCGAGAGCTCGTGCATGGCACGATTCTAAAAGAAACCAAAAGTTTTATATTAATAATTGTGATTTGAATCGTATATAGCATTCACTCACCTCGAAAGGCACTAGTTTGGCCATTTTAAAACGTTGTAGAGTTTCATGCATGCGCTGCAGCTTAGTTTCCAACTCTTCCGTTGTGGGCGGAAAGCAATTCCAAAAGTGTTTCAGCAGCTCCAAAAGCGACAAATACAAATGCCGTAAGTCGCGTTGAAAGTCGCGTGGCACCAGCTCTAATGGATTTGGAACACATTTTCAATACCAATTATTAATTACTATAATAGATGTCGACTTACGTCCTGCAGACTGCTCCTGAAAGCCACGCATAAGCTGGCCACCGGGACTAAGTTCACCTAAAGCATTGACAGCCGCCTTGGGGCATATGACATGGCGCTGTGCATTGCGATTTAGCCAGGATTCGGAATCGCGCACCAGCTTATATTGCACTTCGTCCAGACTGAGTGCATCCTGTTGATTCTCGTATATATTATGGTGCAGCGGACCGTTGAGGTAGCGTTCCACTTTGGACAGTTCGAATTGTTTGCTTTTATTGGTCGATTGGAGCGGATCTTCGGCTTCGATTACTGGATCGCCCAAATCTTCATAGTGTATCTTTTCAATGAGTCGTTGCTTCTTGGATGGCGGCGCATCATTACTACTCGTGCTGGTCGCATTCTCAGTGACCGCATGCTTAGCTGCCTTGCCATTGAGGCCATTAGTGTAGGCGGATTGTCCTAGCGGGCCATTAGCCGCACTTGTACCGTTGGTAACAGTGGCTGGAGCACCATTAACATTTGCGCACGTTTTCAATACCATTATGGAATGCTGATTGAAACGCTTGATCATGTTTTGGTGGACAATGTTGCCACTGTTGACCACATTGCGATCTCCAGCCACGCTTCCGAACCCTTCCTCCAGCGGCACATCCTCGAACTTTTTCAAATCTAGCAGCGGATCACCTGCGCCTTGCTGCACGGCTACCTTCAGAGCTTGATCATCAATTTTACCGCACTCCGTAAATATGTCCTTGGTCCCAGCGGTCAGACGATCCCGATGAAAGTAGTGCGATTGAAAGAATTTCGTCCAGAATTCCGATTCGGGCATTTTGGAGGGAACGTTCTCCATGTGCTTGCGCTTAACGGCGGGATATGTTTTAAAAATGCAGTGTATGACATCAGAGGTAAGATTGTATTTAAGGCCATTGCAACCGTCCGTCTGTGGCTTAATGTCGGCCAAGAAAGCGCCCGAGACTCCTGTGAACGAGCAGAGGCATATTAATATATGTATGTATATAAACATATATAATAAATATACTTACCGATTTCCTGGCTCTTGGCCATCTTCTTAAGAGCATGGTCTTTAGCGTGCGTAGCCCAGAACTCATCGCTGGTAAGTACTTTGGTAATGACCAAATCCTTATAAAGCTGCAGCAGATTCGGATTCTCCACCAGGATGCGATTCTTGTCCTCTAGATCTTTGTCAACCTTACGTTTGAAATTGGGCAACAGCTGCTGCAGGAGCTCTTTAACTTTGTCACGATCGGCCAGCATGGCAGCCTGGCCCTGACGATTAACAAAATGGAACGTCGACGTGTTGCCATCGTGCAGCACCACCTGTAGCTGCACCTTCGGCTTACCTTCGGGCGAGATCTTCTGTGCTGTATTTAGAAAAAAATGCAAATAAAGTCAATGTTATGCCAAGTAAACGACGGCAACGCGCACTTACTTTTGATATCCGCATAGCGATGAGAAACAGTAACGGTGTCCCGGTGCTCCGCCATCCATGCCAGACGCTCGTTCATAACATAGAGTGTGCCGTCTCCCTTCTTGTAACGCACCTCGCCCATCTGTAGCAGCACATCTTCGCTACTGGTGGTCATTGTTGTCGTCTCGTCTGTCTACGTCTGCAGCCGGCGGCAACGCTTAACCAATATTCCCAATGATAGCTCACATCAATTTCGCAAATGCTAGCCCACACGCCTGCAATATGCAGAAAAAGAACAAAAAACAGGCATTTTCATCGAATCGCATCACAAATGTCATTTGCACAGATCCAAGTGTCTGTCAGACACACACGGAACCATGGTGCGCAACGTGGAATAGCCAAATAGCACAATACTTCGCTATTTTCACGAGATTACTAAAAAAACGCACCTCGCAGCAAAATGCAATTGCCCAACAGCGTTCGTGGTTCGTGATTGAGCGAAAAATACAATGTTCATTGAACTAGTTTTTTTTATCAGAAAACGTAACACTATGGCAACACTTATTTGCAGTTACTTTATGTGCCGGCGCCAAATATGATTCCCAAAATGAAACAAAAGCTATGAAATAACAGAGGTTATATTATTTTTCAACTGTCATCTTAATTATGATTTAACAAAATTTTGAATGTGTACTGATTTCACTTTAAATAATAAATTCATAGATATGTATGGCTGTATATACATATTTCTAACTGTTAATGAATGTATATATGTTTTCATGAACATATGTATGTATGTATGAATGTGCATGCACACTTGCACATTTACCGTTGTCCGGTCTCATTAATCGCCCTCTGTTAGGTCAATTTCTACAAGATTTTCTCTCTTCGTTGCGGGGTCTTTTTTAGAAGTTTTTGTACCCTTCTTCTCATTAATGTTCGATTGCCAGGTTAGACGCTCTTCGTAAAACTTAATAACCACTTGCGGACATTTTACGTTGGCCACTTGGGCAGGCACTAGATCAATGTAATTTGAATTTTTCCAAGACATCAAAAACATAAGCTTTCCAGAAGTATCCGTAGCTCCCAATATTTTCGAAGCAATTAATCCACGTTGAAAACCAAAACTGCCTTCCAATTGTTTCTGTGCCTTAGTGATTTCGCTTCTTTCTCCAGAACTTTGTGCCGATAGCTTTCTCTTCCTATTCTTCTTCTTTTTTTCCGATTCTTCGAATGCAGCTATAAAATCGGGACATGAGAGATTTTCAAGCGGCTCCCAAGTATTTTCACTGCGTGGATATCCCAGCCATTTTAGATAGTATTGCGTTTCTCCATTTACAATGCGTTTGCCTTCGATGCGTTCAACAACGTAATCGGACATGATTGATTGATTGTTGTTATATATATATATATAAATACATATATATTTTAAATAATATTATATTCTTCACTGTGGTCTGTATCTTCCCGGCAAATTCTGCTTGAAAACTTGGTGCACGAGCTGGTTCACAACGCCAATAAAGGTGTTGAGCTGGTGTGGCAATACTGCTTCTACAGTATGGCAACGCAACGAAAAAGTCGCAACACTTTTGAATTCTAAGAAATAGACTCCAACTATAATATAATGTTTAATTGAATTATTGTATTATATACATACATATATTACATTTTTTATATTGAGCTTACCCTTTTTAACGCTGGGCTTGTATGTATATGAGTTAAACTGCGTTGGATTTCATGAAATAAACAAACTATTTTTTGCTGTTGAAGCGATTTTTGAGTTCTCTTTGTGCATATGTATGTGAGCGAGACCAACAAAAGTTTGCTTACCGGCATGTGTATGTGTATAATTAAAGAGTGCGACTGTTAAAGAGCACAATATGTTACGTGTACATACATGTATGTAGCTTCCACTCTTCCATAATCGTAAGAGAGCGTAAGCTTGCTCGATTAGTAACGAGCATGCTTAGGCTCTTCCTTTTTGCTTTGCTTTTTAATACATATATGTGAGTAAGTAAAATAATGTGTTGTCTGAAAATTTTGTATTTTGGTTGAAGCTGTAAACCTTCTCTTTAATATTATCATTAATAAGGCATTTATTATTTATTTCGATTTCGATAAGTATATATAGTTTGCCAATATTTAAATCAAGCGCAAATTGAAATCGTTTACAGTAAATATCGATATTAATATACATACCATATTTGTGTATGGATGTATAATCGATAGTCTGTGTCTAAAAAAATAGTTACTCATTTGGCACTGCTAGACATTATTTTTAAAACATATAAATCGTGCAAAATTACGTAGATCTGATAAAAATTACAACTTATTGGGATCTGTTTCACTTACGAAAATAAACTGAACAATTACCGTAGAAAAGTTGAGCCACAGCTATATTCATTTTCTATTGGGAGACAACTAAGCAAGTATGGAGCAATATCTTCATTTTTAAACAAATAGCTTACAGTTTCACCGTTATAATATTAACTGTTCAGTATTGAATTGCAACCGTTCGAGCAAAAATTTGCTGTTGCTGCCAACAACATGTTAGCGAGCTGTTAGTTAACAGACAGAAAAGAAAGAGAGCGTAACGTAGAAACAAATAAATATATTATTAAATGCAATAAATAACTGGCAATCAACATATTAATATACAAAAAAGCTGTCAAGGTACGCAATATCGTGCAGTGTAGACGTGGCAATTATAAATACGTATAAAAACAAATCCGAAACGAATTTAGACTGCCAAGCTAAATTAGCAAATAATATATTAGTGTGAAATCGGCTAGTCAAACTAAGGCGTAACACATCGTTAAAGAAAATATGTTACTATATTTTGAAATGCCAATTGCTGCCGTAGAGCAAAATTCAATTTGTACTGTGCGATGATTCATAGTTAAGTGAAAAAAGTTACACAAAAAGAAATGGAAAGGTGGCAGTGACGCGGCTGCACACCAACCACCTCTTTACCTTTACCTTTACCCCATTACCTCGCAGTCCCCGTTACTCAACACTCAAAATAATAAGCAGACAAAAACAAACTCCAAAGAAAAAAATAAAATATCTGCAATTATTTATTGTACAATGTGTATTCGTACATTAATAATGCACGCCAATGCACAATGTGACAGTGTGTGTGTGTGTGCCATTTAGTTTAACAAACAACAGAAGAAAGCGATTATTACAACCGATTAGGCACATGTATGTGTGCAAATATACATATACATATACATACATACATACGCATTTTACAAATAGATGCTTGTCATCATGCTCAATGTAGCCAGTGGCAATACTTATCTCATATTATCTTTTGTTTTCCATTTGAGATAAGTGCAAATAAATTTATTTGCTTTCTAAAAGTTGTACGACAAATGTCTAAGTAAATACATACATATACAAATATAATACACATACAAACCCACATGTGGTTTATTGCTTATTCTTATGGGTTTTCTTCTTCTAACAATTACCGCCCACAAACACACTACGCCCATCTTGATAACGCTTTCTGTGATTGTATTTGTGTGTGAAATTTGCAGGCGTTACACTCTACGCATGGACTTTGTTGCGTTTGAATGCGACCCAATAAGATAAATCCCAATTAGAATCGTTTAATGTATGTATTTTAAGCAATTGCGTTGTCCCGCATAAAAATAAAATTCATTTATAAGATTTTTTGTATGGTGTCAAAATTTCTTCGCTTTTGTAATTTCATTGCTGCTAACCGTAGCCAAAATACATTTCTCTGATTAAATAATGTGAATTAACAATGGGTTTTGTTTAGTCTTAATTGCCATTAAATGAGATTTAAAAATAAATAAATTACAGATATACATAAATAAAATATTGGAAAAGATTTATTTTTGCAATATACTTTAAAATTGAATAAGAAAAAAGTAAAAAAACTGAAATAAAAAATAAAAAAAAAAAAAATAAAAAACACGCAAAACACATGTTCACATTCACTTGTACTTAATTTAGATTTGAATACTTATACTTAAAGAAATCCCACAACTTATTTAATGACAAATACATAATAATACCCATTAAATTAATTAATTAATCAGAAGTCGAGGATGACTTTTTTTTTTACGCAGCCGGTTTCTTATCTTCGATCTATTTCTCTTTTTTTCTATATCACACGATTCGGCTTTGGCCGAGGTGTCAGCAAATGGAAGAGTCCATGTTTATTCTCTAATGAGTGAATGTTTCATTGTGTTTTTCCCTACCATTGCAGTGATTCAACCGCTCTTGGTCATTTAACTCGTTGAATTGTGATCAGAGGGCTAGCTTACGAAAATGGATATTACGGTGCACGATAATGGCTACCAGAACAACACCTATTGCCAGGCGAGTAATCGCACCACACTCTTCATCAGCGCCTACAATGGTATACCAGAGACTTTGATATTGAATACGATCTTCTGGGTGCTGCTCATTCTGTTGTTTACGATGCTGCGACATCAGGCGAGCGATTATCGTCTGGCTCTGGTCAATTCCAATGGGACCAAGAAACGTTGGACGGAAATATTTTATTCCCGAGCCGCCAGCGTTGTGGAACCACAGCCGAGCACGTCGAATCCCTCGAATCCAATGCCCCGGCCAAGCGCAACATCTCAGCAAAGTGACTCGACTCCTCTGTCGCCCATCCAAACTGAGCCGGGTCTCTTCAATTGGATTCGGGTGACCTTGAAGCTGCGCAAGGAAACAATTTTGCTGCACTCCGGTCCAGATGCCGTTCATTATTTGTCCTTTCAGCAGCATATGATGGCTGTCATGGCGGTGGTCACCGTCATTTCGCTAGCTATCATCTTGCCAATCAATTTTCTGAATGGACCGCGCGATGAGCTGTACGATGTGAATGCCTTTGGACGCACCACAATGGCCAATTTGCAGCCTGACTCACCCTGGCTGTGGGTACACACCATCATAACCATCCTGTATATTCCGCTGGTGGTGCTCATCATGCGGCGCTCCTCGGGTCGCAATGCCTTCAAAAAGGCTGCCACGCGCACCATCATGATATCGAATATATCAAACAGGTTGAACGAGCTGCTATATATTTCCATTTAATATATATTTACTTAATAGATTCCCTTTGCTATTAGTGATCGGAACAAGACAGTCATACGCAACTATATGCAGGAGCTGTTTCCGGATGTCACCATCGAGAGCGTCAGCATTGCGTACAACATTTCACGTCTCTTCGTGCGCAACGCGGAGTTTGAGAGAGCTCACGAAGCGCGTGTCTACTGTGAACATCATCGGGACCGGGACACGCTGATGGCCAAGCCGGAGATGTGCTCGTGCAAGAAAGAGAATGCCTACGAGTATTATCAACGCGAAGAACGTAAGCTCTCTGGCGATGTGGCACGCTTGCGTGCTTCAACGCTGAATGAGCCCTTGGATATTGCCTTCTTGACCGTGTCCACGGTGCAGGAGGCACAGAATATTGTAAATCATTTCACGCCCGGCACATATAGGCAATGGCACATCGTGTTCGCACCGTCGCCGGATGATATCTTCTGGGAGAACCTGAATGTCAACAAGAGCCATTGGTATTTGAAATTTGTGTGCGTGAACGTTGTGCTCTTCATTGTCCTGTTCTTCCTGACGACCCCGGCCATGGTGGTCAACTTGCTGAACAGTCGTCCGTGGGTGTTGGATACAGAGAGTAAAATCTCGCCACTTGTCTCTGAGTTCTTGCCCACATTGATGCTGTGGACGCTGTCGGCACTGATGCCAGTGATTGTCTCTATATCAGATAAATGGATGGGCCATTATACGCGATCCAAACAGAACTATTCGATAATGTGCAAATGCTTTGGCTACCTTCTGCTGATGATTCTCATCCTGCCCTCATTGGGTTTGACGTCGGCACAAGCACTTCTGGAATGGGGCCTGACGAATGACACGGGGCGTTGGCAGTGCATCTTCTTGCCGGATCGTGGCTCCTTCTATGTCAACTATATTATAACTGCTGCCTTTATTGGTACATCGTTGGAGCTGTTGCGATTCCCGGAGCTGATTGTCTACATTTGGGCATTATTGAAGGCCACTTCGAAGGCGGAGACGCCCTATATACGTAAATCCATATTGATTGAGTTCCCATTTGGCACACATTACGCCTGGACCACACTCGTCTTCACCATATCGATAGTGTACAGCGTGTTCTGCCCATTGATCATGCCATTCGCCATGATCTATATTTGTCTCAAGCATATGGTGGATCGCTATAATCTGTACTTCGCCTATGGACCTTCCAATATGATATCACGCAAGGGAGGCAAAATTCATTCCACAGCGGTGACCATGACCAAATTTTCGGTACTCATATTGGTACTGGTTATGGCCATGATATGCTATTTCCGTGGCGATGACGGCATGGCTAGATTCCTGATACTGATCATAACGCTAGCTATAACCGTAACACTGTTTATCTTCATGTCGCCGATCAAACGTTGTGCAGCCACGCGACGACCAAGTATTGTAGAAATCGCCGGCCCCGCACCCGCCTACATACCGGATGTGCTCCGAACTACAACCACTCAGACCAGCGCCAGGCCGTCGGTAGTCGGCTTTCCTGGATATGGCTCGGACAATGTATCTGAATACGATAGCTCCCAGTATAGTGTCAATAGCGTGGAGGCGTAAGCGCAGCTAGTTTCTGTTGCTCCTTTCCTTGGCTAAAACGAGGCTCGCTCGGAAAGTAATTAAAATGTTGACATATTTTTGTATAAGGATTTTATAAGCCGTTGGTAACTTTTTCAGAAATTTATATGGACTTTGCTTGCAGAAATCGATAATGATCAGAAAATGTGATAGAAATTAGCCTCGTGATTTGCGTCTGAGTTCGGTAGCGAAACGCGTTTTCAAAACACGTGCCCCGCTGAGCCACCTTCTATTCAAATTATTATTTTTTATTATTATTATTACTTTGTTTGTACATAAGCATATACCTATAACTAATATATATTTATATGTGTATTATATTCTAATTTACCCTTTTATGATTATTTGTATTCTTAAATTTTAAATTGTAAATATTGCTTCTTTTTTATCAAAAAGTATAAACTAAAAATCCCCTCCATAATGTTTGTCTGTACTTTAGCGATATAGCAATAAAAGACCACAAAACAGTGCATTATATTTATATATACACACATACATATATATACGACTAATTTTATAAACAGAAAATGGAAGGATTTAGTTCTTTATAGACAGATCTAAAATTATTTTAGTCTATTAAGTCTTCGTTTTAATATTAGACCGCAATTTGTAACTTTTATTGTTATTCCAAGGAGAATTATAATTATTAATATTAATTATTAAAATATATATAGTAATATACCAATAAAATATTCCCTTTTTTATCAGCTTTTTGTTTAATCTTTAAATCAATTACAAGTGTCTAAAAAAAAGTATTAACTAGATAAGATATGCATTTGTGTGCCCATGAATTGCTCTGCAAATGTTCGATATAAAATTTTGATAATTTTTTGCATTTTTCATTGTTGGCCGTGAGGCCGTATGGTTTTATCGAGGTGTATGTTAAACAATATTAGTAATAAACTAAGTTGATAAAATAGCTCTATATATGTATGTATATCCGGGGTAAAAAAAGGTGGATCTTAATTCGTCATGGGCGTTTTGTTACATTGATTCTTGTCAAAGGTTTATCATTCCATTTCAATGTCAGGTATTATAGTTTCTGCATCTTTGATTTCTGTTCAAAGAGCTGACATTGACCGATATATTCAAATTGCAAAAGTATTAAGTAGATGCATATATGACGTCATCAATTGTTGCCCATATCGTAAGCACACCGTGGAAACTTCTAGGCGAACACCTGCGTACACCGAAATTTCTAGTTGCCAACTCGATGTAAACTCAAAGAAGCAGCAATAAAACTCCATTAGATATATATGTATACAAGTATTTTTTTTGTTTATTTATCGAAAAAATCATAAATAAAAACGATCTAGTTTATACGCATCTGTTTAACATACAGATGCAGAATTACGTGTACAATTTTTCATTATTTATTTAAGTATTCTATTAATATTAGCCTGCAAATGTTTCTTCTATTGTTATGCGAAGGGAAATTACTCTCAGCATCGAAACTAATCAAATTTCGGAAATCCAACAAAGATATATATATTTTTTCCTTTCTCTTAGCAAAAATTACACAATATTTTGAAGTTTTCGTTCTTTTCTCATAAATTGCTGTAAAAAGATGCTCTTGACGATATCTTGATATATGCATATATATATATATTTATATATCACTCTCGGTGAGGAGAGAAAAATGTTTGCTGTTACTTTTCGTAAATAAAACTCCTAATTTATTAGATGATACAGTATTAACTTCCAAAGGGAAACGGTTTGCAGCAACTACACTAGCCACCACAAACGAAACTTTCGTGTGGACTCAGCGCGTGTGAACAGCTAAGAACTACGATGGGTAATTGATATTTGTTCCAGACGCTTGCTGCACGCAGATACCAAATGAATTTTTTCGCTGATCTCGTATTCGAAACAAAATAAAAATAGAGAGAAAATCTACAATCTTTCCGGGTTTGTTAGGTGTGTTCAAGTGTGTGTGCGTGTGTGTGTGTGTGTGTGTGTGCGCGTGCATGTGTATGTCTGTTTGTGTTTGCTGTGTTAGTTGGCCAAAAATAAAAGTGAACCTTCGCGCATTTATGCCACATAATTATATTGATTTTGATTATCCTTGTCGCGCTCCATATAATCACGATCGATCAGTGACTCAATACGCTTTTTCAGATCAGCAGGCTAGGGAGATAAGAAGCAAAAACAAATATAAAAGCCATTCAATCAGCGAATTAGTAATGTACGCACCTTAACGGGAAAGGTTAGCTGGTTGAACAACTCGGTGATGAGCAAATTGTGACTCAGTGTCTTGCGCATTTTCATAATGCGCACAATAGCCGCATCGATCTGATACTGACGATCCTGAAAAACGCGCTCCTCCGTCGCCTTTTGCTCCTCGTTCTGCAATAAGTTTAGTTTTAGCCAGACTGAGTAATATTTTTATAACAACTAATGCTTACCGTTTCCTTCATTTGAATTTGATTAATCTTGATGCGAAACAATTTGTTAACAAACTCATTATTAAAATCAAATTGATCCCGATCCTCAATGTCGCGGCCTTTCGGCGTTTTGGTAATCACACGAGCACGTCCACATGCCAGCGACTGCAGAGTGCGTCGCAGTTCACCATCCTCAATGTTGGTGGCAGCCAAGATCTCCTCGTAGCTGAGCGTAGGCTTGTCGTTAAACAGCAACAGAACCAGAGCTTGAAACAGCGACACCATCAGCTCCTTGGGACCCTATGTGTTGTGTAATACAAATATAATATATTAATATAAGTATACAAGTTTATGTTGCCCTAAAATGTTGGCAATCTTAATGTTTCAGCTACCGCATCGAATTGTGCGCGCAATACGCAATTTCCCAGAGTTGGCTGCCATTGAAGTTTTCGCCCGCTGTGTTTCTCCAGATAGAACTTGTTGAATATCTGCTGGGGATTGATAAACTGTGGTGGCATTGTGACTTCAGTGGGCGCATATGTTGGCCAATAGCCCATGGTTAGGATGCTGACAGTCAAGTCCAGATTGGTTACATCCCGATCATTGCTAAGCGTATGACCGCGAAAAGCCAGATTAACATCACGACTTAATTCCATATCCTTGAACATGCCCTCCAGCTTCGATGTAAAGCCGCCGCCACATTCCTGTTTCAATTTCGACAACATACTCTTCTCGGAATCAACCGAGGCCGATTTGCCCACCAGCAAGCGTTTGGCCAAATCCTGCAAAGATCAAATTATAATTGCTTTACATATTAAATATGTATATTTAAAGTATACTAAACCTTTTTGTAGAATGCTTCAAAGACGTCCTTGCCGTGTATAAAACGAAACAGAACCATTATCTTGTCCAAGGTCTTTTCCAGCTCCTCGTCGGTGGTGCCCTTGTTGCCAGAGCGCAATTTCATATCCACATATTTAGCTGCAATTATATATATGTATATGTGAACAAAAGCATATTACGGCATTGCTTGTCTATTTATATATATATACAACAATAGAGACAACGAAAACATACCAATAAGCTCTGCGGGCTTGTTGGCGCGCTGATTGATGAAGAATTCGAAGGCCTCTCGCAACGAATTCGTAAATTTCTCATTATGCTCAAAGCAAGTGCGGACAATAACATCCATTTTATCCTTGAAGTCCAACAGATCTTGCACCATACTCTTATCCTTCTCGGGATCAATGACAATAGTACGTCCTTTTTTCTACAATATATAAAATAATGTGATGTGTAAATGAATTGCAAAATATATGCACTTAGCTGACTATACCTTGATGTAACCATTAAAGTTGCCGCATAGCTCGGAAGTGCCGTTTTTGACGCGACTAAGCAGTCCATACAAAAGGGTTAGATCGTTCAGTCTGTTGTCCTCTAGCAGGGAGTCAAGGCCCTTTTGCAGAATGGTTGTTAAGTGTTCGGCAAGCAGTTCCTTTTCAACATTGTATATTAAAGGATGTCTGGAAAAGCATTAAATGAAATTAATTGATAAGAAACAAATATATATATTATAAAGCATACTTTGTGCTGGAGTCCAGGTAGTGCAACAGACGCTCATTCTCCTCGGCCAGTCGCTTGTTCACATGCTGTAAGTACTCGGGCACCTCCAATTCCTGCATCTTTCTTTGACTCTCAGCCTTGTACAGTTGATTGGTCGCATCCAGGAACTTTTCCTCAAACGCACTGCTATATATTTGCAGATCGCACAGCATACGCACTAAACTCTTGAGCAATCCACGATCGACTGTTGATCCCTGTCGTTCCTTTTCGATCAGCGTCAGTAAACCATCAACGGTGCGTTTCTGCACGACGCTATTCTGGGCAAAGTGTATGCGAAAGAGGTCCAGCCCCATGTCCCAAATAGAGTGTATGGACGAATTTTGCAGCACATAGGTTCGATCCATATACAGGAATATGCTACGTATCATGATCATTTGCTGACAAAACGATAGCCACCAATTGTTGATCTTCTCCAGCAAAACCTAAAAGTAATTTAAGTGCGATATAACTGACGATTGGCCCTCAGTCGGCTTCACTTACCAGTTTGTCCATACTGCCACCAGTTAGCTCTTTAAGTTTGATGTTTCTTTTGACGTGCTGCTCGGTTAGTTCCATCAGTTTTATATATAACTGTGCATCCATTTTATGACTGCACATATTTACAACGGCCTGGTAGAGCTCCTCCAGTGAATATTTTATGGGCTTTGATAATTGAATAGCGATAACGGCCTCCTCAAGTTTCACATAGGTGTCCTCTGAATAGTTATCGGGCAGTGTGGGTTTAGCTATAACGAGTATATGTAAATGGTATGTGAATCGTTATCGTTTATCGCTCAGCCCACTCATTGAATATTTCTTACCCTTAAAGTTCTTAATAACTATCTTTTTGACATCGCCCGGCTTGGTGTTGTGTATGGCGCCCATCCGATTAAGCAGATTTGAGGTAGTTGATGCCGAACGTAGATCGCTGCCATGATGCGAGCCCAATTTCGAAAAGTTTGGCAACCGTTCGCCGTTTGTGGACGCTGCTGAATTCATATTTTGGGCGGCGAAGGCGCTCCGGCCAAGGTTGTTCGCAGTTGTTGCGTTGTTGCTGCCGTTGTCCCCCTTCTTCAGGCAGGAGGCAATATTCTCGGTGTCGTGCAGTTCAGTCGTATCCATGAGCTTGTATTTCTTTGCTGCACTCATAGCTTGGAATGAGTGTGCGGTGCCCAATGCGCTGGAGCTGGATGTGCTCACGGCGCTGGCGTTGGCGTTGACGATTGCAGATGGCTACTGCTGACCAGACACTCGTCTTCTCTGAGCACTGTCACCCTAAAGATTATACTGCAGTCAAATTGATTAGTCTTTGGAGAAAATCAAACGAAAAAAAAATTGCACTCGTATTGGCATAAATTTACCCCGTGCTAGTGCTAAACAAATCCGACGATATCGATAGAAAATGCCTTTCGCTAGTTTTGCACACTTCTCAGTGTCGCCATCGGCAATAAAAAAAATGGCTTCCGTAAAAGGCACTTTCTTTATTGAATTGCAAGTGTCTTATTGTGACCGGGCACTAAAATAGCAACGGGCAAATATAAAGATTACTATTTACGCGTTAATTCTTTATTGCACTACACAGCTCAATTTATGCATTGGAGATTAGTGACAGTAATCGATAATAAATCTACTCACCGCCACAAATCTATACCGCACACGGAAATTACAGCAATATCGATACCTATCCGATAGAATGAAATAAGTGTGAGTGTATGACCGCACGAACATGCGGGACCTGTATGATGAGTTAGCTAGTTCATTCATTCCCGCTTACCCGGTCAACATTTACCGTTTCATTCAAACATAGATTTTGTTTTTGGTAAAAACACAACCTTATATGTATGTATATATGTAATAAGCGTTGAGTTTTTCTTTTATTTGTCTTAAATATAATATCAAATATGTTTTATAAAGTAATATTAAGGTTTTGCTAAAATAAATACTGAAACGTGTATACAAAATGTAAAGGGTGGCGTGTACATTAAACAAAAATCGTATCTACAGTTTACATATACATAATGATGATGTGTGTGGTATACAACAAAGTCAAACAAGTCCAGAATTATATGTTTCTCTTTCCTTCCTTCCTGCTCCCTTCCTTCGACAGCTCGCTTTGGAATTAGATATATATTTATATATGTGTGCTTAATTGGTAACAACTTCTAGGTACAGAGGGTTGAAATGTTGACTTATCTTTTTTATAACTTTATGTGTATTATAATTAATGTTGTTTTTTTTTTTTTTTTTAAATATGTTCTTAGCATTTGGGCTTTAGTTTTATTTTTGCAATTGAGTTAAGCTTTAATCTGAGTAAACCTTCCTTTTTATTAACGTGGTTTTATAAACTTTCATTTAAATCCATCAACAGTGTTACATAATTTGTGTACGCGTTCTATATAATTTGTAAAGCCAGACCAGGTCGGCTTTTTTTATTGTTAGTACATATTATATATATATATATCTGTATATATGTATATGGCAGCGTATTGTTAAGCATATATCAATACATAATTTCATCGATTGCGATATTCCATTTAAACACACAAATCTTGCATTAGTTTTTTTTTTTTACAGCATTGGGAGATAGACTTTTTGAGGAAAGCGTGATGTTTTTTGTTCTTTTCATTTTTTGGGCTAGCAAGTAAACTTAATTAAATATACCATAGGATAGGATGATGAGTAGGTTTAGCTAAAAATTATAGCCTATAACACATTTGCAGGACATCTTCAGTTATAAAAGCAATTCAAAGCGGCGCCTACTTATAGTATATGCTTTAAAAAATGGTAGCAATATCGATTTAGATATACACAGTAAGTGTTTACATATAAATTTAGTATACTTTAAATAGGTTTTCTTTTTTACAAAAAATTATAATTATAATAGAGAATTTTATAAATGATTTGGTTTGCGTTGATAGCACAACATAGTAAACCAAAATAATAATTAAAAAAAAAAATAATACATATAATTGTAGTTGTTTGCGATTAAAAAGTGTAATAAATAATATCTTCTTTCTTGTTTGTATAATACATGCACGCAACCATACAAATGCACACTCGCACACACACACACACTCGTACACCTTGACAATCATACTCTCACACAGTTGTACAGACGAACAGGACAGTTGAGCTGCCCCTTTAGTCGGGCAGCATATGTACAAAGCTAACGGGGAACATGCCGCGCCGTGCCGGATGCCCCTCTATGATGCCCTCCATCCAATTCTCGTCATCGGTGCGCTCATTGAGCACAATCAATATTTCACCTTCCTTAAACTCCAGTTCATCATCGTTGTCCGCAACGCAATCGTAAAGCGCTCGACAGCGACGTTGGCCATTCTAAGGGATGTAAAATGTGTATAATAATATTTGCAATAATATTTATAAATATATATAACAGCTTACATAATGCAATTTTGAAACGGAACCACTTGCATTCTTCAGTTGATTATCGGGCGAGCTGTTTAGCCTATCATTGTCGCTAGAAGAAATATTCGAGTCGGCGGAATGATCCAGGCCGCCGCCAGAGGAATCCATATCCGTGTGCCAGGACTCATAATCCGTAAAATTGGCTGATTGGTTGATGAGCTGAGGAAAACAAAGACTTCAATTAGTTAAATTTATTTAAAAAGATTAAATACAATGTTTCAGTTAGTGCAACAAATATTATTAAAAACACAGAAGATAAACAGACAAAAGTTTTGGGTTTTTTGAGTTTGATTTTGAGTTTGAGTCTGAGTTTTTAGAGTATGCGCGATTGGAGTTAGAAGAGCTCTAGAGAAAATGCACACGGCACATATTTAGTAAAAACAATCAAAATTATGTATATAGATATATATAATATAATTCATAGATATAAATAAACAAGAAACAGAACAACAACAAGAACGGCATAAGTTTGTTTGATTTGATTTGTTTTGAATTGATTGATTGATTTGTCTCTGACATTTACCGTTTCCTCGCTGGAATGCTCTAATCTCAACAAGTTCTGTTGCTTGCGCTGAAATTTTTTGGAATTACAGGAGATATACACATGGATACATTGATCATAAAAAAAAGAACTAAGCACACGCGCGCCTCTTCCTTGCCTTCGAGAACGGAACGACAAGGATGCAAACAACTTACCTTCCGTGGCGGTGCGATCGGACCCTCATCCATAGAGCTGATGCTCTCATTCGATTGTCCATTTGGTATCTCACGTTCTGTGGGAGTTAAGGGAAAAACTATTATTCTAATTGTTTATAAATAAGAGATGATAAGGCTTACCTGCTGGCGGACCGGGCGGTGGTATTTTGGGTCTCATCAGCGCCGATTTATCCACATGCTTGAGTGTGGGCAGCTCTCCAGTGGGCGGCAACACGAGCTTTGCGCCCGCTAGATGAATATTACGATTCAATGATTCTCCACTAGGCGAACGCTTATGGCCAAAGGTTGTCATGGGCATTAGGCTGCTATTGCTGCCATTACCAGAAACACCGCCACCACCTCCACCACTTCCACTAACACCACCTGTTATCCTTGGTGAGCTCTCAACGCTCCGCATGTGCGGCAGCGTGCCATACGCATCCATGGACTGATTCTTATGATTGATAGAGCGAATATCGTTGGCATCCATATTCTGTGAATGCCTGGGCGGATGTGGCAGTGTGCCATAGAATATACTGGCCGGAGTACCGGGCGGTGGTGCTGGCGCTGTGCGTTTCTTCAGTGAATTCATATTTGCTGTGGACGTTGATTTCCGGGCCCCAGTCACATGACCCAGCTCGCTCTGCATATTCAGGCTGTTCCGAGTGCCACGCACATTCTGACTGCACGCCGAGCTGGGACTAGAGCCACCGCCGTTGCCGCTGTTGCTATTGTTATTGCTGCTGCTGACCACGCCCAAATTGTTGCCACTTCCCAGATATTGGCCAACATTCGTGTGCTGTTTGGGCGATGTGCCCGCCGACTGCGTATAACTGGGCAACGTAAACTGTCGGCTTGGACAATTGGCAATTGGACTAGAACTGGACTGTATTGAATCGCAAGTCGATGATCGGGAGCGCAACACTGGCGAATCGCCACCAGCAAAGCTGGGCGGACGTGAACGCGATTTCTGCAAAGAGTTAAAATACTTTGTGACTTATGGTCAGTTCTGAAACGATATACATATATATATAATTCTATATATACTTACGCGCTCATCTATGACAGTTTCATCATCGCTGAAATCTGTAGACCCATCCTCGTTGGGCAGATTCCAGTCTGTGTTGATGTGATCAAAGGCGCTCTTCTCTCGCTTTATGGCACACTCGATCTGAATAATGAAAACGAGTTTTATGACGAAATTTCATTATTTTTGTACACTTTTGACTTACCAGCTCCTTGCAGCTATTGTGACCCATCTCTTTGGCAATATCCAGCGCTGTTTTGTTCTGCGAATTGCGCAGCTCGTAGTCAGCGCCTGAGCGCAAGAGCAGCTTCATGCATTCGCGACGATCGTGTAGCGCACAAAGATGCAAAGGCGTATTCTTGCCCGTCACATCTAGCACACCGGCCGGATTGGTGGCCTTATTCAGGCCCTTGGGCGGCATATTTTGTATTAGAAAATCGACAATGTGAAGCGTGGAGCCGGCCTCGCGCAGCACAGCCAAATGGAGAGCTGTTTCGCCCGCATCGGAGCTGGGCAAACAGCAGGTGAGATCGGCGCCCTCGGCCCACACCTGCAGCAGCTGACTCATGTCCGCATTGACAATCGCCTGCTCCAGATCGCAGCGCAGATCATTGTCATCGGAACAGGTGCGCATTACATAACGCTTCGCCACATATTTGGCGCGTATGAAATCGTATCGCTCCTCCCTGCAAATGGAAAATCAGATTAAATATGTATATCCAAAGGACTACAACTGTTTAGCTTACATGCTGCTGTCGTGGTTAAGCTTGCCCCTGCCCAACTTGGCTTCCATAATGTCATTCAACGTGCTGTTGCCCATGGCGCGTGCTATCAACAGATTGGCGGTTGTTAGATTGTCCAGCGTAAGACTTTGGATGCGCGAATGATGTACGCCCAGATCCCGATGCACGCCCGAGCACTGTATGCAGACGAGTATGCCAAAGTTCAGGCTGATCCAGGTGACATCGTTGCGAGATCCACAATCACAGCAGCGATCGTTGCCCGGCAATAGCTGCACATATCGAATCACTGTCTTTTGTAGCTCCACCAAGCTGGGACTCATCTGCGGATTGGCATGCTGGAAGGCTTTAGTTAGGGCCTTCTCCTTGCAATTCACCAATACTGCCATCCAGGCCTTCTGATCCGATTCGTCCTCCGCTTGAAAATGATACGGACGATTGTCTAAGGGAGATTAGAGAGTATTAACACATGTTTTTGTGTTTGTAATTCAAGAATCGCTTACAGCTGATCAGGTCGAAGCCACGCTTATCATCTGGCACCGGCTTTATCTGACAGGTGAGCAGATTAACACGCGTTGGTGGCTTCGATTCGTCTGCATGGAATATATCCAAGAAGCCATCACTGGTGACCCGGCAGCGTCGCTTCTGCCACACCCGCCGCACCTTGCCTTCGCTCTTCTTCAGCAGATGTCCCTGCCGTGTTACACCATGATGTTTGTCGCCCTGGAGCTGATGGAGCGAGTAACCGGCACCCGCTCCGCCACTACGATTCTCCGATGACTGCGCATTGTCCACACGCTCAAAGTCCGGTGTGCTGCGCAATAATGTTCGCAGATCCAAAAGGCTGCGCCTGTCCTCGTCCTGCTTCTGCTTGATCACATGCAACTTATCGCTCAGATCGCCGATGTACGTGCCAAAGTGTTCGATCGTTTGCAAGCCATCTTTGAAGTAACTGCAATGTCAATAATTCCGATTATATAAAGGCGTACACAATCGAACCGTAAACAAAACAAACACAAGCAAATCGGCCAATTAGCATGCAGCTCAGCAGGTTTTTGTGGCTTAGCCTGCTCAGCGAAACTTACTTATTCAGCGCGTGATAATACTCGATGAAGTGCTGCAGCAGCTCAATGCCAGTTTTTGTTTTGATCTCTTTGTATTTCAGCAGATACTCGCAGGTCTGCAGCTGATAGAGTCTGCGCTCCTTTTCCATTTCATCCGCCACAACGGCAGCGTCGATCTCCGTACGCACCATGCCCGCCTCCTTCGCCTGGGCCTTTTTCTCCTTCTCGATTTTGATAAACTTGGCCTCGTAGTCTTTGGCCGCCTTATCAAATGGCCGCTTCATATCGCCCTTAACGCCGCGCAGCTCGCTCTTCAGCATCGAGTCCACCGGAAACATGACAATGTTGTTGATGTTTTGCATCTGTCAAGTGAAAGTGGGACCAGATAAGACTCAGGGTTAACTTAAAAGTCATTTTTAAGTATACTTAAAGTTTTAAGATTTCTTTTTGAATGCTTATCGTGAATTTAATAAAGACTATGTTTAACTTTGTTTAAATTATTTTGTTCTATCTTAAGTCTTTTGTTTGCTAAATGTTTATGGCAAATTTAATATGTTGTCTAGTGTGCAGCGTTTCCAACTATTTTTCCTATTTAGCATATACACTCTATTTCATAGTTCTATTGCTTCTAATTGGCTTTTTATTGTGTTACAATGCGAACAAACATTGAAAGTTGACTAAGCTAGCAAACAGTTTACTTGACATTAACTTTGACAAGGACTTAAGCAAAGCCCTATTAATAATATGACTGTGTTTTATGCTTAATCAATCTAAATTATTATTACAGTTCTAATACAATATGCTCACTTCATAAGCTTTATCAGCTATTGTAAACAGTTGCAATGAAGCAAAATTTAAAAGTAATAAAGCTTATCGATAAGTCATATCTTTACAAGTTAAATTTAACCCTTACCAGTGTTTTCATTAGCGCACTGAGCTCTTTGGTGACCACTGAGAACTTGAGAAACGCCGCCCCAATATCGGGCTCATCCTGATCAATGACTTTGCCGCCCAAGCGCTCCAGCGCGCGCACCATAAACATTTCATTGTCCACATGAGCTAAATGAATGAACAAAAATTATATAAATTAATATATAACTCAAATAAAACTAAATTACATGTGTCACTTACTATTGCCAGAGTTGTGTATGGCTTTCACGGCCTTCTTTAGCTTCGTCAGACCCTCGCGATCAAACTCCAAACGCTGTAAAGAGTTAGAGCAATATATATCAATTATTATCTTATCAAGTTTATCATATGAGTTGCATAAGATATTTCATATCCAAAAATTGTTTCCCTAATTGATATGATGCATTTTTCAGTTGTTTCTTTTCTCCAGACTTGAGTCGACTTGTTTAACCTCTTGACTTTTTCAATTAATTTTAATTCATTTCATTGAATTAGTGACGCGTGCAATCAAAGTTCTCTGCTACATAATTCGTAAAAACTTTTTAGCTTACAAAAAAAAAAAAAAAAAAAAAAAACGCTTTCAATTAAAACTTAGTCAGCTATTGAGGAAGCAAAAGTAAAATTATAAATTTAATAACTTTTACTGTGCAGAAAAAAGAATGATTAGATAAATGCTGCAGATAGTATATTTATATATATATATATAGTATATAGCGAAACTTAGATACTTGAAAAGCACAATTGTGTTGAGGTATTTGTGCTATAAGAACTTAAGCAAAAAATTGGCAGTGACTGACTTAATGCTCAGCTAAATATATTTACTATTTTGTTTGAAGTTTGAGCTAAATGGATTTTTATAAAATTAATATTTCTTGTTTTTATGGATAATATGTATTTTTTTCTGTTATGCCACGCCTCACAGTGCATATTAAATAATATTTAGGCATGTCTGTATGGGAATAAACCCACAAAAGTCTATAGATTATTCCCAGAGATTATGCCATATCATTTCTACAACTGTAAAATTATAGATTTTGAGCAATTAGAAACGCCCCTTCTGCACCCAGCCAATACACCCCTTTTCCCAGCTCATGAACGAGCATAAATACGTACATATGCGAGCAAAAAAAAAAAAAATGTGAGTGGGCTGCGATAAGCGAGCTGCGAAAAGATGTTTAAAGCGTGCTAATAAAGATTAGTCATGTTCATATAAACAAAGTTGATGGCAAATATTTGGAACGCAAATCGCTTAGAACAATAACGAAAAATTCTTAAGTTGGTCAACCTCGACAACTGGTTTCCGTTTCTCTTTCTAGCAGCCGAGTGAGTTTTTTTTATTCTTATATTTTTTACTTCTGATATTCCGTTGTGTGAGGCTTGATAACAAAAGAGACGAAGTTCAGGGGAAATACAAAAAACGGTTAAATGTCTGATCAAGTTACTCTATTTTTTTTTTTTACAGAAAACCGCATTATATTTATATTTATTATAAAAAAAAAAAATACATGTGAATAAGCTGGACGACTGTAAATAATAAGCTTATTGAGGAATTTAATAACATTTTATATACATATATAAATATATATAGGCCAATCATCTATATATGTATATATATGCACATATTAGGCGGCGTTCTTGCTTGATTGAATAACAATTCTATTTTGGGGCAGAGCCAAAACAAAGACATCAATGAAATGAATGAAAGGAAATAAAAGGAAATGATATGAAAGGTGTGTCTTACGGGCTCATTTATTGATTTGCTAGATTTTTGGGTCGCGCTTTGACTAACCCATCACCCATCACTGAAATTAAATATGTATTTGATTTGCTGTCAAATGCAAAATCTAAAAAGCTATAAACATATATAAATATTTTAAGCTAATTTGTTGCACAGTGGTGCAAGAGCCCAACAAATATAATATTTTGTTGTTTGATTTTATTATATAAATAAATTTTTCTTGACTTTAATACACATATATAAATATACATAACTCTTTACACTCTAAACAGTTAATTTATTATATTTCATTCATTAAAATGAATTTCAGGCTTCCAAGCCCAAATAGAACGAAAGCTCCTAAACTGTAAGAAAATATAAGAATTGTTAACTAACTAACTTTTATTTCTAAAATTTCTACAGCTTCTATATATATTTAATTCCATATGTAATATTCTTATATGTTTTTAACAGTTCTTTCAAAATCCTAACTATTGATCCAGGTCTTATACGTTTTATTTTGTTATTTTTAGACCACAGTGCGCCGTCTGCCAGCTAATTTTAGCAAAAAGAATTGGAGCGCCGCACGATTTCACAGAGAAATATTTTAGGGAACAGCTTTAGCTGTGAAGAACTGGAACTATAGCCAATAACCAATTGCCGGCAATCGACAGTCGACAGCCGACAGCCAATATATTTACTGGCAGACAGAAGAGAGCATTCAAACTCAATTCAATGCGTAATCAAGTGTGGCCGCGTGCCTCTACTGCAGTTACATGATTAATAAGCTGCGATCGCGGGAATGCAGCAAACAGCTTTAAGCTAAATATGCGACACACATATGCCAGCGTCTGCTTTATCAGAGACGCCTTTCCGCCCGCACTTGCCCTTATCATTGCATAGCAATGGGCATGTGAGCGTGTGAGTGTGTGTGTGTGTGTGTGTGTGTGTGTGTATGTGTTTTTTATGGGGAGTAACAGCAGCTGCAATGACTAAAAATAAAACATTGCGTTCTCGAGTGGCAATGTCGAAAAATGGACAAATTGGGGGAGCATTGGGGGAAGGGAGCAGCAAGCAGCGACCCAGCTGCATTGATTTCAGAATATGCACTTTCATTATTTATGACTTTTAATGGAAACCAAGAGAAGAAACCACCTGCAATTGCCTCAACCGACGTCATCGTAGAACAAATGCAAATGCCTCAAATGAAGCCAAATAGAGAGAAAGAGAGGAAGCGAGAGACAATAGCGGGAGTATGGGATTCATTTGGCACAGCGCCAATTTAATGCAATACCTTTTTTGCTTTCCCTAGGTGGCATTGTGAAAATACATAATAAACAAAATTGTTTTTGTGGGGGAGAGACTATAGAGTATATAAAAAAAAATATTAAAAAAAATGAATAAGCACTATACGTTTTTGTGTGTGTGCATGCATTTTATAACGCTGGATCATTGATTAGCTACCTTGAACTTAAGTGAGCGAGAGAGACAGCAAAGAGAGAGAGAGAGAGTGACCGAATGCTTACCTCTTCCAATATGCTAATCGTTTGACGGCAATCCGGCATGCGGGATGCAAACGTGGAGGTGGTGGGCGAATTGTAATCGTCGCGCGTCTCCTCCACGAACTCGGCGATGCCAATTAAAGCTGGCGGCATTTTGATATTGTTGTTGCTGCTTCACTTGCTGCTGGGCACACTTTTTGTATCTTTACTTTTATTTTTTGTAATTTTGCACACACTGGAAACGGCACAACGGGCGCGCACTAGCGAACTTCAAGGACACCCAGGCAACAACAACAGCAATAACAGCAACAAATAAACGAGTAACGACGATTGCAAGGCAAAGCTGAAACACGAACCGGAGACGAATGTGTTTTGTATGACGACGGCACAGCTGCTGCTGCTGCCGCTGCTGTGGGCAACAATAAAGGATCACACAACGAGGCAACAGGAATAAGCAGGATAACAACAACGTTTAGCCCTCTCTTTGTGTTTAGAGTGTGCGTCCCGTGTGTATGTGAGTATGCGTGTGTGTGTGTGCGTGTTTGTATTGCGGTAGTGGTGTTGGCACGTTAGTCTGTATGGGAGCACTCACTTATTATACTCCCTTCCTTTATGCAGCAATTTTCACGTTACTCCTTTTTGAGTGTGTTTTTGGCCTTTTCACTTTTACACACGCTGCCGTTGCACAGTTACTTTACGCACAAACCATTTTATTCTGTTTGTCGTACACTTTTTAGGCGCGCCACCTGATCGCCTCATCTTGCAGCAAAATTCGAGTCGCAGTCGCAGTCGAAGCGCAATTAATGTTACAGTAGTAGAGAAATGCGCCGCGCATATTTACACCCAACTGCAACGGTTTTTGTCACATTGCTATCACTCAAAAAATCATTACTAAGCACTTCAACATAATTAACGTCGATTTGTTTTTTTTATTTATTTTGATTTTATCTATTTACAAGTAGCCCGAACCGGAGTTGGGATTAAATATTATTAATATTGCAATTTTTGCTGCTCTGCTGGCGTCGTCGTTGTCGCGTACGATGTAGCAATGTTGTCTATGCTTCGCGATCAAAAATGTACTAAAATTGGCCAAAGTGCAAAAGTCGTACAGCCAGCACAGAGGCAATGAGTTTCAGGGATGGTCATTGGCCATAGATGATTCCACTCACGAGCATTGAGTGAACGAAGCTGGCTCATACATGAACACAAGTAGATTTTGACAAAAAAACACATACAACTTATTCAGAAATGTATAATATGTTTAATTGACTATTAAAATTTCGTACGCCAACGTAATATATTCACAATTCCAAAATAAAAATTACCATTGAGCAGTGTTTGCGGTAGTTCTTTAATGAACAAAGAAAATCAGATCGCAACAAGCAAGTTGAGCTGTTTAGTTCCATGAGTCCGATAACTGTTCAGCCGCTACTGAGCGAACAAGCAGTACGAATTATTTCATTTTTGGGTCAGTATATATTTTTTGCAATTATATCAATAGCAAATGGCTGGCAAACGGCAAGCTACAACCAATCTGAACCATGAAAACTGGGATCAAGAGGAAGAACCAGAGGAGCGCGGCACATTCCGAACAGCGCCCCCCGATGAACTAAAAGCACGCGTTATTAAGAAGGCGACAAGGCGTAAGCCTCTAACCGGCTCAGCAGAAGGCGAAGGTGCCGGCGAAAGTCCAAGTAAAACTGTATTTAGTGGCTTTTCAGGTGTGTTCTAGATGCACTAAATGTGGTTGTTTCATTCATAATATACGTATATAAATTTGTAATTGTAGGTTTTGGCAAGCCAGCAGCAGCTGCTACAGCCACCGGCACACCGTTTGCATTCCTATCTAATTTGTCAGCTCCAGCTTCTGCTCCGGCTGTATCTACATCTCCAACAACAGTCGCCTCCGACAGTTCTCCAAAGCCAAGTGGTAGCTTCGTTAAGAATGATACAACATCAGCTCAACCAGCTATACCATCAAATTTAACAACAGCATCAACTATACAAGTAAGCTCAGTTCCGTCGATTTTCGGAAATACATTAGCTAACGATGCAATAAAGGCGTCCGCCTCCATGCTCAAGCCAACTGTGCCCGCCGACAAGTCAGCCTCGTCGAGCCATGCATTTAACGCCTCTAAGGAATATCGTGATAGTGTCGCCGAATTGAATATGGCTGTAATGAAATTTCTGCAAGAGCACATGGATAAAAATCCGTATTGTATATTGAGCCCAGTATTCGAGAGTTACGATAAGTATGCGAAGGAGTTGCGCGAGAAGGATGAAACTAAATTAAATGCAGCAAAGACTCCGTTGAAGGAAACAGATGCAACGGCGACACTAACACCACCAACGACAACAGCAACATCAGCTGCAGCTGAAACTTCAACGACAGTTGCTTCTGCTGGCAGTGGCTTCTTCTTTGGTAAGCCGAACACCGATTCAATTTCATCATCATCATCGTTGGTATTTGGCAAAAAACCAAGTTGTACCATAACAAGTGGTGGCACCACAACCACTGCTACCACACCACTCTTTTCGTTTGGCACCATGCCCAAGGCAGGTACCACACCAACCAAGTCGGAGGCAACATCGAGCACGTCTTCGCCAGCAAACATTTTTAGTTTCAATACAAAGCCAGCAGTCGCAGACGCTGATAAACAAGAGCAGCCCAAGAAGGGCTTCTTCTTTGGTGGTGTGGATCCACCCGTTGCGGCTTCTGATACAGGAAGCAATCCGCCAAAATCAAATGGATTCACATTTGGCGTAAAAGATGACAAGCCGACCACATCTGTTTTCTCGGGCTTTACCAAATCAGCGAACAGCGATACAGCAATAGGAGCACCTAGTGGTTTCTTTTCTAGCAGCGCCAGTTCACTTAGCTTTGCCAACGCTAAGCCCAATTCAGATAATGCGAAGGCCGATAACAACGAAGATGAAGAGGATAAGCCACCAGTTGTAGAGTTCAACAAGGTAATGCTCTAACACTAACTGAATAGTTAATCTAATATTGATTCCGTTTTTATTATTATTGATTTCAGGTAGTTGAAGATGACGCAGTTTACTCGAAACGCTGTAAAGTGTTTGTTAAAAAGGAAAACGATTTTGTTGAGCGTGGCGTTGGCACCTTATATTTGAAGCCAGTCAAGGACTCGGAAAAGATGCAAATGTTGGTCCGTGCCGACACCAATCTAGGCAACATTCTGGTCAATCTGCTATTGACTAGTGGCCTACCCTGCCAGCGAATGGGCAAAAACAATGTCATGATGGTGTGCCTGCCAACGCCCGAGGAGTCAAAGCCGATGTCCATGCTGTTGCGCGTAAAGACCGGAGAGGACGCTGATCAGCTATACGAGGAAATTAAAAAACATACAGTCTGAACCAATAATGCATTCGCTGGATGAGTGGATATTTACTTCACATTTATGTTATTTGATGAACGTTTATATTAACAAAAATAATAATAAATAAAACACAAATACAATCAAGTGTTTTAGACATAGCAATATCTTCTTAGTCCACAGAGGTCACAATTACCCTGGCTTCAATCAATTCTCTAAAGTTAACACTTAAAATGGGGGCGGCATCTGAAGTATCATCCAAACGGCTGGAATACTGTTGCAGTACATCAGCAAACTTATCGCCATAAGCTACAAATTGAAAAGAATTTGTATTTAATTGTATTATATATATTTTTATTTAATCATATTTACCGATTATACCAATTGTGATGGATTTCGTACGACGATTAATGTAGGAGCAGGTCCCCACTATATTTTCAGTAAACGCCGTTACCGGCTGTGCTCCCTTAACCTTGGGCAGTTTAAAGATGATCGTGTCACCCACATTGGGTAAACTTTCCAAAGGGATCGAATTTTGTAACATATCTTTAATGATGTCCAATGATGTATCTTTCAATGGCACCGCTTCAACATCTGAATCATTGTCATCCCCATTTGTGTCATCCAACACCATAACATCGTCATCCGAGTCTGTGTCCAATAAACTTTGTGTTGGCTCTGTTACTTGCGATTTATTCTCCGATTCTTGGTTCTGCTCTGAGAGATCTAAAGAAAGCTGAGGCAAACTCTTTGGTGTCATTGTCTTATGCTCCACGTCAGCATTGATTGGTGTAATCAGTGTCGTAGATATCTTCACTGACTGCTCCAATTGCGATTCATCCACTTTCTGCTCGGCTGCAGGCGCCTTGGCTGGAATTACAATTTCCTCGATAATTTGAATTTGTTTCTGTTTGGGTGTAATCTTAAAGATGCGAACAGAGTTCATATCCAGGGCCATTAGATTACTGCGAAATTCTACTTCAGGCTCTACATGCTCCAACTGCAGGCTCTTCTGCACTGCTGTGCAATTTGGTGGCACATTTTCTTCATCTTCATCGTCCATATAGAGAATATGATTATTTGAAACGCTTGGTTTTTTGAAACTGCTGAGATTCTTAGTAGTGCGATTTGATTGACATGATGTGCTGGACTCAGTGGCAGCCGTGACTGCTGATCTATTGTCATCAACGCCGCTAATATGTGAAGCCCTATGATCGTCTTGCAGCAATGATTCAGTTCCAAGATTTGATTGATCCTCGCTGTCTGCTCTATCTGTACCATCATTGATTGGGGCGGGTTCCACATTTGTGCCTTCCCTTCTTGTTATGCTTTTGCATTTGGAACGCTTGGGCATATTGGGAGTGGAGCTTATCAGCTCATTTTCTGTTTCAATCGAACGATTTTTGCGTTTTTTGCTTGTACCAGTCGGATGCGACAGTTCCTCATTAGAATTGCCGGTTGGATCTAGTTGAAAAGCTTTAAGTGATTCCGTCGATTTTATTACATTAATGGACTCCTTCGCGGGAACATAACATCCATCGCTGGTTAACAAACTTATGTTCTTCTACAAATGGTTTAAAAGAAAGCCTTAATTTGAATTAATAAATATATATTCTAAGCTTACCAAATTGAACAACTTTTGAATGTGATCTTGCAGATCTTTAACATTCGCCCATGATATATCAACTAACACCAACGAGCAGCGTCGTTCATCACAAAAAAAGTTGGATAAATCCAATTTGATGGGAAAATTTTGCATTCTGCTCAAATTGTCATCCCGTTCAAAATATATTACTTACAAGCACTAACCATACAAGCTTGCATGTGGATATAACATGCTATCGGTGGCTCATCGATAAGCGAAAAAAAATCGAGTAGGAATTCTGAATGTCTAACAGATAAAATCGGGTATATTAAAAATGCAAATGCATGCAAGCTATGGACAAATTACTAAAGCTGAGCGAGCGAGAAAATAATAAATACTGAAATCTTTTGTTTTTTTACTATACATAAAATACTTTTCATATGTAAGTTTGTGTAGTCTATTACAGGGTATTTGCACTATCGAATAACCGCAATGGTTGCATTTGTACTCAAAGTACGCAAAGTATCGATAAATGGAACATCCCTCGCAGAGTGCCATACCACTTCTTGTATACTACTCCAACGAAAACGAAAACAAATAGTTTCCTTATCACTTAAAATTTAAGTTTAGTCATCCGAATTCCTAGTATGGCTCATTATGTGATAATGCAACATATATAACAACCAAATAGAACTCGTTTGGAAACTGACCAAAATGAGTAACGGTGAGAATAACTCAAATGCACGAAGCCAAAACCAAGGCCAAAGTGCTGCTGGAGGCAGCGCGAGTGGGAGTGGATCAGCGAGCACGGCTAGCGCTTCTACAGCCCAACGTCGATCCAGAAATGCTGCCAGTCAGGAAATACTAGATGCCAGCAGCGATGAACAGGGTATGCATATTAATTTCAAGATCAGCTGTTGTCTAGCTAGCCTACGGCTAGTGAGCCAATAGGCACTATGAATAAAACTAAACTAAAGGCTAAACTTTACCAATTTCAAATATAATTAACACTTATCTTTGCTCTCAATGTGCTCTGTAGCTGCTGGAGTAACGTCTGCTACAAAGGAGAAACGCAGCTGGTTCTACTCGTTGACCAGGCGTAAAAAATCAGATTCCGCGTTGGCCAGCTCCAGCTCAACAGTTGCTGTCACCACCGCTGGCGGCTCTCAATCAGCGCAGCTTCAAAACAACAACAATGAACCACTGGGCGCCGCCATGGAGGCGAGCTGTTCTAGTGCCGCTGCATCCGATAGCAATAGCAGCAGTCTTGGTGGTGCTTTGCGTAAGCGTAAGGATAAGAAGAACATGCTCTCGCGTATCCGGAAGAAAATGGTATTGGGTCTGAGTGCATTGCGCAACTGGCACTCCATGGGCGATGATTGTGATTGTGATGGCGGCACCACAGATGCCATGTACGAATTTCTGGCGCCACCCATTCGTGTGGAGCCGACGTTGCCCTTCACCCATGACTACTTGCGTTTCATAAGAAAAAAGTGGCTGGAGCGGCAGGATCCGCCAAATGAGGTCATGTACAAGGCATGCTCCGAAATGCTCAAGTATGTGGAAAAACCTGTTGTTATGAATCATGCCCTAAGAGATGACGAATTGACTTAAATTCTTACTTTCATTTCTTCTTTTGTTTACAGTCAAGTTTGGTACTGGGGCGAGATTTCGCGACGCGACTCGCAGCGTCAGCTGAGCGATAAGCCCACCGGTTCGTTTCTGGTGCGGGACTCAGAGTCGACCGGCTCTCATTTTACGCTTAGCTTTCGAATTTTGAACGTGACGCTGCATTATCGTCTGGAGTATCGTGATCAGTTTTGGCATTTTGAGGAATTGAAATATGAGTCGATTGTCGAGATGATTGAGGACATTTTGCATCGCTGCACCAATGATAATTTCGTATGCTTCGTGAAGGTGCCGAACGAGATGCAGCCGCCATTTCCAGTGATACTCAAGTATCCATTGAGTCGCTACTTGAACATGCCCAAGCTTCAGGATCTATGTCGACGTGTACTGCAGAGACAGATGCCAGTCAATGAGCTGGCCCGGCTGCCAGTGCCGGCACAGATGCTCGAATATCTCTCCGTTGAGCGTGAATTGGTATTTCAAAGCTAGGCAAATAGTGGCCCTGGTATTAGCTTTAAATCCAGTGTTAGAAACCAAAGAAGGTTAGAAGAGGCAGCGACACAATTAAACGGCACTGCCAAAAATTATAGATATATATAGTTGGAATTGGAATTGCTTGCTCGTGATCGTGGAAACTTTGATCGAAAACAAACAAAGAAACAAACACTCAAACACATGCCATAGATAAAACATAAATAAAATGTGACTAGTGTTTCATTTGCATTTGTAAACAAGCAATTAAAACACGCACAAACGAGAAATCGACACAATATTTAGGTATATATACATATATACAAATACCAATACAAATACTTTGCATATGTATGAGTATATGCATGTTTTTAATCTATAACTGTATTAAATATATTTGTATTCTTATATACACACACGTATATACATAGATATATATAGAATACACATATGTTATTGGCCAAAATTAGTCTATTAACTCGTTTTCCATTGATCTTGGTCAAAGTCTGTACGCCTAAACGATATTGATACTAATTTATACTAAATATATATATATACAATATATGTATGTGTGTGCTCTTTCAAGAAAAGTATTTGTATAAATTAAAGTTATACATAAATAAGCTCAAAATATTTGTGTTATACTATATATGCATTTGATTCCTAATGTCAAAACTAACTTTTGCTATTATACTAGATATACATATACATATATATGATATACATATATAGATCACTTGAACTGTGCGGCATATGTTTAACTATTGTTACAACGTGTATTGACATTTATTTAACACTAAACAAAAAACAGTATCTATAATTTATGTTTGCATATATTTTATCAAAATAAAAGTAATATTAAAATTAGCCTTATATAAATCTATATTAGTATAATTATCTGATTTCATCCAAGTCCCCGATATCCTCATCACTGCTGCTGCTGTTTACATCCAGCAACCTCGGTGACCGGCATTCGGCGTCTTCGTCCGTAAGATCTGCCAGACCATATATCCGATATGCCTTAAAGTCTCCCACCTTTTTGCCATCCACATAGTTGAAGCTGATGAAGCACCTACGACAGAGATATGAGGGATCGTGCAGTTGCCGGCGCGACTGCTCTATTATGAAATGATAGCCCCGCAGGCCGCACATATAACAAGCGCGTCTATTGAAGATACTGAAGGAGCGCAGAAAAGGATAGTCATTGAGGTTAATGAATTTACTGCGCGGCCTCAAAACCTCCACCTGCGAAAACACAAACAAATGCTCGCAATTGCCATGATGCAGATACTGTACAGGTGCACCCAGCCTAATGGTTAGATCGATGAAGCGCGTCGCCTCCATTGAAGCCACCTGGAATTTTACATTCTGCATGCCGTGTGCTCTGCTTGCCCACTTGATTACAGTTTCAGAGTAATCACAGTTTTTGGGATTGCGGGTATCATTATAGAAAACTCCGTTGATGAAAAAGTATCCGGGATCTGTCTGGAGCTCAGGCAGCGGTGCATCTGGCTGTTCGCTAATATCGACAAATCGTTTGCCATTGCAGATGCAAGAGATTTTATCTCGTAGCTCGGTTAAAAAATTGCTGCCCAGGCAGACGAACTCTTCCGCAAAGACGGGACGCTCCAGCTTGAAGCCACGATGCGCTGCACGCGGTGGCCTATAAAACCGAACGGTTAGCTCTAGCTCGAAGTGTTCAAGGGTCTTCCATATTACAGGCGAATCGTCACTTGGTGAAGGTTCGGCATTCAAACGATAACTATATTGTGTTCGGCTAAATGGATTTTTTCGGGACTTCGCCTTGTGCTCATATATGGCTGTGTAGGTCTTTGGCACAGACTTATTCGTTTTTGGTTTCGATACATTGGGACGCTGTATTTCAGTGCCCAGCTCAAAGGTGTGGATTACATTGTCGTCCGGGGCATCAAGCAGCTGCAAGGAGCAGCTTTCTGCGACTTCTTCTGAGACAGGGGAGTCGTCTGAAAAGTAGAAAGGAACATCCTCTGAACTTGTTTCATCTGGATTGTTCAACTTTTTGGAATAATCCTCTAGGAATTGACGTAGGTTTATTGCTGGTTGGAGTGGTTCCAGTACGTTTTCCATAATTTACTGCAAATGATAATCAAATTGTTATAAGTTCTTCTTTAAATTGAGATGGTAGCGTGTCACGCACGATATACGTTCTAATTGTTTCTTAATTATAAATATTGTATAATCAATAATGAGTTGTATAATTAAAATTTTAATTATATTTACATATATCATAAAATAGATATATTAAAGTGTAGCTGTTCTTTAACAAAAACTATGTTAAAAACGGACTGGAAAACACGCTCCCATATTTAACAGAAACATACATTTCTTACTGTTCCTCGACAAATTTGTCAATCGCTTCTTTATATGTAATATTTGGCTTTAGAGTATGTGGCTTTGGTTCCTGTTTCTGTTCCTCTTCCGCCTTAATATCTTGGGGTAGATTCTCAATGTAAACCCGATCGAAGCTGATTACCTTGTCAGACTTATTTAGATACTTATATTGCTGTCGGCAAACTGGTTCATAAAGTGGATCGCCAACTGCGCTCTTGGTATCTTTTTCGAAAAACACATTAGTGCCCATAGCCATGTCATAGGAACCTGCAAATATGACAAGGCTAAAAAAAACCTGCTGATTTGAACACACACGCTTTACCTTTGAATATATTGCCATTGATTTCGGCCATGGGCGTGTCGCTTTCAATAGCAATTATGCGGATGGCAGCATCTTCATGTTTGAGCTGATGCGGTGCAAGATGATTTTTAAAGTCAGCATAAACCAAATATTCGGTTTCCTCGTACTCAGAGTCTGAATCTGTCATGTTAATAGAAGCTGAATGCGGGTTTGTTTAGCAAATGCGGTATGTTTGTTATCGATAACTAGCATGCTCTGAGCGATAATTTCAATGTACCTTCTCTAACATTAGGGCGAATACATTTTCGCTGCGTTTTTTTGCGTTGACAAAATAGTTTCTGTGAAAATTTTGTCGAACTGTTGTAAATACAGAAATATTAGTAAATTTAAATGCTGTTGTTAGTGTCCGAAAGTGCGAAATAGATAAATACAGAAACAGCTTAAATGACAAATTATCAAAACTAATAATAAGATACAGTTGTTTCCGTCGTTGGTAGCGTGCGGATTATCATTGGGCAGCGGCCATTTTGAGCGAACGCAGAAACGTCAGCAGCAGCAGCAGCGCCTTGCCTTGTATTTTTGACGTAAGTGCTGCTGAAATCGTAATTCAATGCGGAAAATGTTTTTGTATATCCATATACAAAACAAATAAATGTGCATCGCCAATTGTATTGTTTAAGTAAAAGCAATAACAGCGCCAAATTGAGAATTTATGACACGTACATTACTATAAAGTGCGCCTCTCTTTGAGCATGTCCAATTAATCGAAGTTTCGTTTGCTCTTTTGCCACACGTTCTCTTTGCAGTGAATTATAAATATCGATAACTACCACAGTGCCGCTGTAAGCTTTTACGCGACAAAGTTAAGCTTAGTAAATATAAACAAAACACCAAAGTTCAAAACTCCTCAAAAAAGAAAACCTCAAATCAATACAGAGTAATTATCATGGCTGATGAAGATATTACTTTAAACGAGGATCAGCTTCTGGAGTCGCTGGAAGAGACAAACGGCGAACAGGAGACTGGAATTACGACTGAAGCAGAGGTAAGCGAAAGCCGCCAACAAACCAGTTTTTTTTTTTCGTTCGCCTTGAATGCAAAAGCACATTGAAATTCGCGGAAAAAGCTTTGTCTACTCGCAAAGCTCGCGAAACAAAGCGGCAGCCATTTTCGAAGCGTCTTCTCCCCAGACACACTTCGAGTCGGCTTATAAATTTAAAGAATAGCAAAAAAGTAACTAAATTATTGCATATATCTAATTGAAATATTAAAGGAGGAAGGCAGTATGCAAATCGATCCAGAACTGGAGGCCATCAAGGCCCGTGTCAAAGAGATGGAGGAGGAGGCTGAAAAAATAAAGCAAATGCAATCAGAGGTAGACAAACAAATGGCCGGCGGTTCGACAACCGGCTTGGCCACTGTGCCGCTTTCACTTGAAGAGAAGCAGGAGATTGACACACGGTCCGTGTATGTGGGCAATGTTGACTATGGTGCATCTGCCGAAGAGTTGGAAGCACATTTTCATGGTTGCGGCACCATAAATCGTGTTACTATCCTATGCAATAAGGCTGATGGACATCCGAAAGGATTTGCCTACATTGAATTTGGCTCTAAAGAGTATGTAGAAACGGCGCTGGCCATGAATGAAACACTCTTCCGAGGACGTCAAATTAAGGTGATTACTATATAAATATGCCTATCGAAGAGTTTCAAATTAAATATTCCTTTCCATTACTCTTGCAGGTCATGTCGAAGCGAACCAATCGACCTGGACTTTCAACCACAAATCGCTTTGCACGCGGCAGCTTCCGTGGCCGAGGAGCTCGCGTCTCCCGTGCCTGCTGTCATTCAACCTTCCGTGGCGCTCGACGCGCAATGTAAGGGTTAAATATATACATAGTTCCGATATTAAGATGTTTTGGCTAATTCCGGTCTGTTTTTCGTTTCAGAAGAGGTTACCGCGGACGCGCCAATTATTATGCGCCGTATTGATTTTTGTTTTCTTAACTTATGTTTAGTAAGGTAAGTTGACTGATGATAATCAAAAAAGAACTATAGTCTGAATGGGTATGCCTTGTAAAATGGAACAGGTGCTCAAATCCTTCAAAGGATTTAAGCACTTTTGTTATTTACTACAGCATTTATGCCCTCCTTTGTAAATACGAAACAGTCCGCTTCCAATTGCCATAAGGTATTGCCTGCCATCGATTAGTTAGCCAAAACAATCTTTCTATGAGGCTCCTGAACTGGGCTATCCAGCTATGTATATATATAGCTTCTTATAAGAAAGTGCACTAATAATTGTACACATCTTAAATTTTTAAGAAATGCGTGTTTTGTTAATAACAATAATTATCCGTTCTTTGTCAGTTTGGCATTGTGCCTGATTTCTGTCTGTCGCCTGCCTTTCTATATTCTGAAATTTTGGGATCACTTTAATAACAACTAATTAGTTTTATTTTTAACACATTTCTTTAATCCAATCAATATTTGATTTCAGATTTTTTTAATATATAATTTCAAAAAACATTTTATTGCCAAAAACTTCTTTGCTAACAAAAAAAAAAAAGAAAAGAATACAAGAGAACGCCAACAAAAAAATATTATGCATAAAAATAATAAGAAAAAATCAACAACAGAGGCGCAAAAAAATAAGATGAAACCCAATAAAATGAAAATCAACAAGGAAAAAAAAAAAGAAAATATATAAATAAAAAAAAAAAAACGTAACTTGGCTATAATGTTTTTTGAAGCACCCAAAACACCACAAACACCCCTTATCACACTTTTTAATTTTTCATAAAACTGTATACATATATATATTAATATATATATTTATACATATATAAACTACAAAGCTAAAAAAAAAAAAGTGGAGAGAAAAAAAGTAAACCATGTAAAAAAAGAAGACAGAGAAAAGCAGAATAAAAATAAAAACAAAAGAAGTTCTAAAGAAGGCGAAATCAAAAAAAGAGAGGATTAAAAAAAATTAAAGAAAAAAGATTATGAAAAAATTGCAGACAAAAGGAAACGATGAAAAATCCCACAAAAAAATTAATAATTAAAAGAAAAAAAAAAAAAACAAGATAATTAATATAAATCTTGCTAACGTTTCCGAAAAAAATAAATCGATATACACATAATAGTATACAAAGAAAAATTTGATAAAAAGCTAAAAAGATGAAGAAAAATATAAACGAATTAAACAACTTTTACATGCCTTTCCTTTGGGTGGGACAAGGTTTTGGGAGGAAGAAGAAGATGATGACGAAGAAGAATCACAGCTCCAGCTGTCCACAAACTGGGATGAACTTTTCATTGGCCGGAATTATTATGGCCATGCATAATATTAGGATTATATAGTTTATATATATATAGAAAGATCATATTTCAAAATAAAATAAATGTTGGCTTTATAGCTCGCTATTATACGATTTTTATTTCAATTTTAAAGAAAATGCAGCAAATAGCACAAAGAGTTTGTGTGTGGTGCACGCTCAACATTCGGATTGCTGGCGGCGATTGCTTGACGGGATGCGCCGCCTCCTGGCGATGGCGGTGGCGTTGGCGGTGCATTGATTGGGGAATGCTTAGTTCTTCTTCTGGATGGCGGCCTGCACCAGAGGCAGGTTCTTGCTGAGGAAGCACTTGAAGCCGCGATAGGCCCAGGCGCTGGCCGGCGACTTCTGTTCGTTCTTATCGGCGCACTTCTCCACATCGGCCTTCAGTTGGGTCTTGTCCTCGCGTCCCTG
Source organism: Drosophila aldrichi (assembly GCA_035045965.1). Classification (NCBI taxonomy): domain Eukaryota; kingdom Metazoa; phylum Arthropoda; class Insecta; order Diptera; family Drosophilidae; genus Drosophila; species Drosophila aldrichi. Next base: position 6,790,738 of record JAWNOM010000161.1, read on the forward strand.
GCCCAGCTGGGCGACCAGGTTGTCGACCTTGAAGCCCTTGGTGTCCTCGAACAGATCGAATTTGTTGAAGATGCACTTGATGTAGTTGCGTGTAATCTCATCGTCGGGATACTCGAAGGTCTTGTATTTGGCAATGAGGGCTTCGGTCACCTTGTTGGCCTCGGCGCACTCCTTGCGCACTTTCTGCAGATCCTCGGCGGTGCGCAGCTTGTACTCGGCAGCAGATGCCTGTCAGAGAGGAGTTTGGATTTAGCTAGTGGAAAGTCTACTTTGAAATGCGTGGACGTGGCACACTTACCAGGCCAATCAAGGCGCACAGTAGAATGGCAACGGTGTTCTTCATATTTGCAGGATTCGTTTTTGGTTTCTGTACGGATTGTGCTTTAGCTGTGTGGTTGGAGACCAGAGTGATAACTAATGATTGACTGCCCTGTCGCTTGGGCTTTTATACAATTCATTGGGGGCGCGCACGAGTCGAGCCACCGAACGCCAGCGCGTCGCTACGCCAACGATGGAGGGTTGGCCGTAGAAGGGGGCAGCTTCAATTGAGTCAACGATTTGTACGGCTACGTCAAAAAAATTCAATTGGATTTGGAATTTAAGTCGACTTTAAAAGTCACTAGCACTTGACTAAGGCTGAGATTAATATGACTTATCTATTTGCATAAATGTATATAAGTATGTAATATATATATATTAGATATATTTACATATACATACATACTTATATATACGCTACATTAAAAGTGCAATTGAGTGTTTCTTGCATTTGCTAGAAATTGTTCCTATGCTCTTTGACCTCTGACTCAATTTGACATTATCTGTAATCATAATCATAACCATCATTATCATAATCAGCCTAAAACTGCTCTTATCTCGCTAAGCAGCCTTCCTGAGCTGCATAATAATCTTTAACCTAATATCATTTAAGCGTAGTTTTCTTTTGTTTTGTATTTTCTAACTGGCTGTAAGCCAAATAATAGCGGAAAAGTACGGAACATAATCAGTGTGGTATATCTATAGATCAACATATGTACATATCTACATACATACATATGTGGATATAGCTAGCTACATATACATATGTATTATTTATATTGTCCATTTACTTATGCACATTACTGTTTCGCTAGGTATTTTGTGTACTTAATGACATGACCTAAATTTTAATTAACTAAATACTTATTAATTGAGATGTTTTTTAGAAAACTAACAAATGATTTAGATGTATTAATCAAAATATGATAAATGACATGAATTGTTGGAAAAATGGCTTAATTAAAAATATATTAAATATTTGCATTAGCAAAAATATAAATAACAAAGCATTATTTTTTAAACTTTGTAAATTATCTAACATATAAATATAATTTAACACATAATGCTATTATTTACAATTTTATTTGGTAGTCTAATTATTTAGAGTAAGCAAAATTCTCAAAATAATAATCAAGCACTTAATAAAATTAAAAAAAAAAAAAAAAATGTTTACACATAGTTTACATTATATATGAGCAGCTAAAATATAAAATATTTAAACAAATTTTAAAAGTCTATAAAGCATACTTTGGGCAAATAAAAACAAGACAAACAGCTGCTAAGTGTCCATCATACATACATATATCAAAATCACCTGATATTTACATACATACATATATACCTCTTCTCCATCGACTCACGTAAACCCTTATTATTTCCAGATGTTTCTTTATGGAAATCATGCTAAATCGTTTTTGATAACCTCTGATAATGTCTGTCTATTAGGCAGTTCTCTGGCTTTTGTATGCTGATCATTATGATGACAATGCGAATAACAACGATGATGATGATGATGATCATCATCATCATCATGTTGCTGTTGCAGTTGCCGGCCGCCTGGTCTGTTGCTGTTGTGCTTTAAATGAGCATTAATTGAATTGGCAAAAATTACGTTGACAAATACTACTTGCCCTCATCATGTCTCTGCTGAGAGATCTCAATTCTCATACCCATCCCCCACTCCCAAAAATCAACCCCCACCCCAGCAGCGACCCCCGTTGATTTGATTGTACGACTGGCGCTGTGGCTGGGGCTGTTTGGTTTGTTCATAATCGCAGATTTTCTACTCGAATGTTCTCATGTTTATGTATGCATGCTAGACGATACAATGCCCACAGCAACAGCAACAAGAACTACAACAACAATAACGACAACAATTGTGTCTATGAACATTTGAAAAATTTCCACTGCAACTTGAGTTTATGTTTTATTTATTATTTAGTTTTTGTTGCCGTTTGTTTGTCCCGTTTGAGTGAGTGTCGCCTGATTTTTCTGTTTACGAATAAAGCTCATCTCTTATTCAAAATTTTACAGCGAACCAGTTCGAGCAGGTTCTCTTTTAACTATTTGTTGCAATCAGAGCTGCATCATGGCAACAGCGGGAAACTAAACATGGTTCAAAAGAAAAAATGTTTTTATTTTGCCTGGAACTGCAGAATTATTAAACTATTCGAAAAAGAACTAAAAGTCATGTTCAATAATTTGTTTAGTGAACTATTGACAACTTCAACTCATGTAGTTTTCGTTTTCCAATTAAAATATTATACAAACATTGTTTTAAACATTTGAAATATTTATTTTTTTATACGTATATATCATTTTTTTTTCAGGCTAAGCAGATTTAATTATCATAGTTTTGTAAGCAATGATTTAGGCCCATCAGCGCAAGAACTTAATTTTAAGCATAGGTATTTTATCATTATCTGATCACAAGAAAATTATATATTAATAAATTATAAATGTAAGCGAAATACGAAAGAATCATTTTTAAAATTATAAATCACAAGATTTCAATATATCAGGAATTTCAGTTTACAGTTTGATTTATAACAGCTATAAAAATTAAAATTAATAAATTCAGTTCGAATTTTAAAACAAATCAAATTAACTAAATAGTATTTTGTTTTTAATGCAAATAATAGACTAAATCACTTTCTCTGGTTGTTGGCAAAAAAAACTTAATTTTTAATTTAATTTAATTTAAATTTAAAGTATACATAAGCATAATGTACTTCGAAATTTCAAACAAACTCCACTTATTGTTTTTAAAAATAAATTTTGTGTGCGAAACAAACATTTCCATTTTCTTGAAATATATAACTCGATAGAAAGCCTTTGACTACATTAGTTAATGAGAATATTGTTTAAATATATGTTTAGATAATGTAAGATTTTTTTTTTTTTTTTTTGGGGGGTTATGAATCAATCATCTTATTTCTCTGGAATGGATTTCAGTGCGGCTGCATCTGATTTTTTTGGCGCCACCAGCTCCGTAGCTAGCTCGGGTAGATCCGGTATGGGATCACGCCAGTAGTTAAAGTTGGAGAACTCGATGTCAACTTCATCATGCTTCACGGGTGGAAACAGTTGATCCACAATATAGGTCATGCTGCAGTACCTATAAAAAAGTAAACAAAATTAATAGAGACAAGCCAATAAACAACATGAAATATGCAACATTATTGAATGTTGGCCATTGGCTCAGCGCCCAAGCGTATGCAAAAGAAATTCGATTTAGCACAAACTAACCTCAAAACATAACCTAACCTCAAAGCTGCGCAGCCACCTAACCTAACCTCAAACTCATGCCACGTATTTTGCAAAGGTAAATAAATCTCAATGATAAACAGCCAAAGAGTATGCACACATTTTATTTGTGTATAAAACTTAGAGAGTAAATAAGAAAACAACTTAAACTATAATGCTTACGATCTAATTCTAATTGTTCGCCAGCTTTTAAGACTAGGCATACTTCGTGTGGGTTTTTAACTTATCACTAATAATAATAATAATAATGGGGAGTTAAAGCTATCAAAGTTTTGCTCCCCGCTATAAAGCTAATTATAGAAACTTAATGGCTAAAAATATTTGAATATCACAAATTTAGGATAATTCCCATATTTTTGACTTAGTCATGGGTTAGGTTAATTTAGCCATTTTGTTGGCGATTCTAATAGTATCTCATTTTTGGCACCATGTCTGCCGCCCATAATGAGGCTCATATCCTGATCATCAGCTTCATCAACGTCAACGTCGTCATCATTATCATCATCATCATCATCATTATCGGTGCTGAATTGTAGCTCATCAGACAATTCCTCATCCTCGAATGTATCGGTGCGATATTCGTATTCATCGTTTTGCGTCAACAGGGGAAAGTATTCATCGACCTCGAGCGACTGATTGATGTAGCCACTATAAATTTGACAATCGAAATGCTTGAGTAGAATTTGTTTGTACTCTCCACACTCTTGATCTTGATTTGCGATTGATTGTGTGAATTTTGGATTTTTGGTAGTACATTAAATGAATTTTCCTAAACATACAGATCTACATACACACGATATATAGATGGTAGTACTTATTAACTATAGGACACACCTAGCTTTGTTTTATGAGGTTAATCAATTAACAGAATTCGTATGTGGCATGAATTTGCAAGGCTTAAGCTCCCTAATAACCATCTTTTAGAAGCACATGAAAGCTATTAGCGAGCCTTTGTACAATGAGTGTAAATACAATTAAATGAGATGTAAGGCACATAGCTTGTTTGAGCTATTCGCTGAGCCAAAAGTTAGCAAATATATGAATGATTGGACCACAACCATTTATAAATACATATATGTATGTATATATGATACGATATTTGGTACTTACGATGACTGGAATGTTTGGGTCAATTCGTGTTTCAGCTCGCCCTTCGTGTTGATCGTAAATATACGCATAATGGGTATACCAACAGCTCGATAGGCCCACACATCCTGTAAATAGAATAGTTGTTATTGATGGGTATTTAAGAGCATTAAAAAAGCCAAAGTTAGACTCACATTAATACGATTGCCGTAGCCCGCATAGAAGGGATCCTTCTTCGGGAATAGATCGCGAATGTCCGATAGACAAGCGATCTTAAATTGTTCCGGTTTCTTTTCAATGACTTCCCGATGAAAGGCAGAAATCAATGAAGTGGGATTCAACAGCAATGGGCCCTCAGGCAGCATTACATTCCCCTGCCTAATCGATCTCAAATATTCACGTGTCACGCGTGATTGGCCAATGGCGCGTGCCGATAGGTATAGCAACTTGTAGCCATTCTGTTCAATTTTTGAAAAGAGTTGAGCAACGCCCAATTGCGCCCAATCCTTGCCAACCATGGGCAATATGTGTCCCAAAACATCTGATTTGGTAATCGTGCCGTCAATGTCCGATATGACTACCTTATCATTGTGCTTCCAGCGGAACAAATAGCACTTGCAGCGCGTTGTGCCCTGATAAGCGGTCGTTACACTGAACTCGATTTCATTAATGCCCTCCTTAAGATTTAGTTTTTTCTAAATATAGAGAGAAAGAAAGATTAGATCTGGAAAAAATAAATATGGTAAGCTGTAAAAGGCACTCACAATAGCCGACGAGCTGAGACGTAAAGTTTTCTTGTAGCGCTCTTTTGGCTCATCGCTCTTATTGGAGCCCATGGTCAGTTCTTCCAGATTATCAACCTGGGTAGATGTATTCTCGGGATTTACCAATGAATCGGACTTGCTGAGCGTTGGATCGCTCAAGTCTGGAGAATTTGGACGCGATGTTTGTGTGCTGACAGCTGCCTGATCGCCATCTAAAAGAGATTAACATTGGCTTAAAATCAGTTAAGAGAATGCTTCGATAAGAACTTTACCCTTTTCATCCTTAGATATAGAACCATTTTTCTGAATTTTCGCCTGATTAGGCACCGCATCTTGAGATCTACGCCAGCTCCACCAGGAACGTTTGGTTTGACCAGGATGTTCCGTTTGGTGCGACGCTTCCGGCTTGTCATCATCCGCTGCTTGGGTCGAAGGCGAGATCAGCTGTTCTATGACATCCTGAAAGCAATTAATATGAAGTATTAAATAGATTTCAAAGCAAGAGAGATGGTAAGGTCATTCTATTCAAGCATTAATCAACACTTACATCAGTTAGTTGCTTCTGGAATGTTATCATTGTCATGACAATGGGACATGCAGCCGTCCAAGTATAGTATTTGCCATTCAGACGTACAACTAGATTTGGTGATGCGAACATATTTGGATTTTTGCATACCTAAATAAGGGATACAGCGGGTTGCAGGCAAGCATGAATATACATGTATTTGTATTTGTATTGGTTTGTTGGTTTTGTTATTGTTATTGTTAATTTGTGCAGCGTGCAGTGCTGTGTAATGCCAGTATTGTGGGTGGAAGTGCTGACAATTGCACAAATAACGAGTTACAAATATATCGATTGGTAGCGATTATTATCTATATTATATAGTGGCCTGATATAAAATGAATCAAAAATCATATTCAAGGAGCTTGAGAAATTCTGCAATTTAAACGAAAATCCAACGCCTAATATAAAATATAGCTTATTCGCAACCAATCGATAGTTGTGTAAGCGTTTAAGGCTGAAATGGGTTTTGATATGTTTAAACTTACATCAGCATAGGTGACCAGCTGTTTATCGAAGTCGTCATCCTTAGGTGGTGCACCATTCTCCTGCATGCCGCACATGGACATGGCGACGAAGTCCAAGTATCTATTCAAATACAAATTTAGTGGATAAGACATAAATTCTTGATAGTCGCGCTGCAATCGCATTCGCTGAACAGCTACCCACTTCTTGCCATGTGGTGCGAGCTGTTTGTTATGGGTTTCATCAAAGTCCGAATCCAAGCTCTTATGATTCTCCTCCAGTGAACTAGGTGAATGGGGTAGACTAGTGCCATTGCCACTCTCGCGATCCGTCTCCTTGGGCTTGGGGCTGGGAAAGTAGAGAGCTGCTATCTCTGGATCCATGCTGCCCACTTCCAGATCAGATAGATAGATATCGCCCGCCTCTGTGGCGCCCTCCTTGCGCATTCGATTCGCTCGACGCATAAAGCTAAACATATTGCTTAACATCCAATGTCGTTCGTTCTGCTGGGCATCTGAGCCACTGGCCGCTCCCTTGGCCTGCTCCGGTGTGGGCAGTTCCCCCCATTTCCACAACGTGCTATTCTCAACGTCCAGATGACGTTTCTCTCGCATTGTAGTCTCGAGTTCGCTGTCACTTTGAATTGGCGTCGATGGTCGGCCAGCATTTCGGCCAGCGCCAACAGCCCCGATGCCAGTTGGTGTGGTTATCTCAGTGTCGCTGAAGAAATGTATGTCCAGATCATGGCGCATTGAATTCGTGGGCGTGGCGGCATGGTTCAGTTCGCTTAACGGACTATCATTGCCTGTGTGAGCGGTTAGGAGTGCTGCCGATGCCTGCTCATCATTGGAAGAGGAATTGGTGTTCGTATTGGATTTAAGAGCCACCACATCGATCTCATCTATGTTGCTGACCAGCATCGAGTTGATAGAGTTGGTGTCTGCATTGGTTGTGTCGCCGCCAGCGGCGCTGCCCGCAGAGCTGCTCGATGATGTCTTACGTTGGGTGTTCTTCTTCTTCATTTGCGACTTCTTGCGTCGCTTCTTTGTCTTATTTTTGGCATCGTCCTTGTTGGCATCATTGGAGACGGTTGTGGATGCCTCTGCAGTTGTGCTTGTGGGTGTTGCTATCAACACCTCCGGTTTGGCGGATGGAGGTGTTTGAACTTCCTTTGCTTCGGATTGGGATGTTGCCTGTGTCTTCTCAAGGCTTTCTGGTTGTTGTTCCACTTTGGTTCCCGCTTCGGCTTCGGCTTCGGCTTCGGCTTCGGTTTTTGTATCCGACGATTTTTCTAGCTTTTCGGGCTGCTTTTTCTCCTGGAATAGCTCCTCGTGCTCGGCCCATTCCTCACGCATCTTTTGTGTGGTATACTCCTTGAGTGATTCACTCAATTTACGCCGCTCCAACGTGTTGTCTGTGTGCCTGGGGGATACAGTGAAGCAATTAAATTAGCAAAATGTTAATTGGCATGGAGAACAAGATTTCTGGCAAAGCTTTGGCTACCTGCGGTGCGTATAGTCGGAGGCTTGATTCTCGAATTTCTTACTGCCCTCGTTGGCAATTTCCTTTGGCTCCTCCTTGGAGAGATCAATTGAGTTGCGACGCGGCATTGGCAACGGTATTTGCAAATCATCGCTAGCGGTTCTAAAACATAATGATAATGATCTTTTAATGTAGCTAGCTGCAATTTGGCCAAATGGAATCTACATGTCACCACCTACTTGTCAGCTGTGCGCATATCCTCTAGTGTGTCTATGCTCTTGTTGTTCAGAGATTGCAAAAAGCTCTTTGGTATGGGTGAAGTGGCTAGATTGGCGGGCAACTCATCATCGTCGTCCTCCAGGCATTCCTCCACAAAGAACGCCTCACCCGAATCGCCCAATTTCATTTGTATGTCAACGGGCACGCCATTGATTTCAATGTCCACCTTAAAAGAAAGAAGTCAAATGTCTACTATTACTCCCTGTTCACTCCCTCTATCTTTGCTTTCCATGCTACTTACCACCTTCTCGCGACTGCGCAGCACGCCCAGCTTGCCGAAGCGCACGTGGAAGGGCGAACAGACGAATTCGCCATCGGGTTGCTCTACGGCGATCACATCGATGGCTCCAGTTAGTGTGGCCGCATTGATGTCATTGTAAAAGTCTTGCAAATTGCTAAAAACGCGCACCAGACTGTTCATTTTGCTTAAATTTTAATAGTCTTCGATATGCGCACACTTGTATCTTGTATCGATATCGCGTTAGATTCGATTCAATTCGATTTAATTCTTATTTGCTCTTGGATCGTGTGCGTGTTTCTTCCGCCTTGAATTGTATGTGTGCTCGTGTATTTAATAAGTATACATTTTATTGCACGAAATGTTGTTGCTGGCGTCCAGGTCGCTTTGCTAGTGAATCAATCGTTGGCAACTGTAAATGACAGAAAAAACACAGCTGTAAGTCATACACTGATTTATTTCAACATTATATTCTGATTCTGTTTCCGTTATGCTTATAAAAATAAACCCTTGCGACATCTAGCCAAATCATTTGTGACATTTCAAATGTAGCGAAAACAAGTGCAATAAATGCAAAAGATGAAAGGAACAAGAAATTGTATAAAAATACTCTTATTTTTATTTTGTTGTCGCTAACTACTTTCAATTTGCGCGTTTCTTCCTTCTGTCTTGCTGAGAAAGTCAAGGTTAATGCATTGCGAATGCAACCAAAACAAATACGAAGAGCGAATTATTGTGGAAGGCGAATTTGTTTGAATTCGCTTTGGGTGTTTATATTTTTGGGCAGACCATATTGGGTACATATTGTGTAATATCTGTCTTTATGTTAAGAGCGAGATTTCCAAGTAACATAGCGTATATAGCGATATTTTAATTAATACAAAAATAAACACCATAGGGAAAGCCTGCCTACGCAGTAAATGTGACATTCAAAGTGCATTCACTGCTTATTGACTTCAATACAACAATAAAGTTCACGAGCAAACAATAACTCTACGCAAGGTACATACATATAACTGTAATGCTTGTTGCCTTTGGCAACATCGACAGAGCTTTCTGTACATATGTATGTATGTATATATGTGTGTACGTGTGCATATCTATGCAACTGTTATCGATAAAAGAAGATGGTGTGATAGTTAACCGTTTTAGTGGCGTGTTTTACCGATTTTATGCTTGTGTGTAATAAAATAACAATAATATCGCAGAGAGACACTCACACACTCACATAAACACGCTTATTACTCATTTCTCATGCCACTGGAAATAAACATCACGCGATTTCACAAGACGGCATTTAAAGCAAGCACACATACATAATAAATACATTTATAGATTTGTAAATTTATAAAAAGTAAAATACACATATTGTGTTTATCAGCACAGTGACATGCTGATTAAGCTGTGCGTTTCGCAGTGTATGTTTATGTATGCGTAGGTAAATCGTACTAAACTGCTCTACAGACCACTAACGCACACATGCAAAGTTTTTGGCATTCAATAATAATAAAAAAAAAAAAACGTTTATTTAGAATTTGCCCGTCTACTGTTAAGGTCAATGTACAACTGTGTTCAGAAACTTGTTAGCTAGATCTCTGTTTTATTTTATCATTGAACTTTTATTGTTTTTGCTTATCGCGCAGGAAATGGTCAAAAATATTATGAGGCGTCTATTATTCTTGCACTTAGACATGTTCGTCGTGTAGTTGATAAGAGTTTCGATAAACGCGCTTTCTTTTGTTGAATTTACTAATGACAACTAGAGCTGTTTAAATAAGCTACATTTGGTTCATTCCAATGGCAACGCAGACAACACGCCACCTATCGCGTCGTCGGCTTTGGCGTTACTTTCACCTGCAAACAAAACAAAACGCAACTCAACGCAACGTGCGAAAAGCCCCAAGCAAAACAAAACGCATAAAAAAAACTTGCAAATGAAAAAGCTTGTGCCAGAGAGGGAGAGAAAGAGAGAGCGAAATGGATAACAATGCAATTACTCGCCACAACAACAACTGTTAGCGAACCAGACGGTATTCAAATTGGCAAAGCGAATTAGTCGTAAGCAGCGCAACGGGCCAACCAATTGACGTGTATTAAACAAATTTTTAATGTTTGTGTTTATTTATTAGTCGCAAAGCTGCTTAGTGAATTGTGTTGAGTCACGATCAAAGTCCAAGACATGCACACACACTCTTACGTATTTAAAACAAGAACATGAACAAAGTCGAACAATTTTGTGTGCCAAGAAAAATCACATTGAATTGCACGTTTCTAGTATAATGGAAATTTTATGTGTCCGCTACCTTCGTTGCCTTTTTTTGTTGGTTGTCTTTTGGTTCTTCTTTAAAAATCTATTTATTTCGCTTTTGTGGTTTCCTTTGTATTGTTGTTGGATTTTCACGAAAAACTAGGAAGACCAGAAAAGGCCTCACTCTATTTCTGCAGCAGCAGCACTTCAAATTGTTTGCTTTAGTTTATAAATATTTTGTCTTTTTTTTTCAGTTGGCACAATTTCTGTTTAGATCTGTACAAAATGTTTAACAAGTTTTATTTTGTTTCTTTTTGTTGAACGGTTTTACTTTCAAGCCTTCTCGTCTTGCTTGTTGCTTCGACGACAGCGCTTGCACAACTGAATGCTAGAGCTACGACAGTGCTCTTTTTACTTGACGCGAGCAGCAGTCCAAAGCTAATTAAATTAAGCAGTTGGCTGTGAATGTGTGTGTTTGGGAGAGCGACGTGCACGTTGCGCGGAATACTTAAGAGAAAAAGAGCTTTCCGTTGTTTGTTTGAAGAAGAAGAAGAATAAAAAAAAAACCTGTAAAACCGGAATGTATATCTTGTAAAAACATTGTTGTTCTTGTCGTCACAAAAAGTTGTTGCTATGGTTGGTTGCTGAGGAGCAGCTGTTTGTGAGCATTTCGCTGGATTGTCTTTTTCGTTCTCTCTCACCCATTCTCATTCAGTTGCTCTCTTCAAACGTACAAAACAAGAAATTTAATAACTGTGCTTATCAGCTGTGCCTTAAGCAGCTGCTGTTGTACATTTTGCAATTGTAGTATTTTACTTTGTATGAATGTATTTGTGTGCGTGAGTATGTGTAATATGGATTGATGGAGATGACGTCGAGTCGTTCGATGTTGCATTCGATAAATAAAAGCTTTTAAACTAACCGACCGACAGGAAACGGCTATACATATGTACTTAATATACACATGTACGTATGAGTGTACGTGTGTGCCTAAATGTATTTATGTATGAATAGCAGCCGTCAAGAAAATTCGATTGAGTCTAAAACGCACGTGCTCACGGCCTTCTCGTATTTGCGAAAAAAAAGAAAAAAATGGAAAAAATAATATAAATTCGGAATATGTACCCGAAAATGTTGTCACAGTTTAGTTCGGTGGAATCTTTTCTGCACAATGTGTCTACAAATTGTTGTCGAGTGCCAAATGATAAATAATAATGGCTACACTGAGGGAAAAAAGAGTAAATAAAGGCAAGAACTTACCGTAAATAAAAGTGAACAAAAAAATGTAATTGAAATAAAGAAAAATCAAAATAAATTGTAAATATTTTATAGATTTATTTATAGATATAAATAATAACTCTAAAGACAAATGCGTAATTATGTACATTGAACATATTGTACCAAAATAATATAATATAAAATGTAATAATTTTGCTTTCTACTTCTTGATCTTGTTTAATTGCTATGTTTTTGTCAATTTGTATGTATATTAATATAAGTATATATATTTATCATAAATAATTATAACAAATACAAAATAATTGGCAAATGCAGGGCATACAAATAAATACAATTGTAAATAATATATATAAATATATATATATATGCGTATATATATCTTTATATAGATATGTTTATGCTAAGATCTAACAATTAGGAGAAATAAGAAAATAGCTGATGGAAAATGAATATTCTTTCTACTTTGCTAATAGATTTTGCATTAATTTTATTACTTGTAAACAAAAATGCAAATGTTGTTGTTGCTGTCGTTATTGTTGTAATTATTGATGATCGCTTGGGATCTGCATAGCTTCTATTTGCCTTTACGACGCGCATCTGTTATAGCACCCCAGAGTTCGATAATGAAATCATCGGTAAAACCAAAAGATTCTAAATCGGAATTATCGACAGCTTCCGCAAAGTCCATCGAATTCGATTTGTTGTCACCCAGCTCCCAGATCTGTGACGCCAACTCCGTATCGTTGATGCCCATAAAGGATTCCAGTAACCCATTGATGGCTTCGACGCCCGCTTTGGTGGCTTCGTCGAATTTCGGTTCAATCTGTGCATTGCCATTGGCCTTGAAGCGTAATGTTTCCTTGCCGGAACCATAATTGCGGCCGCCATTGAGTCCAGGCGCCGAGCCAGATGCACGCGATTGACTACGCGGTCCGATACCCTGGAAACCGCTGCGCACCGGCTCGACCAGACGCAATGTGAACGTCTCACCCGTCGCAATGTCCTTCAGCATGCGTGCCACCTCATAATGCCGTTTGCCCACCATATTCACTCCGTTCAGCTTCTCGATATGATCTCCCACCGAGATGTGCTCGATGCGATCGATAATCGAATCCTCCTTGATGCGCTTAATGAACGCATAGCCAGCCCCATTGTCGGTGATGGTCAGACCCAAAGCATCCTGCGTTTTGACTATCTCAATCTCTTTGGCCCGGCCCTTGCGATGGGCAAATATAAAATCATCTAGACCAATCTGTCCGCCCAGCAGACGTGTCATGTCCACCTTGTGCGAATTGAGAGTACAGAATAAAATTTCATCTTCGGATATATCAAAGCATTCGGCTATCTTTTTGTACAGCTCCCGAACGCTTGCGAAGCCAGTGATCAACCCCGTCGGACTTCCATGTGCTAATTGGCAATGGAAGATCAACGGCGGCTTCTTGTCCATATCATTGTTATTGTTCTGATGATTATTGTTGTTATTCTGTGTACTGGAATCATAGGATTTGCTACGTCCTTTGCTATCGTGACTGACATCACTGTGATCGGAGCTTTTCGACGATTTACGGGCAAAGAGCGGCATATTTATAACAGAGAAATCCTCTTTTTATTATGATAGAATATCGCTCGCTTTATATATGTATATATCTACCAATATATGAGTGTATCTGTGTACGTAGAAGAAATTTGTGGCAGTGTTTTTTGAATAGTTCGATATAATAGATAGTATAAAGGTTAGCTTTATTATTAGTTCCGTGTCCATATAAGTATGAGATGTGTGTATTTGTATATACGTATATATATGTGTATGTATGTACATATGTATAACACCCGTAAACCGAAACACTTATAGAATCTTATCTAATCTAAGCACAACAATTTATAGTCGTGGGATACAGTCAAAAGAGAATGAGTCAACCAACGTTTCAAAGTGTCTACAGTTCGAACAGAAGCTCTACGGATCAAATTAAGGAATATATTTTAATGGAAATATTCTATAACAAAGGATTATACCGATTGACTAATGCATACATATACGTATAGTATTTTTTTTTTTTATATGTGCAAAGTTCTAAATCCAATATTATTAATAAACTATTTCAACAAATAACAAGTGCAAGTGAGGTTAAACACGTTGAGCAATAATAGATCGTTCGGCTGCTTGTTAAATTGAACTGGTTCTTCTTACCCAGACGAAGTTGTGAATTAAACAATGGAAATTAAGCTAATATTTTAAAATTCGCAAATATTGCACGTCGCACTGCAGAAATAAACACGATGAAATTGAAATATAAATGAAATTGTTCTTTTTCTGTAAAACTGGCAAAAACTCTTGTCACTGCTGGTTTTTTTTTTTTTTATTTGATAAGATTTTAATGTGACAAGCGCGTGATAAGTGCACTCAAAGAGAGCAATGACAGCAAAAACAGAGAGCGACAGAGAGAGAGAGAGCGAAAGAGAGTAAGAGTTGTTGTGAAGATAACGTATGCTTAGCCACACAGCGGCATAGCTGGGCGAATTAGCTTCAATTCGCCTCATTCCACCCTCATTACGTTGAGTAAAGATGCAACTTGAAGTCGATGGTCGGTCGATGTGACCAGCTGTGCTCAACAGCTGTAACTAAAATGGTATATTTTAGGAAAATGTGTTTTGTTATCTTTAGAGTTGGGCTTTTGCCATGTGTGCTTTTTGTGTGATTCTTACTTTACTTTGTACCCACGCTGCGTTTCGATATTTCTGTAACACACTTGCTAAACGTATATGGCAATAGCACACAAAAATTTGGAAAAACTAAAGCAAAACAAATTTTAAAATCGAGTTCGAACATCAAAAACTAACAACACATGAAAGATTAAACAAAGTGCAAATGAGTATTATATATGACAGGGCTTATGGTATGGTTTACTTATCATGATATATGAAAGATGAAAGACATATGACATACATATACAAGTTTTGAATGGAAATATGAAGTTTTTTATAAATAAAGATTTACGATTAAACTTCCCAACTACTGCAGCAAGAATATTTACAAAATTTTAATTGTTCAAGGCGAAAGTATTACATAGTATAGTTCCTTTTTATTAGTCTAGACTATTTAATATCAAATAAGTATAGTTTTAATACATATATTTCTGGTTTTTATTTTTTTAATATATCATATATACAAATATGTTTGTATCAGCCAATTTCATTTTATAGCTTGTTGACAATTTCTCGACTAAATATTTTTCAATGTGTAATATTTTATATACATATCTAAATGATTCAGTTTGTCTATATGTAGCGCTCTATAGTATGTTATTTTCTTGTGTTGTTCTTTTATTTAGTTGGCGATTTCGCATTCGTTTTCAAGTTTGCTTTACCTTGATCATGTTTTGATATTGTAGTTTTATAGCGAGCATAACTTAGCAAAATTTGCATTCGGAAACATCCGGTTCTTTTTTAGTTGGATGTAAAAAAAGAGACACAAATAAAATAAATAATTAAAACGATTTTAATATAAAC
This sequence comes from Drosophila aldrichi, assembly GCA_035045965.1. NCBI lineage: Eukaryota > Metazoa > Arthropoda > Insecta > Diptera > Drosophilidae > Drosophila > Drosophila aldrichi. Next base: position 6,806,193 of record JAWNOM010000161.1, read on the forward strand.
TTTAATCAAATATTGTTTGATAAACTCTTCAGCTATATAGTTAGATATATGTATGTTTGTATGTATATCTCTAAATACATTTAAAGTGATTTAAAGCGTCAATTGAAAATGTTGTGTAGAGCAAACTTGAGAGGCAACTCGAGACGAGCCCCTTTAATCGAACATGCGTTGAATACACATACATACATTTTATCTGTATAGAGGGGCACAACTCTTTCTATATATACATACACATACTTACATATGCATGTATATGTTTTTCACAACCGGCTATTTCTAGCTGAGCATAGCAGATAGCCCGGCGAATGAAAAAATACACATATCAAGGTCAAATTTGTTAAGCATTGAGCGCGTGTAGAGCGCTATTCGTACCTTTAACACTAACACTAGCAAATAAACTAACAACAATAACAATAACAATAACAACAACAACAACAACAACAACAACAACAATATATTAAAGATACTACGCATTAGGGTTACAGTTGGAACGAAACTGGCAATTGGTGTGAATAAACAAATAATTTCGGTTGAAAGAACTTTAAATGTCAGTTGTTTTTTATTTATTTTTTTTTTTTTTTACAATTCGCTGTGGGCTTTAAATTAATATAAACAAAGTAACTGGCTGTTAAATAATTATTTACTAAATTAGTTGAAGATATATTAATATTAACTCAACCAATCTAGATGGAATATATAATTGATCATTCATCAATTCTAAAAATGTTGGTTAACTTTTATATTTATTATATGACAGTTCTAAATAACAATTCAAATGAGATGTGCGACGGCTGACACGTGTAACAAATCTTATTTCGGTTAGGCGTCTAATATCTAATTGGCGGTGCAATTGGCGCGTAAACAACAATACAAGATAACAATAACAACAACAACAATACAGCAACAACAACAACAATGGCCAACAATATTTCCGCATACGCAGCGTAGCAGGTTCTATGAGACACAAATCTGTTTGCATATCTACAAGTACATATATTGTGTATATGTATATATAATATATATGTGTGTATGTATATTCACATGTTTGTTGTTGCATGTTTACGCGGCCCTGATTGGCTGTAATTTGTGGGCCCGACTCGCATAAATGTGGGCATAGAAGAATCTGTCTCTCTCTGCTTTGAAATGTATCTGTAGCTGTAGCTGTTCTTGCTTCTGTATCTGTATCTGTATCTGTTTTCTATGTATTTGTATCTTTAGCTGGCGTCAACAACTCAAAACGTAAACAACTTGAACTGCGCGTGGGTTTCGCTTAAGTAAACAACAACAGCAACAAAAACTATATAATGTTATTATGCACATGCATTGAGAAATGACTAATTTTGCAGCTACTTAATACCCTCGAGATAAGGTTTAGTAATATACTATAATATACTCGTGTAAACAAATCCTATTGCTATTGGGAAAGTTATTTACTTTGAAGATAAAAATGCAAACGATTCTAGTTTAAATAAATACGTATTAATGCAATTAGAATAAAATTAAACTCTGCATTTGGGCGAAAAATTAAATAAACCAAATACTTTAATAGTCAAAAATTCAGTATATTGTGATTTTGAACTAATTTGAACTTTGCAAACCTCGCACAGAAATAACCAAAGAATCAAGGCTTGATTCTTGTTTAAATGTGGGAACTAGTTTTATGAGGTAGATGGGTAGATAGTTCCAATAATAAGTGATCTATGAATATGCATATTCTATAATAATTTCAATATTTAATTTCATTATAATTATATTTTTCTAAGATTCTCCCTTGCTGTCTTTGCCATTCATAAAATATCTAAATCATTTACATTTTTCATTGATATACGTAAAAGCTTTGTATATTCAGCACTGAGTCATAAACATCTAATATAGTCAAATATTATATTAGAAAACTAAAAATGATCATGTGACGAGTTACGTACATTTTCCCATTAAATACGAAATCTGAATTAATTGTATTTAAAAAGGTTTTACATTTTAATTATCAGCGATTGACGTCGTCTAACATGCTATAGGGTATATGTAATACGTAATACTCTCTCTCTATAATATATACATATATAGATTACCTGTACGGCAGTCACACTTATTCATTCAACTTTCGTTTTGTTTTTGGTTCGCTTAATTAATTTGCACTCGTACAAATGTTTTAGTTTGTTTATTTTTCAAGAGCTTCAGAAACAACAACAAAATAAACTATATAAATTAACTATAAATATATGTACATATATATATATAAATGTAGGTATATAGATAGATGGGAAAGAATGTTCTATAGAGAAATTTAGTTGGCTCGCATGTTGTTTGTCTTATCGCATAAAGCGTACACACATACATATGTATGTATATGTAAATACATATATACATATGTAGTTGATATAGTATAAAAACAAATAGTGCGGTTGAATTTAGTTCTTGTTTTCAATTCTCTAATTTCGTCAAAAAAATAAAAAAAGGCCTCCTAGTGGGGGAAAACAAAAACAAATACTCATCAAGGTTATTTAATCTAGCAGAAATATTAAGTTACGTACAAAACGAATATTTATTATCATTTAGCTTTTATCAGCATTGTATAAGGCGTTTGCTCATCTATTTGGGCCAGAAAGGTGGAGTCGTATTCGTTGTACATATACATATGTAGTTGTCGTAGAGTAGTTCTCTACTTTATGGGTTAATCTTTATATACTTATATATTTTGTATTTTCTAAAATAAAGTGAATATTTTTTCTGAAGGATAAAGATTTTCTTTTTTTAATATTTTACACAAAATTTCCAAATATTCATCTTCATTTAAAGTAATTTTCAAATTCATTTAAAACTAAGAACGTAACTGTTCGCTCTAATGAGTTTTCATTGTTTATAGTGCGCTTAATTATTGCATAAATAAACCATATACAATATATAGTACATGTATAATACATATATATAAAATTAATTACAATAAAAAATAAAAATAAAACAAACAAAGCTGTTTCGATGACGACAAAAAAAAGTAAGCTGCACGTAAACAAATTGTCTTTGTTTATAATATTGTATATTGTTGTTGTTTGCTCAGTATTAGTAAGAATTTATTTACACGCGCTGCAATTGCTTTCGAAATAGGCGTGGCAAATGGCGAATAGCATTTTACAACCAGCCGCAGCAGCTGTTAACTGATTGCATATAATTGCATTTTATTGTCGTTGTTGTTAACCTGGTTTAATTGCTAAGCACTTAACAAAGGTTATTCTTTATAACACCTACTTATACACATAGACATATGTATATGTATATAAATTATATATATTATATATAATTTTAACCTATATAATATACATTTGAACCAGGCTCAACTTTCTTGTTTTACAATTGAAAACCTTCAGGGCATAAGGTTAAGTATTTCTTTACAAATGTATGTATTTTACTGCAACAAAAACCACAGCTCAATGTCGAAAACAAAAAAGAAACAAACACACATTTAATAAAGAGAAATACTTTGCAAAGTTTCTCTTAGCTTGCGCTCTTGAAAAGCTTCGCGTTAAAGCTTTGTGCATACAAAAGCTTTTTTGCAAACTTTGCAACGCTCTGAGTGATCGGATGAACTTTTGCATACATGGAAAAATATATACATACATATGTACATATATGAAAAAAGTTCGTTGTCATCGTTAAGGTGATTCAGATTTCGTTGACTAGGTCAATATTTGGTACGAGTGTATGAAACCGTTAACGGTGAAATTTAATTTTACAGTGATTTTTCATTTAAAATCGCTTGCAGGCAAGCAGAAAATTGATCTGAGCATTGGGTAGCAGCACTTTGGAGGTAAATGCATACATATGTATGTATACTTATAATGTGTGAAATATGGTAAGAAAGGGAGGTGCTAATGACGTTCTTCGTTGTTGTGTGCCACATAAATACCCTGTTTGTATTGTGTGATGGTATGATATGTTGTATAAGTGTTTTGTACTAAAGAGAGAGTAAATGCTTGACTCTTATAACTTCTACATATACATATACATATGCATATACATATACATATACATATACATATACATATACATATACATATACATATATGTACATACACATATACATATACATATCCATATATATATACATACATACATGTATAACATATAAATATGTAATATTAATTCTTAAATAAAAACATTAAAGTCTTGACTTAATAACATATTAAGCAAAATACATTTATTTACAAAATATATTTAAATATAGGAACATTTATTACTAACAAAAAAACTTAAATATATTAACTTAGTAAACTAAACACCACTACACTTCACTGCGCTTAAACTGCAACTGACCCGGTCCAGGTCTAGATCGTGACTGATTAGGCGCAGCAACTGACGCGCCTTTTATACCTAGGAAAAGGTCACTCAAAATATGAGAAGAGTATGTGAGCCTTTTTTGAGCTCTCTATGAGCGTTCGTTTAGCAAGCATTGGATTCTTTGAGTAGTTTAAATATGAAGAGAATATTTATGGAAAGCTCAAATGACTCTGATACCAATCAAGAATTATAATATTATATTAATAATAATTAATAATAATATTATATTAATCCTACTACATACATATTTGCATAAAAACAATATACCCTTCACATCAATTAAGAATGTGCCATAATCTGTTGTTTATTCTGTCTATATATATTAATGAGCATTCCTCACAAACATACATACATAATATATATATATGTATAAATTATTGTTTACCCTTAGTTTTTGGCGCATGATTCAGTTTTTGGGCTAGACTGCCAAATTGTGCGCCATATATGCGTGTCTATATGTATTTTCTTAATACTATTATGGTGCGTTGCTCCCCGGACAGCAATTATTATTATTTATATATAAAATACATACATATATATGGTTTTTTATATATTTCTTTTCAGTTTATTTTATATCACGTTTTATTTTTATATTGAATCGCATTATTCATATTCGCTGACAGCAGAGTTAAACAGAAACAAAAAGACAACAGCAACGTGACTATAAGAGAAATGCATACATAATTTGTAGTTTATCATGGGCCAAGTGCATTGAACCGATATTTCAGTGCAGCTGAGGCACCCTGTATCGGCTGAGCAATAAAGGCTCATAATGTGGAGCACAGATAGATGTACATAAATATGTATATACATATATTTAGTTGTGTCTGTATTGTGAGCGACTTGGGGGCAAGTTTTTGAAAACATTTAACCGTTTCACCTCGCTGAACTTTGCGCACAGGGCAGGTAATTTAAGCAAACAACAACAACAACAATTCATCAAGCTGCAAACCAATTTGAATCTATGGCGCGCCAGATGAAAGCAAATACGATTTTTACATTTTTCGTTGAGATTTTTAAAGGGTAAAAAAATAAGCAAAATAAAACAGTTTTATTGCTTGCCTACACACAAAGCTAAAATTTATGTTCCCACATTAGCTGAGTTTTATTGTTAATTTTTATTTAGTCAAGTTGTACTTAAAGCATTTACTAGAAATAACTCGCTCAACATCACAGCTGAAAATGTGCTTATAATTATTTAAATATACTATGGAAGTGGAAAGAAGCTGTACTGCAGAAGATTTAAATGTTAATAGTTGCAAGCAGCGCCAAAAGTCTCAATTTCAATATCTTCAACCAAATACTTAACATAACTCGAAAAGCCATTAACAGCGGATCGCATTTCTGTTAACTCACATTAAATTAACAGCTGGTCCTATGCAAATTTAAATTTTACTGTTGTTTTTCTTTATTTTTTATGGCAAATTGACTGCTTATAGTTGACAAAGCGCAGCCGCCAGTGAGTAGAAAGAGAGGAGCAAGGGAAGGTGGGGGAGGCCGACTGAGTTGGCTTTCGTTCTGGTGGTAACAATTGTTTGCATTTAATGCCTAGGGGCGTGCGTGTACCGGTTCATAATATGAACTCTCTATAGCAATGTCACGCAAACAATTTACATAAATGACGTCGCTTCCGCTTGGAGCATGCGGACAGCGCAGCCAACAAGAACAGCAACAGCAACAGCAACAAAAACAAAGTATGGCCAGCAAATTAATGATGGCTGGCAAAAAAAAAAAAAAAATAGAAGAGAAAGAACTTAATAGACAGACACGAGAATGAGAGAAATGAATGAGAGTGTAGCAAAAAGTCAATTGTTCCGTCTGTCTGTTGGTCTGATTGAATTGTTCAGTGCGGAAGCGTGAAAGCAATCGATAAAAAATAATTTACAAAGCGCCTGCTGCCAACAACAACTAACGGCAAATATTCGTCAGACAGATAACAGCAGACAGAGAGGGGCGAGAAAGAGTTGAAAATGGCGAAGCGGCGTAAAAGAAAAACAGAAATGAATGCAACTTAAAATCATATCTTTTGGCTAAAACAAGAAAACCCACTAACCAACTTCACGGTTTGTTGGAAATTTAATTTGCCTACAAATGGGTTTTTTTGTATCTCTTTTTTTTTCGGAGATTTCTTTCAGCCACCTGGGTCGAATGCTCATTGCCTTTGGGGCACGCCCTCTCAAAGTTGAGAATTTGTTGGAGCAAAGAAAACGAAAATTGTAAGCGGCACGTGTTGGCAACACAAATTAAAAATCATTAACACACTTAACGCTTTTTGGTCAGGCCCCCACCCCCGTCGACTTTATGTAGACGAAATTATGGCCTGATCAACAATATTAAACAATAGTTGGATGTTATGTTTACTAAAATAATAAAATCAATAAGAGCTGCAACCCCTGTAAAAGAAAACTACCCGGCTAAATGCAGACATAACCTCAAATGTCTGAGATTGCATGACTCAAATCGTTTGAGGTAGGGAATGGCCGAAAAGGAGAGAGCGAAAAAAATACATGGCTGAGGTCATAAACATAACATCCTATGTTTCTATGGTGCTTTCCGTTATTTGGGGTTGATTAATAAAAAAAATCATTATATGCATAAAATCCTTAACATATCCAAGAATTTGTTATATAGACATATGTATGTATATTTTCCTTTATGACATAAGCTCTACTGTGTGCACGTGTGCGGGCGGATGACAACAGTCCAGAACACATTTGCGGTTAATTGTTTATCTACTTTAGTGGTTTATGTATACACTGGTTCCGCCCAGCTGCACAGCTGCAATGAATCGAGTCTAACTGCAACAATTTGTTATTTATCGATTGCCAATTTGTTAATGCTGTTATCATGAAAGTGGTGCGCTGCATCTCTTTCCCACACACGCACATCTCATCGTTTTAGCAGTGGCTCTTCACTCTCATTTTTCTCCACCGAATCAATCAACAATAGAGTTTTAACATATATACATATATATTTAGTATATTATTAGTAGATTACAATTACATGTGCTTCATCTTTTATTATCGTTTGTTATTTGTATGGGAGGGGACAGACAAAAGGCTGAAGATGTGCCACCACCTTTCACTTTATTTATACATAAAAAGTATTTTGGTTGAATGAGTTAATATCTATTGTGATGGGATGCTGTAGCGGCCGAGCATTTGAACAATCAATAAATAGCAAACAGAGTAGACAGAAAGTAGAAAACCTTTGTGTACGCACCTGTCGTCGATTCTGCTTGTGATTATTCCAGGCTGCACTTGCCTGCACTTTGGGCACAGAAAAGCACCGTAATGAGCAAGGAAAGCGGACATACGAGACCAGGTTGTTGTTGGTGTTGTTGCTATTGCTTTTCCTCACACATATAGCCACAGACACACACACACACTTGCGCCTACATACATATATCAAATTTCTTTCTTTCACCCGTTTTTAACTGGTTTTTATATTTTTTACTACACTACCCCGTCGATCTTCTGTCCACGCCACATACATGCACAAAAACAACTTTTAATTAAATTAGCACGATTTATGTGTTGAAGACAAATTAACTATTTCGGCTACTACTGGCGCATTAACTATTAATTCTACTGCTCTTAGCAGCTCATTTTTCACAACTGTATGACCAGCTCGCACACACACATCCAAAGAGTGTCGCCGTCGACCAGTCTGTTGTAGTTGTTCTAGAGATGTAAGTGATATAAGAAAACATCGATGCAACGATATAAGTCATCGATTTAAAATTGTTTACTTGATTTCAAACCATATCGATATTAGTTGTTATATGTTTACTATATATATACATATGCATAAACTGCGTTTACAGAAGAATAACGATTATTATGGTATATACAAATTTATTTATGCTCGAGTTTTGTACATTGTCTGTATATATTCGATATGTGCACCAAAGATTATCGGGCAAATTGTTGCGATCGACCATAAAACCGATATCGAAATATGACCGCGAACTTAAAAAAGGCTACTGCGCATTTTCTTTGAATTTAAATAGTATCAAATTTTTATTTAATATAATTTTATTTAAAAATATACATATTTTTAGTTGTAGTGTTTATAAACGCTGGGCATTTCTGGCGTTGTAAAGAGCAGCAAAGCGGCTACACATATGAATTAACAATATAGAACAGAGAAAAGATATATAAAAGTAAAGAATAACATAAAAATTGGATTAAAAATAATTGTTTAAGACAAATCAGTGTTATCAGTATTTTTTTGTCTCTGTGTATGTGTGTGCTCAAGTATAAAGATAAACGGGGAAAAATTATGCAAAAAGCTAAGCACACATAACTTAAGGTCACTGGAATTATGATTCGTGTAATTTATGGCGCTCTGGATACCGCAGCTGCATCATTGTCATGATTCAAACGACCACCCATTGTAAGGCCACGGTCGTCGGCCAGTTCATCATCGTCCTGGTCGGGATTTTGCAGTTGCTTCTGACGTTTCAATCGCAGTTCAAATACCTCACTAATGGCATCGCGAAAGCATATAAAATTATAGTCAATGACACCCTGTCGATTGAAATTCTCCTCGCGCAAAATGCAGACTAAGGCCAAGAACTTGTTCACTTCACGCATATAGAGTATCGTATTGTTAGTCAGTTTGATGAGACTAGAACTGCCGCTGTCAAAGGCCGTTTCCTCTGAACTGCGGGGAGAAGTGATGAACTGTATAAAACATTTTGCTTGCTTATGAATATATTATCTGATTTACCTGTAGATACTTGATAGATCAATGACCATATCAATCATGTCACAGCACAGCTCATATACATCCATATCCACAGGTGATGAATCAGTAGCAATATAAATTTTCGATACAACATCAAAGAGAAATGCTTTCTCTATGCCAGAGTTCTTTAGGGCAATAACAAGAATAATATAATTATTTACTTTGATAAGAGTTTATACTCTACTTACTGGTATAAATATATTTAACAGATTTTCTAGTGTGGGCAGCTGTGGTATTAGCTTTTGCACCACCTTCGAGAACGCTTCGAATATTGAATGATCGTAGATCGAGGTTAAGTGAAAACTTAGATGTATCTGATCTAGACCCGCTTCGCTGAGGTCATCCGACGAACGCTGGTGTATATCACGTTGTGATTCCATTTTTGAATCATCGCTAATGCCATCAACCTATGAGAAAATAAACACTTGCATAAAAAAACATATTGATAAGCGATTGTTTGACTTACCTTGTGTATGAAAACTTCAAATTTGATATGAGGATTCACTTTGTACGCTTCGATGACCGTATCCTTGAATTTTCTCAAAGCTTCGATGTAATCATCCTTGGCATCAATCACAAATACGAGGGCCCCACACCCTCGAAAGATCATATCTGAATCGAATGGCGGTTTTATGAAATCAATTTGTCCCGGAAAGTCCCATATTTGAAATTGTACAAAGCTGGAATTATTGATATCGTCTTTGACAATTTTACTCGTCGATTCAAGGAAGACGGTCTCATTCGGTGACATCTTGTGGAAGACGACTTTCTGTATGGAACTTTTGCCCGATCTCCGCAGACCCATTAATAGAATTCGAGGCTTTGTCTCACTGTTGTTAGATGCATTCGCTTCGAGATCTAGGCCGTCTTGATCATAGGCACCATAACCAAAATCTTTTGGGAACGGATCCTCGGGATAATCTTCATGTTCGTAGCTCTGTACAGAAATTTAAAGATCAGATCAAAGTAGATATTTTTAATATACGACTTATGTTGTTGAACTATAAATTAAATACGCATTTCAGTTTTTCTGCCATTCTTGATCTCATAAGCTTTAGGGAACATTATTTTCGATCCAACTAGTTATCAGTTGTGGAGCGACTCGACTTTGATTTGCTAGGGCTTCTTTGTTTATTTACCATGGTGACGTAAGCGTGCGTTGCTTCTGCACAGCTATTGTATTTAACATACAGTTGGGTTTACGGGCGCTATATTACTATAACAAAATTGTGTATATAATGGATTAAATTTAAAATGTTTTAAATTCGGAGCACACAACACAAAAACTGTTTCTTATCGGAGACAAGGTGTGTACACAACAGCTGCCACAAACAGCTGATCAACAGTTACATCAAGTGTGTGCACACCTGCTGCGCAATAACTTAAAATACTAAACAAATCAATGGCAGTATTAATTTTTGTAGTGGTATTTTGAGTGCTACAATCTGGTCACACTTAATTCATAATTCACTTGATGTTGAGAAACGTGAATTAGTGTTACTTTTATTATTAAATATTTAAGTGAGATGGCATCGCGTGGATTACTACTATTGGGCCAATGTATGCCTTGCATCAAGCAAAATGCTTCCAAAATACGCGTTCGTCGTATGGAACTGGACAAAAATCTGAATATGGTTTGCAAAGCTCTGGTCAAGCGGCTGGATATTTTATTTAAACATTGTTAATTGCAGTACTTTAAAAAGGATACATTCTTCTTTGCACACGATCCACAAAAAGTGTGTAAAACGGGCGATGTTGTATTAATAAGAGAGCTGCCCGAGCGCTTAACCCGACTTATAACGCACAAAGTGGAAAAAGTAGTTTACCCGCTGGGTGACATAACCGATCCAATTAGCGGTAAAAAAGTTGTCGCTGGCAAATATCGCGAGGACATCGAAATGGCCAACCAGCTGTTTGGCAAATCAGAGAAGGCATTCGACTATGATAAGGCGCCACCACGCGGCCGTCTGGAAGGCACCAAGGACTTTACACACGGCGAAACCTACATCAAATACCACGAGGATGGCAAGGATCAGCCCTTCGCCGTGTAGTCTAAGTACCTCCAATCTTGCTCTAAGTAGGCCCTTAAGTAGTTAAACAAGACAGTCGACGTTACATTTTACTAAATATTTTTATTTAAAATGTCGATAAATGTTTTGAATGCATTTTTGTATGGTTTTGTTTTTAAACTTTTTTTTATTTTTTGTTGTCAAATTTTATATTGAGGCCCACATTCAACTGCGATCAGTCTCCTCTGAGCCAGGAATGAAGTCCATTATGTTTGTTCGTCTTTGATCCGATCCGTGCCATAAATTAAATTGTTAACTAATCACAATTTCTTACGATGCTAAAGTTGTACTGCAGTATAGGGTTTGCCACATGGGCGTTGTCATCGCATAGTTTTTGCTGCAATTCAAATGTAATTAGGAGTGAATTTGAGATACCCTGTACTATTTTTGTGGCTTACTTGTTCCAGATCTGGACTGGCGCGCAGCATAAACTCGCGCAGAAAGTAGCCGCGATTGGGCATATCAAGCGCTAGAATGAGTTTGTTATTGCCCAGCTGCTTGAGCACCTTCACCCAATTGCTGCTGCTGCCGGTTGGTAGCGCATCCTCATCGTTTAGCTGTGCGCCTGCATTTGACTTCGACTGCTCCTCATCGCTGCAGATGGACCACTGCAGCGGCCGGCTGGAACTATTTGGAATAAGAAATATCAAATTATATCAGCTGCTCAAGGATATTCATCCCTAAACGAACCTGAAATGCAGCTCCAGGCTGGCAGCCTGCAAATACTTGGACACAGGCACCGTGTAGGTGATATTCAAAGAGCTGCCGGAGCTGGGACAAAACTGCGCCACATCAATTGTGTGATTGTGTAGCCCCGCTATCACGCAGCTGCTGATGCTCCAGCAATCCAAGGGATGTGGCACAGCCGTTGCTGTGGCCAGTGGTGCTGCCGGCTCCACGTGCTCATCAGCTGCAGCGGGCTCAGCATTTAGCACGGTGTATATCGCATCCTCGCCAGCAGCAACTCCCGCTTCGCCGGCCAATTGCTTGGATCGTGCAGCTGTGCTGTGCGAGGTTTTGCCATGGAAGGCGTTCGTCTCATTGCCCGTCACTGGCTGTATGATCAATATATCTGGCTCCTCCGGTTCCTGGTCCCGCTCGGCGGACTGCAGATCGTCGTCCACATTCTGTTGCTTGACGTTCGCATCCACATTGTCCGCAGCAGCCGGCTGCTGTGACTCAAAGCAGCTGGACTGAACGCAACAATTCGAAAGAAAAGAAGCATAAGATAATTCGATTAGAGTATAAGATGAACTATAAGAGAGAGTGGAGCTACTGTAACCCACCTGACATGTGGCGGCATTTTCCTCCTCACCATTGCATTCTTTAGGTTGTCCGAATAGCGGCGTCTTCAGACTCTTGTGCCTAATCCACTCTAGGCTACGCTGATTGGCCGAGCGGCGACCCACAGCGGAATCACGCAAACCCGCATCCGTGTACTCGAAGCCAAAGAGCGCTGTTATGGGATTATCCACAGCTTCCGATTCATTTGTGTTGCTCAGATTCTGCAGGTCGAGTGCATCGGCATTCTCTTTGTTTCCACTGCTGTTGCGCACAGCTGCGGGCGGCGGAACATCCAAGGCAAGGGAGAGCGTGCTCTGGACATGAGTCTGCTCTGTGCTCACCTTGTTGGTGGTCAGCGCTAGGTTGGCCGTGGGTGGCGAAACTGTTTTGTATACATTATAAATGGCTGCATCGCCTGCATTTAGCTTACGGATGGCCTGCCCAGCATCGGAGGAGGAGAGATTATCGACAGCTGTGCTGGCGACAGTGTTCACAACGACAATGCGCTCGTCCAGCTTGGAAGACGGCTTCAGTGGGTGTTGCTGCTGCTGCTGTTGTTGCTGTTGCTGCTGCTGCTGCTGCTGCTGCAACAATCGTCGCTGTTGCTGCTGCTGCTGTGCATCCACATCAATAGAATTATTCTCAAAGTCCTGAGAGAGTGTTATGCCCTGCGGCTTCTCAGAAGAGCCATCCGTTTCGTTGGTGCTGCTGGCTAGAGCTCGACTAACGGCTGCAACGCGCACGCTTTGCAACAGCTTCTGGGCAGAAGCTGGACGCAGTGCATCCTGTGAGACGGGCCATTTCGATTTATTTTTGCTGACAATCGTTTTGTTGCGTGGTGCAGTGGTTGTGATGCGTGGCTGCGGTGCAAGCAGTTTGGGCAACGGCAAGTTCACCTGAGGATTGTTCATAACAGCCGTCAACTCCTCCTCCTCTTCGTTGTCGCCTTCGCTCAGTCGTGTAGCTAGACTGCCTCTGCCAGTAGGACGCGTGGTACTCGCCGCAAACAGCAAACTGGGCCACGCGCCATGCGTTTTGTTCTTGAACAGCGTTTGCAAACTCTGTTGGAAATTGTATCGATCCTCGTCAGTGAAACGAGTCGCTCCGTCGGGTCGATAGAGGTGACCGTCGCCGAATACGGGAAATCCTTCCAAGTGCTGCTGCTGCTGCTTATTGTGCTCTACAAAATACAGTGTGGAAACAGCAGCCAAACTGGATGGGGAATTCATATATATTAGATATTTTATATGTGACTTATATGTCATGCTTGGCTCACCAGGCTGCCATCACAATAATCAGCAGAAAGATGATGATCTGCATCAAGCGGCTGGAGCAGATTTCATAGCCCTCATTGCTGCGATTATTTGATTTGTGAACGCGTGGTGGTAAAATGCATCGTGGCTCTAACAAATCCTTGGCACGCAATTGATGGTTGTTGTGAGTGTTGTTGGCTCGCTCCAGGTTCTCGATGCGCGTCTCCAGCGATCCGGTCACCTTGCATAGCTCCTTAACGGCCCCAATGTTCTCCATTAGTATACGATCCTAGAGCAATTAAAGTATAAGTTTTTCAATATCTATATTGTTTGGTTTGTGTCTGAGTTTTTTGTTTAGGGCAAATATAAATAATATTTAGCATTCCTTTTGTATTGTAAATAAAACTGAGTTTATTTATTTATTTATTTATTTATTTTTTTTTATCAGATAGTGGTTTCAAACATTCAAATCGGAAAAAGTGTGCCCATGGTGTACCACTGATTTTGGTGTGTACATATTAAATTGGATTAAACTTGCCATAAATGTGACCAAACACCGCTTAAAGGACACGTTTCAAATAGTTGGGGAAAATAAGAAAATTATGCGTATGCCTAAATAAGATTATGGCACCTTATAAGTAAATATAAATTCAATATAAATAAAAAAAAAAACATGTGCATAATATACTAAGAAAGTCATTATGACTTCCTTATAGTGTAATTTTTGTCAACTATGTAATCCTTTTGAGTTAATATTTACAGTGTGACCATATACGCCAACTGACTACTAAAATTTGAAGTCAGTTTTTATTTCTTACCTTATTGACCAGCAAAAAGTTCTCAATAACATTTCCATTGGGGAGTACAACGCTTCCAGCTTCTTGGACTGCATCCGGTATTACCTCACGCACCTCCTGTGCTATGACGCCTGTGTCGACAATTTCTCTAGTGTCACTTTCGCGCCTCAGGCCCGAGTGCACCGCAAATTCCGGTTCATAGCGATAGCGGACAATGCGAATCTTTTGCATGTTGCGCAACTGCACCGACGTATCCAGTTCGGCGATTTCCTGTTTGGCGCGACTATCGCTAGGCTGGACAATATGACCGGATACCTTGAGATTACCATGCACCACCAGACTCTCGTCCGGCCGATCCGTATTTATGCCCACGCGACCCGCATGAAAGATGGACTCCTGTGTAATGCCACGCTGCCAGCACAGATCCACATCTGACTCGAATTGACCTGGATTCGAGGCACGAACAATAATACGCTCGCTGCCATGGCTAACAACAGGAAAGTGTCCGGACGTGGTGTGCACATGCAGGCCAACGACCAGCTGAAAGAAACGCTGCTCCGGATTGGGACGCCCCTTCTTGCGCATGTTATTGTTGGTCGTCTCCGAGAAGTGAAGACGACCCACGGTTATCTTGCTGACAATATGGCTCTGGAGATCGATACTAATAAAGGCAAATGTGAAATATTTATATATAAAACACATATATGCATATATACTATAGGTAAAACAATCTGTTTTAATCAGCAGACTTACGGTACAGGATAGAATGGCTTCTTGGAGCGATCCGATTGGCTCTGTTCCACGCGTATCGTTTGGTTGGGCGCCTCGAATTTGACACCGTAGAAATGCAAGTGAAAGGATTTGATTTTCTCTAAGCCGGACGGTGTCTTCACAAATTTGGCATCTCCTTGAAGGCGCGCATGGCACGTGACCTGAAAGTGATTCTTCTTCTGGCACACATACGCGTCATCCGAGACGCTGAAGTTGAAGCCTTTATCCGCATCCACGCGGTAATAAATGACGGACAGCTCCTGCAGGCTCTGATCGCACAGTTTGTGCCAGTTCTCTGGCTGAAAGGGGCTAAAGCGGATGCATTGCGTCAACGTTGGATCACCAGCCTCGCTGCCTGATCCACTGCCCCCAGCTGCATTGCTGGCCTGCCCATCCAGGCTGTTCTCTGCCTGGGAATTGATGCCGGACAGTGCTGGGGAAACGGAGGCGGAGCAATGTGAGTGCGCGGGTGTCTTGCTCGGATCGTGTTCACTGTGATGGCTGCTGCTGCTGCTGCTACTGCTGCTCGGCGCTGCAGCTGTAATGGAATGATGAGAGTTGCGCAACGGACTGATTAGAAGACCCGCCTCATGCTTGGGCACACTGGGCGTAAAGTCCGGGCAGTCCAACTGAGTGGACATCTTGCGCTTGCGGGACAACGAATGCACAGGCGTCGAGGGTGTGGAGCTGCGGTTCAGTGACAATTGGCTGGTGCCAATCACCTGTACACGATCGCCCAGGCCCAGCGGCGAGGTCAACATGCAGGTGGACATGGATGACAGGTTTTGATAGCTGCCAGCTCCATATAGACCGTGTCCATTATCGTAATGCTGATAGAGCAGCTGCTCAGGCGGCAGATCGTGATGTTGTTGTTGTTGCATTGACAGCAACTGTTGCTCACCCAGCTGCTGCTGCTGCTGCTGTTGTTGTTGTTGCTGCTGCTGCTGTTGGCAGATCAGGCTGTTGGCATTCATAATCAGGCCAGTCTCATGCTTTACTCGCACATCCTGTGCAGGCGCCACAAAATGATGTCCTTGCTGTGGCGTTGCGAACTGAAGATCTGTGTGCAACAATTGTTGCTGCTGCTGTTGTTGTTGCTGCTGTGGTTGTGGCTGTTGTTGTTGTTGCTGCTGCTGCATATTTGTTAGCCCTGGATAGATGAGCTCTCGCCCGTTGAGCGCATGCACATCTCCCAGCGGACTGTAGGCGGGCTCCGATCCCGAATCGGGCGGACTCTCGGGCAGATGTGCCAGCGGCATGGCCATCGCACTCGCCCGCCCTGTTGCTCCCAGCTGTGCATCCAGCACGTTCATTGGTGGCGTATGCGGCGACTCCAATTTGGAGATTCCACCAATGCCGGCTGTCTGCTCCAAGCTGAGCGTCTCATTGTTGCCATGCTGTGCTGCATCCTCAAGCGATCCGACGCCAGCGGCTTGCATAAACAAATCGAGTGCCTCATTGTCGATGCCATCCATGAAATCTGGGCGAGCTGCAAAGAGAAATCGGAGCAGGAATGAGTCAAATATTGTGTAGAAGAGTTGAGAGTCTAGGTAATAGTATAAGATATTTGTAGAAGTGTATGAGGGGAGCATAGTATAAGTAGATTTAGAGTAGAGCTGGGCGTAGAGTATATTTAAAGCTATACTCAAGAGTATAAGTGGGAGTATACATAGAAGAGAGCTTAGGAGTATGTCAAGTTTCATGTCAAGAGATTCATGAAAGTCTGGGTATGTATATATGCTAGAATATACGCATAGTTATGACTCATATGAGTTATGGATGAGTGTAAATATATTAGCATGTTTATGCTAATGAATATTAGTAGTAGTATAAATATGTTGGCATAAGTATAAGAAAGATATTGACTATTTGATGTAGTACGTACGATTGAGTATTAGCAAATTATTTGTGTTCACAAGTATAACAATGAGTATAAGTGCGAGTATAATTAGTATATCTACAGGTATAAGTGCAAATATTTGTATGAATATGGTTAAGAAATTGAGTAAATGGAGTATAAGTATGTATGTATCTGAGTATGAGTATAACAGAAATGAGAGCATAAGCTTGAGAGTATATACATATTAAATATAAGTAACCAAGGAGGCAGAGCTAAGACATGTGCGTGACTAGGAGTAAGCCTATAAGCATGAGTATATAAAGAAGTATGAGTAAAAGTATTAAAATGAATGAATATGATAATTATGCACATATTTATGGGTATTAGTTTAAGTATAATAATAGCAATAGAAATGAATATAAGTAAAAGTATGTAAGAACTAAAGAAAATAAAAGTAAGTATGATACTTAGTATAAATAGGAATACATATAAGCTAGTATATTATCATGTAAATGAGTAAGAGTACAGAAAGCAATATGAATACGAGTATGATAATGAGTATTAATGCAATGTAATAATTAGTATAATGTGATGACAATGAGTATAAGTGGAAGTAAGCGTATGCATGTAAATTAGTATAAGTCTGAGAATGAGAGTCTAAATGTAAGTTGCATTGAGTATAAGCTTATGCAGATGAGATGAGTATACTACGAGTAGTTGTAAATATATGTAGGTGTGTATAAATAACTGCAAAATTGTGAACTGAGAGCGTTGAAGAGTATATAAGATTGACTGCAAACTGCGGAGAGCTCAATTAGCTAGACAATAGAAACAACTGAGAATTGAGTTCTTATCATAAGACTTAATTGCCTTCAACTAAAATATTTTCACATTTATTTTCTATTAATTGGCTTTCTATTCAGTTAATTAAAATAATTAAAAATTTCCGTCTAACATAAAGTAGTTAAAAGAAGAACTTGTTAGCTAAGCTCTGAGCAATCCCAAAACAATTTGTTTTCAAGTAAATATTTTTAAAATATTTATTTTGTGCACACGCTTGAGCTTGCAGCTCATTGAACACAGTTTATTGATAATTTTCTGTTTTCATATTTATATTTAATTTTTTGTTTTTTAGGAGGCGTTGACAGCCAAATGCGTATCACAAAATGAGCGATAAAAACGAAATTCTAAGTGTAATCAAGCCAAACAAAACACAAAAACGAAAAACAGACGATAGCAGAAAAGAGAAGTGAATTGATAAGCGGAATGTGTTTGATCGATAAAGAAGTGAGGCAGAGCAAGAAAAAAATGCAAATGCCAGGTGAAATAAAATTATACAAATTACCATTTAATGTTTTGGGATAATCCATAGTCAAGTTGATTTAGATATAACAATATATGTATATATATGTATATTTCGAGATTGTTTTTGTATTGAATGAGACGCGTTGGCCAGGCCCAAACAAATTGCACTAATAGCCAAGTTAACAGCTGCTGTTGCTGTTGCTGCCACACAGCATCCACAATAATTATTATAGTATTATAGACCAATCGACAAAGAGAGTGAACAGCAAAATGAAGTTAAACAACAATTATCTAATGCACAAGCGGTTGATGCACTTTTCACAACTCGCTGAGCAGTGAAAATGCGCTTTTCCAAATGTTAAATTTTTTAATTTTATATATAAAGCAAAAGAAAACAAAATTATGATCAAATAAACAACTTGAACAGAAACAGAAGCTCGTCTAGTAATTGAAAGCGAAAACGAAACCCAATTAAAAATAATAAAAGAAAGAGACAGAGAGAGAGAGAGCGTATGAAAAGGAAAAACAAAACCATTTGGAAATTTAAATCAAATATTATTTTTGCAAGTGTTTTTTCATTGTAGATTTTTAAATGTTTTTACATATGCATTCACAATTCAAAACATTGCAGCAAAAGCTGTTTTTCCAACTAGTATACTATTATTATTGTTATTGTTATAAATATTGAATTTGATTTTTGTTTTTAGCCGCGCCTCAACGTCAAATACGTTGAGTTATTTCTGTGCACTGAAATTTGATTTGGCCTGCAAAATGATTTGAATTCGCGTCCTGCTCGCAGCAATATTGATCAAACAAAGCTAAGCAGGCGACATTATTTAGCAATATACATATAAACCTACATACATACATACTTATTTATATAGTATATATTTCTGTACATATGTATGTACGTCTATAGCTATGCCTAAGTCAAATGCTGTTAAGCATTTGCCGACTGCTACATTCAATTTATTTCTTATTTGCCATCTATTTTGGTAGCCACATTTAGATTTTGTTATTGACGAAACGGCGCATATTTTGGAGACCAGTCGAAGGACAATTTATGCCGTTGCTATTTTATAACCCTGCCTTTTATCATCATCAACAAATATCTAATCTCTTTGCCTTTCATTTTACTCTACTACTACTCCAACAAAGCCAAAACTTTTGAGTAGGATATAAGTGTTAAGCTAATATAAATTGGGGCTATAATATCATGTTTCAAAATCCTATATATCACTCTTATCTCTAGATATTTTTGGCTTTCTTAAAAACTGTATTTAAACAAAAACTATATTTTAAGATCGTGCAATTGTATATATTTTGCTTTGATTAATTTTATATACTTACAAAAGTCCGGAAATTCGAATTCCATATTCATATCCAAAATTAGTTAGTCCACTAAATGTTTATGCGTTAGTCGTCATCCTTTCCAGATCTCATCAGACTCTACCGCATCATTCCGATTTTTATTTGTGCTGCAAGTAAAGCAGAGTTCATATTTACAGTGTTTAATGGAAACTTTTCTTAAGAGTTCACAATTCACAATTGCTGTTTATTTCACTCGTATTGCAATTGTATATAAATTATTCTTCAGTAAAATTGCAATATGAATATTTGTACATATAGAGCGAAAGAAAATAGATATATATAAATATGGAAACTCTACGACAAGTTAAAGTTTTTGTCGCGTCTTATTATAAACTAACTCTGACTTTCCATAATTCCCGGAACATTTTATTTATTATAATAAACAACAATTCCCGTTGAATATTGTGTTGAAGTATTCTCGTTTATGCGACGTTGGCAGACAGCTCGATTATAGATTTTTTTTTGTAGATTTAAGAAACATGTTTTGTTTTTTTGTCTCATAATATCGACATGACGTCGTGGTTATTATATATAATATATATAGTATATATATTTATATGTACTTGACATGATATCTCATTTGTACTGTGGACCAGGCGAAACGCAAAAAATAAAATAACAAAATGAAAAAAAAAAATTACAGATAAACAATTTGCATTGCCAGCGCACGAGCTATAAACTTATGTCTACTAAGAGTTTTTGTTGTTGTTGTTGTATATATACATGTATGCATATATGCATGTATATATAAATATACCCGAGTGTTAGGTTTGTGTTTTACCCAGAATTTGACATTAAACTTTAATGGGCATTAAGTTATAGGAATTGAGCTCGTGCCGAACCGTTCTTTTAAACATTCCGGTTTATATCTGTATACATATACAACCACACAACTCAATGGAAATGTAGCTTTTTGACTGCATTCTAATGAAATTTTTTAAAGTAATGTCTGGTCATGTCATAAGATAAATAAACACATATTTTATGCTTTACTTATACTACTACCATTTATAATATTTGTACAATATCATTCTACAAAATGTCTTAAGGGGCTCAAACGAGCTAGATACATTTAAAATAGTTCTGGTTCATTAGGCATTTATTGAAATTGACTTGATGATTGGCTACGCATTAATTTCAAGTTAATCGCTCCTAATGGGCAGATATTTGGTTTTTGATTTTGCTTAAGAATGTAGCTACGTCACGCCCTAATTTGTAATACGGTAAAAGACAACTTCCCCATCTTATCAATAACTCGTTTTGTAGATCACTTTTTTATATGCGGAACGAATGGGAATTCATTCAGTTTTCATGTCAATCAATAGACTACTAATTAATTAATATTTCTTCTTATTCGTAATATATTTTTTAAGCACTTCTTTCTTCTTTTATTAATAATCTATTTTTGGCGAATTTTAAAAACGAAATTTTAGCTATTTTGCGCAGCTAAGTATGCAACGAAATTACGGAAAATAATTTCGAATTTAAGTTAATTTTGTTAATGCGAAATCTATGTAGCACACAGACTAGAATATATCTTTTTCAGTTGATGAATTTTGTTGTTGTTGGTTTTTTAATTGCGTTTTAAGCGACAAAGTATTTTTTTTTTTTTTTTAATTGTTGTCTGTCTGTTGTTTGTGCGCTTGTTTCTGTGTCTGTTTCTTAATTTTTTATGGCGGCTCTGATTGTTGTGCGCATTATATCTGATTTATTTATATTTCATATATATGTATGTACAGTTATATATATATAAGTATGGTGCATTGAGATGAAATGCGGAATTTCTTATATCAGCCAGCGAGCGTGACTTAATTGTTTTCATTCACTTTCTAAGACTTTTGCTTCTAAGTTCATTCATAAGAAACTCTTATGAAAAGCAAATATTAAAATACTACATATTATGTAAAAAATATAACTTGTATATTTATTAAACAAGTTGAAAATATTATAATAGAATATTTCTATTTTATATACATGAAATAGATTTAAATATTAATAAATATTATACAATGATAATATAAATAATATACAAATATATTAAGAATATATATATATATATATAATTATATATAACTACACATAAGTAATTTTAAATATTTCAATATATATAAATTGTGTTCAGTAGTAGTAAAAAGAGATACTCTCTAAAATATAGATTAAAGACATTCTTTTGAGTTCGTCTCAGCTATCGTCACATTTGTTGTTGTTGTTGTTGTTGTCGCATTCATTGACGTCGCATTGTCGCAATGATTTTGATTAAATTAACGCTTCGACTACAGCTTCAGCTTCAGCTTGAGCTATGGATATGGATATGAATGTGGATTTATGTACATATGTATGTATGTATATATATTTGCAAAGTTCCCAAGCAGAACAGCAAACAAAATGCTTTTCATACGAAAATAACTCAAGTGAGTTGATTTGATTTAGTTTGACACAACAGCAACAAAACTTGATTTGGAATTGGTAAAAAAAAAAACACTGAAATGAAATAGAAAACAAATCGAAATGGGGAAAAAAAGTATAGCATGTAGAATAATGACAAGAGTTTTTTTTTTTATTCAAGAAGCAGCTGTGAGCTCTTTAAATAACTAAATTATGAAAGAACCGAAAGACTAGCTGACTTTTGAATACTCTATTTGTTTTATTTTATTTTTTATTGACTTGGGTCTTTTACATTTTAAATGTATTTAATTTATTTCAGTATTTTAATGATTTTTGTGTTTTAAAATATATTTTTATTTTAATTTAAAAATTATTATTACTATTATTTATTTAATTTTAAATTATTATTATTATTATTATTATTTTTTTTTTAATTTTGTGGAGCTTAAGTTTTGTATTTGAATATTAATAATAGCTTTACTTTATAGACTTATCTAAATTGTATAAGATATATCATATATCATTTATACGCAAGCTAATCAACTCTTTTTGTATATTTACGAACCGACAACCGATGAAAAAGTACTATAAAAACCTGTCGCTTCTGCTGTTGCTTTAGCTGTTGCTGCTGTTGTTGTTATATTGATTTAGCCGGAAGTTAAACGCAGTGGCATATTGTTTGTTTTTGCTATAATTCTTCTTTTTCTTCTTCTTTTTTTCTACTTATTGTCGCTGTTTGCAGGGCGCTCATCCTTGAGTCACAGTTATCAAACAGCAGCAAAAACTGTAAACGTTTCTTTGGCTTTAGCATTTCAATAAAACTTTTGCATTGAACTGCACGACTTAGCCGAAAAATTGGTTAGCAATAAATCTGATTTAAAAAGTTACCTATGTATATATACACAAAATGACAGAGAGAGAGAGAGGGCTTTGCATGCTAATTGTTGCGAGTGGCATGTGATTTGGAAAATATTTCAATTACATGCGGATTAGCTGAGTAAGATAAGAGCTCCATGCTCAACCAGCCAGAACTGAGCAGCGACGCATGATTTCAATTTGTACGTATGCAAATAGTCGACTCTAGACTCAAGCGTCAAAAAGTTAATATATCTATCTATAGGAGGGACTTATAGGCATGTGTCTCAAAGACCAAACAAATCAATCAAATTAGCGGCTCGACTCTAAAGAGTTACGCAAATATCTTTGTATTAGCCTCCAACAAAAAGAAAAAAAAATTCATTTATATATATAATGCAGACCAATCTATCTGGCTGTGATTTCAGGGCCTTTTGAATATTCATAGTATATACATACATACCTACATATATGTCTGTATATAATATCATAACTATATCTATTATGATTCATGTGTAATATATATAAATATATATGGCGATTTGTCTGGGCCACTGACTCGCAATTAACACTGTTTTGTTAAGTTCGTTGAAAGCATGCCACACATATTGGAAAGTTTGTAAATTTTTGATTTGTTTCAGCTGTAAAGCCTGGCTTTTAATAATAATCGATAGCTTTGTGGATTAAAAAAATTACGATAATGACTTAAAAACTTGTTTTTTTGTTTTGATTTTTCATTGTCTCTGTTCAAGTTGTGCTTCCAATTTGATCTACATATTTCTATCAACACATAAAATCTTTCTTGGCCTTGATGAGTACGATCTTTGTAGCTTGCGTGTTATCGATAACTCTTTTATTTGACTAATTGTTGTTTATCAAATAAAGTTTTTGAATAAAGCTGTTCTGTTTCCAGCTAGGATTCATTCCCGAAATATTGCTATTTTTAAATCCCTTTTGATTTATCGATAACTTTTTGTAGAGATTAATGACCCATCCAGATGATTTACCTGCCCCCCAAATAAGGATTTATAATTTCTGCTAAAATTTGTGTCAACTATTATTTGACACGTATGAAATATGGAAGGGTTCATTGATCCCTTAGATTTATGGTGTTGCCGTACTTTTTCTTTCACCCCCTTAATATTGTTATTTTAAAAAGTGAAATTTTACCAATAGGAAAAATATAAAAACGTAGCTTTAAACAAAATGCGTTTTAAATTAATAGCTACCCACTAAGCTAGGCACATTTAAGCGTTGCCATACTGCTAGCTTTCGAGCTACTATTGCTCACAGCGTTTTTATTACCTGCTAAACATTTAACAACTTAAGATATTTGTTTTTATAGCCAAAATTAAGCTCTTGATATTAGCCACAAATCACAACGAAAACATTTGATACCACGAAAACAATTAACCGTTGTTTTGCTCACTAAGACGTTTAAGCGTTGCCAGACTTTTGTGCCAATTACTGGAAGCTAGGGGAACCATTGATCAAACTCTGATATAATTAGCATAATGAAATTATAAATAATTGAATATATTTTTATATAAAAATCCAGCATTATGCCACTTGGTAATTATTTCGTGTTTCTGCGTGTGCATGTTTTTTATTTTATTTTTTAAGAAATCCCATGAAGAATAGAAACAGAAGCGGATGTATACAAAAGTGGTATGGTTTTTACCCGCTGATAAATAATATAAAATATATATTTGAATTTGAATAACAATACAAAAAAGAAATATTCTATAACAATTTAAATAAATTAATTGAGATATTTCTACAGCTCTAACTTCTTGCTTGGCGATAGAAGAAGCTTAGAGTCTTAGGCTTGGCTTTTGCCCCCTTTTCATGCACATCATCTTCTTTCTCTTTCTCGCCGATCTGCTTTTTGTTTTTATTTCATTTTACAAATTATTGCCGCTGCTGCTGCTGCTGCGCTGAAACCCAACCAACCGGTTAAATTTGATGTCTTTTGCTGATGATATTCCAATTGCTTTTAGTTGTTTTTTTTTTCTTTTTTTCATTTGGAGACGCTCTGCTGACGTCTTAGTGGCTGCTGCGGCCACTTTTGTTGTAGTTGTTTTGGGCTATTTGTTGTTGTTGTCGCTGGTATTTGTTTTTGCGCGCTTGGCACAGGTTGAGACGAAGTGGAAGAAGCAGCGAAAAAAAAATAAAATAAACCGATAGCAGAAAGAGACGCAAAACCCAAACTGGCCGAGATCTTGGCTTGTATTTGAACTTGGTTACCATCTCCGGCGGTTGTAGGTGCCCACCACTCCCTCCCCATCACTGTACAGCCCACCTGTACGGCATAAATTAGTTAAGTCGTGAGGCAGGTGGGCGGCCACTTTACATTGAGAGGAGTCTCTCTCGCTCGAGTTGATGTGCCAAACAGACGTTTAAGCCAGCAACAATTAAGCTTTGCATTCTTTAACAATTCTCTACTGTTGTTGTTTGCATATTATTAAATGAAAGGTAAGCGCTTGTACGTGGCTTTAGCTTTGTGTGAGTATGGCACTCACACGCGCAGGCCATCTCGCTCGCGCATCAACTCGCGCTTAGATTTGTGTTTTTGTGTTTGTGCTGATGCTGCGCGAGCTGTTGTTTTTGTATTTGATTTTTTTTTGTGGGAGTTTCATTGTTTTTGCACATTATTATTTGAACTACGATATACATTGGAATCTGTGTTCAAACATGTTTACTTTACACACGCACACACACACATACACATACACAAGCACGCACACACACAAATGTGCACACGCAGCATTTGTTTTGCCCATTTGCACAGATTTTTTGTGTTGTATCTTTATTATGGCTTTTCTTAAATTGCAACAATTTTCCAGTTTTTCACTAAGCCGCAAGCTTTGACTTTGATTTCATTTGTTGTTTGTGTTGCTTTCTCTCTTGCACTTGCTTTTTATACTCGTACATGTGTACATATTATTGCATTTTTATTTTGCACACACAAATTATTATACACATATATAGATATATACACTTACACAAATTTCCGTTAGTTTGACGTTTGTATTTAACTATAATTGTTTATGTTTATTTGATCGCTTTGGGTTTCACGCTTCGTATACGCGATTTAATTTTACTAACAACAACTACGGCGCTCGCCTTTTATTATTTGTGTGCCGTGATTTCTATTTGATTTGATATATGGTACACATACACATATATCTAGTTATTTCTTTTTTTTTTTAATTTTTTCGTACAACCAGAGCGCGATATGTAAGTCGGTTAGAGTGTGAACAGCAACTGGGCGAGATCATGCGCTCCGTTCGCCTGCCTCTCTATAGCCGCTGCTTAATGAAGCTTAGCTTCGGCTGCGGAGTTGCCAGTGCGCTCGCCACGCTTTGCGCTCATCTGGCAACTACGTTAAGCCGAACACGCGCGCGCTCACTCACACACACACGATGGCACATAGCCATGCGCGCACGAACGATAAGAAGCAACAACAAGTAATGTAAATTAAATTATAACTAGCCGAGCCAACAACAACAATGGGCCTTAAGCTAAGCCCGGCACATTTACTTACTGTACAGCCGAGGAGTAGCGACGAGACGCCAGCGTCGGCGCTCTCACGCTGACACAAATCTGTGTTGGAGAATATTCTCACTAAATGTTTTTGTTTTTGTTGTCATTTGCGCCTTCAACTAGTGTTGTAATGCGTTGCAGTTAACCCATCAACGCATAATTTCAACTTTAAATCACTTAATGGAGCTGTATGTTTACATGAAGAACCCATATATACATACATATAAATATATGTATATATCTATATAAGTATGTACGCACACACACCAGCACATTTTCGGTAGCAGCTTTCTCTGATTGAATTAATACGTTGATTTATGTAAATTACACTAATTCATATTACTCAATTTGCTATTTAATATTCATTGCTCGACTGCGCGACGTTCGTGTTCTCGTTCTTCTGTCATGTGAGAATAGTTTTTATTTACTTTCAGAAAGAGAAAAAAGAAGGTAATATTTCTTGAATTCAATAGAAGAGCGTTGAAATTAACGAGCAGCTCGAATGCATTTGAGAATAGAGTAATAAGTATAAGCATTTCAAAACATTTAACACCTTCATTGTTTAGGTAAACTAGAAGTTTGATATAATCTAAATTTACAAATATTAATAAATAGTTTTCAGTTTTTGAGCTAACAATTTGAAGCGATTCAAGTACATTTATTGTTTATAACAATTTTTAGGCTACATGGTAAAGCTTGCCAAGTTTTTGCAAAAGACCTGGATTGTTTTTGGGAAACTTTGAAATTGCATCCAAGATACAAGTAGCCACTGCAATGAATAGAAAAATAGATTAATATAAAGTATTATAGATCCATATTTTTTTAGAGTAGGGGTACTCACTATTCTTATCTTCTGGAGACATAAATATGGACAAAATGCTGAATTCATCATTTTTACTTATCTCCAGCATTACTGCTGCAGTAGTTGGCTCCTTGTTGGGCACATAGAAATCGTTTAATGTACGCAACAAATCCGTAAATGTATCCGAGTCAAAGCCAGCGCCAAGTATTTTACATAAATTGGGTATTTCAATGGATTTCAAATATTGATATTTCTGATCTGGTGTCAATTCCTTCCAAGTCATATAGAACTGGGCTGTGCCAGACGGAGCAGGTGGTATGCGCTGCAGGAAAGGCGAACAATTAGAATTAAGAAATAATAATGTTATACTTTTAGGCTTACCTCCATTGCTGTAACTTTTTTGTCCTCTGGAACGTTCTTACTTGCGATGCTTGTGCTAGGTTTTTCAATTTCAATTGGTTTGGCTACAGGTGTGATATCATTCTCTTTCATTATTGGCTGCGACGGAGTTTTATTGAGGTTATCGGGCTTCTCTACAATTTTGATATTATGATTTGATTCACTTGTTGGCTGTACCAAATCGGGAAGAACAGGTTCAATGAGTTGTTTTGTAGATTGTGAACTATTTTCCTTAGCAGTTGGCTGATTAGCTGGTTGCTTAGTTTCCTGAATCTTAACACTTAATTTTTCATTGACTTCCAAAGTGCTATCTTCTGCTACCTTCTTCTTGTCTTGTTTTTTCACCTCTTCGAAGGGTCCGCAATTGCTGTTGAATATTTTATCAATTTCTTCATCCGAGATGTGTAATTGCTTTTGCTCTTCCTGACCAGCACGGGGTGTCACAATATCTACCACAGGGACACGGCGCATGGATTGCTTGGAGCGCCTGGATGCAGGCTTCTCAAATGGCAAGATATCTACAAAATCTTCTCGATCTGGAGTGAAGTTGGGACCATTTTTGGTAGCTAGGGAATACGATTTAATTAGCTAACAATATATATTATATATTTATAATTAAGTACCTTTCTTTCGCAAGCGCTCATTGATGCGTTCCAAGCTGCGTTTGGCTTCATAATTCTTCGGGTCTATGGCCAGCACAGTGGTGCAATCTTTAAGGGCTTCCATGTTGTTGCCCAGCGATTCGTTTGCTTGCATGCGTCTATAGTAAGCCTTCACGCACAGCTTGTCCAGCTCAATGGCTACATCGCAATCCTCAATGCAGTTATCATAACTGGAAGAGACAAAATTGATTTATTTTTCTATGATATATATATCATTCATTACCTTTCTTGCTTCAAGTAACATAAGGCTCTATTGATAAAGTAAATGGGATCCTGTGGATAAACTTCAATAGCTTCGGTATACGCTTCAATGGCTTTCTCATAGTCGCTCAATTTCACATAACTATTGCCGCGATCCTTGATGTCATTTGCCTTCTTATGCTGCTGGGCCTGTGTATCTATAGGAAAATCCGTTTTCTCAGTTGGGGTGCTCGCTGCGGAGTCAACTGAGCTAACTTTGGCAGTGCTTGGTGCTGGCTTTTTGAGTGTCTCATCCGTTTTCTGCACGTGGCTGCGCACAGGTATATTCTAAAATAAAATAAAGTTGACCTGTTATTTTATATACAGATGTACATATGACTAAAATTATGATTACTCACGTTTGTCTGAATTTTCGGAGCGGGCGCATTTTGCATTGCCAGCTCCTTGCTTTTTATTTCCTTCTCCCATGAGTACAGATCTTTGACCGAGTTCTGGTACTCACGTGCGTTTTGACGCACCTGAAATTGTAACTCCATTGCCTTCTTTTCGCTACTCATTTTATTATTTAATAATTGTTGTTATTCTGGAGGAGCGCAATTTTTTTTGGTTGTCATGACAGCGATTTCTTTCGACAATGCCGATTGCAGCAATCTGCCATCGATAGGTATACGATAGTATTGCAAAGAATCTTATCGATACTTACACACATACACAGCTCGCTTCTCAACACTTGAAATTTTATTTATGTTTTTTCGTTGGAGCAGACTAAATTGAGCAAAATTATTAAGTTATTTACATAAACAGCGGCGTGTAAATTCGGACAAGGGAGCTCAGTAATTATGCTCCGCCTACCGACTTTAAAAGTGTTCACGGAGACGGCCACTAGACAGAAGTAGGTAACACTAGCAGGTTGCTCTTTTTGTTGTTGTTATATAAAATAACGTATAAACTATTATTTTATATGTAGTTTCAACAACAATGCAAGATATCAGTCAAAAAAACCGGAGACCTACTACGATGTGTTAAATGTTAATCAAGATTGCAGCAAGCGGGACATACGCAATGCCTACCTGAAACTGTCCAAGCAGGTGCAACAAGTGTGCTTCAATATTAGTTTATTTTAATTATTTATGTATGAATTTATAGTATCATCCCGATGTGAGGCATAATGCAGAGAGTGTAGAGAAAACAGCACAATTTGTGAAAATCACAGAGGCTTATCAGACATTGGTGAAGACGTCATCACGTAGAGATTATGACGAAAGTTTATTATGGAATCCGGGTGCGATGCGTGAAACAATTCAGCCCTGGGATGTTAGGCCCAATTATAGCGCAAATCCTGGCCCATATTATGGCATCAAGGGTTTAAATCGTGTCTCCAACTGGCAGGTAGCCTTATTTCTCTTCTCCCTTGGCTTAATAGGTGCAATCTTTGGATTCAGCTCGGTGAAGTGAGTACGCTAGACTCAGATGCCTCTCGGTAGATATTCTAAATGAATCTTTGCAGGCATTCATTCGAGCTGAGCCGTCAGTTCCAGGACGAAGTCTCAGCCGAGGCAAATTCTCACCATGCGGCCGTAGTAGCCGATGCGCAAAAATATGGCAATGAGGAGCAAATGCGTCGAATGGTGGAGCGTCTGGCTAGAGATCCGATTGCCACAGCTGCAGCCAAATAAAATCATGTTCTTAAATATGTAAATAGACCAAATTCTTTGTAAATAGATTTGCAAACAACAATATCTTTTGCTCTTGTGATAAGCTAATTAAATCCGGTAATTGTAAAATTCAGGAGGCACCACAGAATGGATTTCTCGAATATTATTCTATATAATTTTATAATACTTGTTTTTTTGTGATAAATGAATATAAAATTAAATATTAAACCATTAAAAAATCAACGTATTTAGACATAAAGGTATTTATTTATAGTTTTCTATGCAAATAATTATAATTTACTACTGCAATTAATTAATTTAAATATGTGCTAAAAAAAAGCTTAGGTAGTGAGACCTACCGCCAATTATTATTATTATTTTTTTTTATATATCTATTTTTTTGCTAAAAAAAATCTAATTTGGTTTTAAGAACTTTTTAGAGTTTGCAAAAGTTTTACTCTTTTTTAATTGACTGAAATTAAATTAGGAATTGTTTCAAATTACTTTATTTATTTAATTTATTTATAATTTGTCCACATTACATAAAACAAGTTTTTCTTTTCATTTATTTATTTTCTCATTTAGCAATGATTGAGCAAAAATCGGAACACTTAAAATTAACATCGCGAACGGGCGATTTTGATTATATTATTTTATTACAAATTGTACTTAGTTAATTTTTCTACTAGGTCTAATAGAAAGTTGAATGAAATGAACGATTCTCGAAAGCCCACCACCGAAAACACTACAAACTAAAAATCACATATTTTCTATTAAAAATGCAAAATTGCTTTCTCAACTAGTTGAAGCCAATTACAACGTCGACTTGCTCTTGTCCACCTCCTTCACCAGGATCCGGGCTGCTACATGTGGCAGGGCTGGCTTAAATACGGTTTCACCATCTACCTTGTAGTCGGCATAGTTCAGTTTGTAGACCTCATGGAAGCCCAGTTTCTCCATGACGCGGGCCGAATAGTGACTGGAGCACATCACGTGATAAACGGATATATTATTGAGACGCATATACTCATAGGCGCGTTCGGTGAGGCGGCCCGCGATGCCCAGACCCCGGTAGTTGCTGTCCACAGAGAGAATTTTGCCATCCAGCATGACATTCTCATTCGGATACAGATCAAAGATGTTAAACTTCTCCTCTATGTGATCCATTAGATTGAGTATCTTTTGGAATTTCTGATGTAAGCAGGTTGACTTCTCAACTTTATCTGTTGGGGACTGAAGGAAAAATCTATTATTGTCATTATATAAAGATATATTTCTCATTCAAACTTACAGGTTTTTTCATTAGGCCATTGATAAAGACACCGATAATTTCGCCCTTACTGTTTACTGCCTTATATGAGCAATTATCCTTGATAGGCTTCACTGTGTACTCTTCCAGCTCTTTGCACTCGCCGAGATCTAGATATGTATTCAGTGGTTCGTCCTAAGAATGACAAATAAAACAAAAACGAGATTATAAATATGTTACATCAAGCTCATCATCTCTTAACCCGCATAGCCTAACATATCATATCATATCAAGATCTATTAATTTAATTGTATGCACAAATCTTAAATTGAACAATCTGTACAAATTATTCAAGCAATTACGTGACATCAGAAACATTAGAATTATACGAAAATGATTTATGTGCACCAGGCGCGTATACAGGGGGGGGTTTTGGGGGCTCAAACCCCCCCCGAAATAGTCGGAAGCTCAACATCCACTCTAAAATTGAAGTCACTCCAGAGGATATTTTGAACGAAATGGCGAAAACAAGTCGGAAAATAGACATTCTTTTGTAGAAAAAAAATTTGAAATAAAGGTCATCCATTATATTATTAAATACGAATATGTGTATTTAACATTTGCTGAAAACCCCCCCCGAAAAAATTTTCTGGCTACGCGCCTGATGTGCACGCATTTGTAATCTATTATCTGCATTTATTATATACCCTGGAAATGTTTAGCAAATGGTTTAATGTTTTGTGACGTTTGAAATTTTAGACATAAATATTTTAGATTGTAAATATTTTATTTAAAATATTTTGGCGTATTTAAGGTATGAAAATAATTAGATCGTGTAACTAATGTGAGAACCAAGTCTCTATGAATCTATGCTTATGTGTAAAATGATAGAATATTTGATTTAGAGCCAATGTCAGGGTAATTCTTAGTCAAGCTACAGCGATCAAATCACTTTTACACGTTTTAATCAAAGATTATGCATAATTTATGGCAAATACAAAACGGAACCGGAGCTACAGCTCAGTCAGTTAGTCATGTTTGCTTATATATATAAAATATATACATACATATATATGCATATACATATACATATATGCATATACATATACATATATCACGCTTTTAAATTAAATGCAGTTCAATACAGATTTTTGGCCTTACTAACTGGATTTGAAGTTTGTCATACGATAAGATCGACACAGATTGTATTATATACATATATATAATATATGATAGCCTGCAGTGACGTGTTAGCTGGGTAACCAATTAATGATCTCCAGTCGTGATCTACAAAAGCAAATAACGGCTTCACCAACTGGTTTTTGGCAGATCTGTTCGATGCAGTCTTAAGCTAACCCTAGGCGTGGGTTTTTTTCTTAAATTCGTTAGTCATCGCAAGGATAAAAAGGTTATTCACTTATG
The DNA here is from genome assembly GCA_035045965.1 of Drosophila aldrichi. NCBI lineage: Eukaryota > Metazoa > Arthropoda > Insecta > Diptera > Drosophilidae > Drosophila > Drosophila aldrichi. The sequence goes on from JAWNOM010000161.1 coordinate 6,839,146, forward strand.
GATGAGACAAAAAAAAAAACCCCATTTAGGAGCACATAAAAATGTTGATTTAATGCATAAAATCGAGTTTGGATGCAATTAATGAAGCAAATCTTGTTAACTGAGACTCATTAATTATTCCTATGCTTTATTTATACGATTTCTGCTATGTTTTGACTCTCGCTTCGAACGGAGAATGCGCAATTAAATAAACAAATAATTTATCAATTTATTAAGATTCATTAGAAGAGCAAAAATTTGCAAATTTATTTGAATACAAAATTAGTTTAAAATACGAATTTTTGTGAAGTGAACAAAAGGAGATAATTTTGAATTAAATAAAAAACAAATAAATAAATGTATAAATTAAATAAATTAAAGATTAACAGAATATATAAGGCAAAATACAAAAGAAAAAAATAATAATATAATAAAAAAAATAATAAATATATAAATCAATTATCATTACATAAGAACGTATACAAAATTCTTATTAAAAGAAAAATAAGACTTATTATTATAAGACTTATTATTATTTATTTTGTATTTTATTTATTTTTTTTATTTTATTTTATTATAATTTTTATTTTATTTATTTTTTTTTTTTTTTTTTGAATACATTACCTTAAAGAAAAAAGTCTTTAGCATGGCTAGAACAGCCTCCGTATCTTCTGGCTGGACTAGCTCTATAGTATAGGGGCATTCCTTATCAATTTTTGGCGACGACGACGACATATTAAGCACGTCCAATTTCTGTGTCAAGCGGGTGATTGGATATAAATCGTTCAGCTGTGAAATAGACCAAACATGTTGTTAAAATTTATACAATTACATATACACATATACATTCACACATACATATCTACATATGTGTGTTTGGATTTATTACGGTTATTTATTGCTCTTAGATGAAAGCTAGACATTTTAATTTGAAGCACATGTGCGCGAGCCGACAGCAACTACGCGCTGACGATGACGACGACAACAATTTTCACTTGCATTTCCAATTTTCCATTTTCAATTTTCAGTTTTTCCCATTGCTTTTCATGTACACTTCTGGCAACTCGCATAAATTATGGTTTAATAATTAATTCTTCTACTTGAAGGCAACGGCTGAACAAATGTTTTTCTTTTTCTTTTCTTCTTCAATGATATTAGAAATTTTTTAGATTTTTCTATACGTATATGCGAATAGTTTTTATGGTTAATCTGAGAACTTGTATAAGTTATGTGTAGATGTTGCCATGGGAATTTTACTTAAACTAATATTTTCCCAAAGAACTTAAAGTAGTACCATGGTTTCTGAGATTCCGGAAAATGCATTTCCCGATTTGCCACGCATTTTTAAAGACTGACGGACGAACAGCAAGACGAACATTATTAAAAACCTATATAGTCGTTTCACATTATTATATAAAAGCGTTTTTAGAATTCTAACTAAATTCTTTTTGTTTTATTTTTTTTTTTAATTATGTTTTTAAAAGAATATATATAGCTTTATAAGGTGTGTTAATTATTTTGAATAGCATTAAAGTTCTTTTGATGGTTTTAGTATTTTTTTTATTCATTTAACAATCAAAATATATATACTATACATGAGTGGTAAAATATATTCTAAAAATGTAGAACCTGTATATGGTCTATAAAATCCAAAATCTTTATTTCAAATATTTCCTTTCATTTTTCTTGTTTGTTTGCCATATTTCGCATTGGATTAAATGTATTTGCTATTTAAGTACCCATTTGAAGAGCCATCAAAGCACTAGCCTCTTTATAAATTGATGTAGCTAGACATATATTTTGGCAAATGTTTACACTTGGGCTAATTAATCTATAACTTGGCCCGATCTATTCGATCTATTAATGGCTCGCAGTCTTCCTCCTTCTCTATAGTATTTATAGAGCCACTCAATCCTACGGATTCGGAGGTACATACCCCACGCAAATGGCAAATGTTTACAAAAGTGTTTATGGAAACGGTCGATCAACCACTACTAGATTATATAGACCATATGATATACACTTACCGCACATCTGGAGTCAAGGATGCGGCATTTGCTTTGCAGCTGTGGCTGCTCGCGCATTTTTTCTACCTCCATTTCTTTATTATTATTTTATTTATTTTACTTTTTTTATTGACTTTTTTGTCTGAGGCGTGAGAAAATGTTATTAAACAACGTATAGGAAAATCGCTATCATATATACATACATATATTTACTATATATACTATATGTATTTTTTTTTTTTTAACAATATTGTTTTTGCTTTTTGGCGCGCGCGTTTCTAAGGTATTTTCTGTTGTTGTTTGGCATTTGTTTATTTGCCAGCGTATTTATATTTATTATTGTTGTTTTTGTTTTTAATTTTTTTTTTTTTTTTTATTCTTTATTGGTATTTATTTTTCTTTTGATTTTGCGCACATACACTTTTGCACTTTTTGACAGTTGCAAATAATGGTAATTTATTATACAGTCACACACACATGATTGTAAAGGGCAAAAACACAAAATGTGATTTGATTTATAAAAATGTTTATCCTTGCGGCTGGTTTTTGATCGAGTTGCTTAAGTTGCTTCAGCGAGCTTCAGCTCTTCCCTTGTGCAAACAATGAATGCTTTAGCATCGCAGCTGTTTGCACTTTATATACATATGGGGTTGGGTTAGCGTATACGCCGTGTGTGCTGAACCTGAACCCGAACCGGACAAGGCAGCAGCCAGAACGAGAGCGTGCGCGAGAGAGCTTATGAGAGAGCACATAAGAGCAGCGACTGAAGGCACAGCGTAGGACAGTGAAATTTCAAGCTCTTTCTGGCAGGCGCGCTAGCGTTGATGACTGTATTCAGTTCCGTTGTTTGCCTGCTGCCGATCGCGACTGTGCACGAATCACGAATCACAAGCAACGAACAGCTAACGTCGCAGCAGCAGCGACACGACGCGACGCCAGCAGAGACGCTGGCGTTGCTTTTAAATGTGTGTGCAGATGATGGTGGTAGGCAGAGGCAACATTTGCATTGACTGCGGCTCCACACCAGCCGATTAGACAAACAGTAGTTGTATATATGTATGTGTGAGTTAAGGAAAGGTTGCTCTGCCTCCCTCTCTCTCTCTCTCATTATTTGCACTCCCAGCAGCTGATCCCAATAGAGAAGGGAATTGTGCTTTGACATCGTGACAAGTTGTCACAAGCTGTCGGTCGCTCACTCACAGTTTCAGCTGCTTTCCGGCTGCTTTGCCTGTTTTGGAGTTGGGCTGATTGGGAGAGGTCAAATTGGAGCAGTGTGTTTCCGGTGTGTGAAATCGCTTTTCGCAAGTTAGTGTATTGAAGTTTTAACTGTGTACTTAACTAATTAAAAATTGTCATATAATTTCATTAACTTTAATTATTAGTCAGGCAAGTGGTTTTTGATTTGATCATTTGACAACATTTTAATTATGGTACATTAGATTATTCATTGTCAGCAGATGTTCAGCAATTAAATTTAAAGAGCGAAAGCGGTGAATAATTAAAATTTCTATAGGCATATGTTATGTCAATGCAAAAAGTAGCCCCTCCCCCTCTCTGCGGTCATACACTCTCTCAGTCCCTATTTAGATTTAAATCAACCGCAATGCTAAGCAGCTATCGGCTGCTAACAGCTTAACAGTTACTTGCAGAGCTGCAGTAGTGGCTAATAAAAGAGTATATGCATGCAAAAATATTACAAAAAAGTCAAAAAGTTCAATGCTTTCCGCTCCTTATTTACACTCTCTTCAAATTATCAAAGTCTCTTGAAATATAACGTATATTTCGATTATTAACAGTTAAGTGCAAAGCAACAATGCAATGCACTCATGTAAAGAGCTTTTTTTTGGTTCCCCTGCCCACTATGCGCTCTCTTTGACTTTAAGCAGCTCTTCACTGGCAAATACCGCAAATATTTGCCGCCTGTCAATGAGTGAAGAGTTATCTAGATCGACTGACTGTTAAGCAAATACTCTCGCAGACACACCAACACACACACACAGACAGCACGCCGACTGTGAGTGAGGCTTCTCAATGCGACACACACATGCATAATTGTCGAACTATGAAGGTGGAGGCGGAGGTCGCGTTGCGTTGCGTTGGGTGTGTTTGCATTGACGACGCCGGCAAAAAAGAAAAAGACAGAAAGAAAAACAAAACTGCGAACAGTTTTTTTTTTGCTGTTTTGTTTTTGTTTCTCTTCTTTTTTATTTTTGATTATTTTGTTTACTTTTTTGTTTTGTTTTTGCTAGCGTTGTTTGCGTTCTCGAGCTTTGTTTACATTGGCGGGCGCGCGCTCTCGCATCATCAATAGAGGTCTCCAAAAATTTATGAATATCGGGAATTAAATTATTTTACTTTTATGTTTTGTTAGTTTTATGATTTTGCACAAATCAACTTGTTTATTATGGAAAATTGTCGCTGATGAGTAAGAGGGGGATTTTTATACCCTGAACCCATTGAAAATGAGAAATCAGGGTATAATGGTTTTGTTTAAATGTATGTAACAGGCAGAAGGAGGCGTGGCAAACCCCACAAGGTATATATATTTTTGATCAGGGTGACGAGCTGAGTCGATTTAGCACTATTCGTATGTCTACTAAATATTCCCTTTATTTATTTCCGCTAAGTATTTCCTTTACGTATTTCCTCTACGTATTTTCTCTACGTAACTCTTTTACGTATTCCCTCTACGTCTATAATGCTTAGCTGATCGATCACACACTCTAATGCGTTGACCCCCACCAGGCCTGGGCGACTGAAGAAATGCTGCAGCTGCTGCCCTTTATATAGGGCCACTTTTACTCAAGCACTGCACTGCTCTCAAATTTTGAGCCTGACGACAGGTAAGAGCTCGTTGCAATTGACCTTCAAGTGAGCAATGGGAGCGCTCTCTGCTGCTGTGAGCATTCTAGCTTCGTTTCACCCAAATACAAATACGAAATGAGAGCTGCTACATACACATAGACAACTCTAGTGATCTTCTGCACTTCTTCTCTCCTTGCTTTTACTTTCACTCAAGTACTGTCTCTCTTAAATGTTGAGCTCATGCCTGTTTGTGCGTGCGTGCCTACGTGTGTCTATGTATGTGTGCTAGAGTGTGTTTTTCTATGTGTGTGTGTTTCTTTTGTAAGCAGAAATACGCGAAGAATTATTGAAACATCAGTTAAAGCATCAGGGTAAAGGGGATTTCCTATGTTGTATTTGTATTTTTTTTTTATTTAATAGCTTTTTTGTCGTTATTAATATTGTTGTTTAAATTTTGTTTTACATTTGCGGCATATACTTATTTCTATTTAAAAGCTATAGGCTGTTAATGCTTAGTCATATTGGAAAATAACTGTTGGTTAGTTTGCGGTTAACTGTGAACCTGTTTTTGATATATGTACATAGTATAAGTTTATATATAATATGTATTTATATATGTATGTATATATATTTGGCTACCCTTGATAGAGGGCTGTGAACTTTTTTGAAGTTCTTAACTGACATTCTTAATGAGCTTTATGTATAATCTCTATGTGCCAAGCCTTCTTTTTGCTGCACAACAGCTGTTGTTGATTTTTAAATTTTTGTCTTTTGTTTTTTATATTTTTGTACTTTCATTCATTCGCTTTGTTGTGGTCAATTGCAGGTGTTAAATGCGTATTTATATATTCATCGCAGGTCTTTATTAATTAAGGTAATGTGATTGCAGCACTTTTTACTGATTTGGAACGTCATGCATATGGTCACAAATTATTCATATTTTTTGTCATATTTTATTTATAATTTTTTTATTGGCTAACAGTGCGTATGCTTGTTGCGTAAGTTATTTAGCTTAGCCTGTGTAATACCTGTAATTTACTCTGATAGTTATTATCATCAAATGTGGCTCAAGTTCACGTTATTTAATGTTAATTTTCAATTGGAAATACATCATTTTTTTTCCAAGTTTAGAGTGTAGATAAGAATTAGATATAAATATGAATTAACAAAGTTTTGAGAATCGCATATAAAGGCAGAAGTTCGGTTATTTAAGAAAGGTGATCAAATTATTGAGTGATAAAAAGATTCAGCAAAATGTTAGACACATATATGCTTATTAACTAAAAAGATTAGTAAATCCAGAGTTGATTTCGCGAATAACGAGTTAAGCATGTCGAATTTAGCTTTCTTGTTTTTTTTTTTCACTAATCGCATTTATTGTTTGCACCTGTTGAATTTACTGTTTGCGCAACTGGATTTAATTTTGATCAGAATTGTAGTCAGCATAATCCATAATATTATTCAGATATGATAAGCAAATTAGGTAGTTTGTTGATTTTGGTTTTTACTTCAATTGTAAAATTCTAATGAGATTAGAACAAAGCATAAAAGTTAATTTGAAATTACGCTAATTGGCTCAAGTTCAGGTAATTTCATTCTAATTGCACTATCAAACTCGCATTGCGGAGCTATATATGCTTTATCTGCCGTATTTTTTTCTCCCCTTTTTTGAGCACCTTGTGAATTCGCAATTTGAATTTGGTTTTCGAAAGTTTCGATTGTTGCATTGTTTCAAATGAATTGCATGCAAATTCTGTTTGTTTTATTTTTTTCTCGATTTTGCATATTTCATTTTCATTTTCATTTCAAATTTCCGCTTGATTTGCTGTGCGCCTGTGTGTGTGTGTGTGTGTGTGTGTGTGTGTCTGTTTGCTTTAATTTTTGTCATGTCATCTGGCTAACGAGCTGTAACTCCTCCAAAACTTCAGCATGGTGGCAATAAAATGGATTGGATTTACCTTATTGAAATGGGGTATTATGATTTAGTTAGAAACTATGGAATGAATATTTGTTTATATTATATATTTATTCTATCTATCTATTATATTAATCATCGACGGCAAAGGCCAATTTCTAATATTATTTCCCCTATATCATTAAAATGTTAATATTAGAATATCTTTAGGCTAGCAAAATATGTAAATAAAATAGTTTTCATTAGTATGTTATGCTCATGACTCGCACTGTATATACATATATGTATATGTATAATATATGCCAGGGTATTTCATCTTCGATACGCTTGAGTACATCTACCTTGCTATTCATTTTTATTAGTCCGAAATATTTGGTGCCATGTGTTGAAAGATCGTTCAACGCTTAAGCTCTGTCATTAAAAACAGACTAATTGACAATTTACATGTGTTCTCTGTTCACCTGTCTCTTGTCTCTGGTTGCTGTTCGTTGTATTCACTGTACATGTCTTGCGACTCGCAATTCATAATGTTTAGTGAATTTCAATTAATTATAAGGCACAGCTAGAACACGTCTCTATTAAAATTCATTTTCAGTATTTCATTTTCATTTTTGTTTTTGTTTTTTGTTTTTATTTTCGTTTTTTTTTTTTATTCTACTTTTTTACCTGCATGAGTGAGTTTTTAGTGCACGTTTAATGACTGTTAATGATCGTGTCGCCGTCGCTATTTTGTTTGCATATCGATAATTATAAAGACATTAACGACTCTCAAACTGAGCATTTGTTGCGATTTATTATTGCATTTGAATTTGAATTCCAAGCCAAATGTGATATAGATATTTGACGACCATTTAATACTCGTATGTATGTGTATAGTGTATAGAGATTTATTTGCGGTAAGTGATGAATTAATGTGCAATCCATTAGTTTTAATAGTTGTCAAATTAACAAACCAAAGTGTGATAGAGTAAAGTAATATTCTTTTAGCTTTTTCTGATTGTTTTCTTCCCTCACACTTTTAGTATTCTTTCTCTTGTCGTTTGTCTTTACTGTTCTCTTCTCTTATCATAACTCTCATCCCTTTTTCTCTGTAGCTTACTTTTTGTCTTTTACATACTCTCTATATATCTTCTCTTGTTTTCTTAGTCAATCCCAGTCTTCTTGTCTTTTCTCTTCATACTTCTATAGCTTATATAGAATATACATCCAAGTTTTGAGTATAGCCTCAAGATATAATAGTTCTAGTCCCGGGTTTAATTATAGCTTTGTCTTAGCCAAAGGTTTTAAACCTGCTTTGCATTTGCAAAAAGACTTTTTTTTTAGTTTTTAACTCTACTATGATTGATTCTAAGCGCACCTGGCCTACACACCTACCTGGCGTTTGTTTAATAAAAAATGCTTAAACGATTCAAGGTAAAGTTTAGTATGAAATTAATATTAATTTAATGCCGGCCAGGTTAAACTGTAATTAAATTGTGTTGAGTTTGCAACTATGTGTAATTAATATAAATATTATTTCATATGCAAATCCCAAGCTAGAAGAACAAGCGAATTATGACACGATCTATTGAATATCTGATATGTGTCTATTGATCTTGTTGTAAGCTCTATATAAAATATATATTATAATAAATATATAATTGATACGTATTGAAAATATTTATGACTTATTCAACTTACAAAGAATAATTTAAGCTTAAGTGAAACGACATGAAAATACGCTAACAGAGAATGAGAAATTGGGAAATGGACTCTACTACATACACAGCTCTAATAGAGTTTCTGTATATAGCTTGAGAACTTTGCTGAGTGTGATTATAGTTTAATAATTAACACTGCTGAAAATATATTATTATATTATATGAACAGTTATAATTAGTTATTACTGTTATATAACATAATCATAGCTCACTTTGTCTGGAGTAGCTTTACAACTAAAAATAGTAAGCTGTTATACAGAGAGGAGGCAGCTAATGACCATACTAAATAGTTATATGAAGTGTTATACGATATTAATGATTTTATTAGATGTGCTATTATATCAAGTGAACTGTTACAGCCTGATGCTAATTCTCTGTTAAGCTGCTGTTAGCAGTACACAGAAAGGAGATTTAACGTTATATAACACTGTTAGACTTAACATATTTCATAGTTACACATTTCACATAGACATAGTGTCTGTTAAAGTCTTGAATACTTTAGATTTGCGTAATTGGCGATTTCCATATTGCTCTAACTGAAACTGAATCAGAATCCCAATTAGTTTTAGTTGTCATAAATTAAACATTTCGAATGCAAATGTGCAATAAATCAATAATGACAAGTAAAAGGGCGTGAGGTGAGCGTATTGCTTGGGGAAATACCCATTAAGATTGATTGTATAGAGTAAAAGTTGATAGCGCTGCAAATAGAAACTAACTGAAATATTTCTATGCTAAGCTACCTTTGCAATTACGTATAGGTACAGGGTAGTCCACGTGTAGCCATTTCAATAAAAGTAAATATGCTAGGGTCATTTGAAAAGAATTGGGGAACTAATGAAAAATGATGGGAAAAATGTAAAAGAAAAAATTATTAAATAAAATGACATGATTTAATGCATATATTGTATTATAAAATATATTTTATATGTAGATAGATTTATTATTTTTAATTTTGCTAGCTCATTAACTTATTAGACTACCCTCGCATGTGGTAACACATATGTAGTATATATTTGTTATATAATTTATTTTATACACATATGGCGTTTATTAAAATTTATAACAAAGCCTTTAAATTGTTTATTGGAAATAAGTTCGGTAACAAATTGTGTTGGCTTTTCCGACAGGTGTGTAACTGTGTATGTCTCTCTCTCTCTCTCTTTCTCTACCACTCCTCCCACTCCCCCTCTCTCTGTATGTTTGTGTGTCCGTGTTTGCTTGTGCTTGACAAAGCGGAATTGATTTGACCCCACAAACAAACTACGACGACGACGACGACGACGACGTCGCCGACGGGTGGCAACGGGTGGACAAATGGCCCACGGTCGGTTGGCGCTCAGCTGAGCTGAGCTGAGCTGAAGTCCGACTCCGAGTTGGTCGTGTGGCTGGCTGGCTGGCTGGCTTTAAGTCAACATTTAATGCTTGAACGTGACTTGAAATTGAAAGCCAATGTCGCCGACGTCGCGTTGTCGCATGCCACACGTCACCGTCGCCGCCGTCGCCACCGTCGCCTCGCTGCATTTTGCCAGCTTTTCCAGTTACCCGTGGCCAGGTTTATTTTTTGCTTCTTTTTTTTTTTATTTAATTTCAATTCAATGACTTCAAATTGCGCCTTATCAGCGCAGCCCACCCGGCTGTGGGTGTTTTCTTATGCACGTTGATCAAATGAAGGGAGTATATTGGTTTTCGACTGTCAAGTGATGATTCTATTCGTTTATATATGTTTCCTTCTACTGTAGCTTTCTATTCCATCCATTTCTCTGTCCGTCTGATCTATCTATCTATCCGTGCTTTCTTCTCTCTTTCCATCCGTCTGCCTACTAATGAATTTATTCCTCTTTTCGGTCATTCATTCGGTTTATTTGTCTATCGGTTGTCCGATCGCCTGTCTGTCTGTCGACCCGATAGTCCGTGTTTCTGTCAGTCCATCTGATTGTCATAAGTCTGACTGCTTTTCCGTTTGATTGTCCGTCCGTTTGTATCTCAGTCTGATCCTCTGTCTGTCCATCAACCTATTCTTTTGTATGTACTTCCGTCCGTCTGTCTATCCGTTAATCTGCTCTGTAAGTCCGTCCGTTTATGCATTCGTCTTTACGTTCGTCCGTCCATCCTTTTGTCCGTCCATTCGGCCTTTAGTCCGCCTGCCTAGCGAGTATTCTACAGTCGACTGTCACCAAATTTTTAATTCAAGCTACAATTAAAGCGAAACTCAGTTGGCAACCGCAATAGAGCCAAAGCTTTGTCGGATTTTAATGTATTCTAGGTATCGTTATTTTGTGCTTTTTTATTTTATTTTATTTTGGTTGATTTTATTTATTTGCGAAATTAATGTTACATTCTAAAGACATTAAGGCGCTTTTATCTCGCATCAATGCCATAAAGCAGCACGTTTTTAACAACAACAAGAACAGACAGCGGGGCCGAACTATATAAACTATTATATTATATTATCTTGATCAATGGACTACTTAAGAGTGTTTAGAGTGGGGCTGGACTCCCCCGCCCAAATGAAATCCAGCTCAAATTTGCCTACTCAACAATTTGCTGGGCTCATGGATGGCAATAAAGATTCATTAGCTCTGCTTGTTTATTAAATTGCACCCATAATATCAGTCTGATGATAGTAGATGTATATATCTATATGAATATAAATTTATATATGTATGTATATACCGTATTTATCTGTCTGTGTGCATTATATGCCAGTGTTTTCATAAACAAAACAATTTGGCTGGGGTGTTTGGAAAGTGTGTCATCTCTCAATGCGCACGATTACAACAATAAATAGCTATGGGATAACCTTACACTAGGCATATAGTATAGATGATATCTGGGGTAAAGCCTCTCCCATATATTATATATGATATTAGAGAGATAAGCTAACTAGATAAGCTATATTTTGATGCCTATAGCAAAGATCTAAAATGTGTAATTTATAGAATTACAAATATATTAAAAAAAATTTAGTAAATTGACTGCAAAATGTATTATTATTATAACAGAATTAATATTTATAAATTCACCATATATCGTTGTAGTTCACATAGAATCAAACTACCCTGCATATACCCTGGATTATTGGCATTGGCTCAGCTTATTCGCATTTTAAATTTTGTGCATTTACAGCTTTAGCTGTGGCTCGCAGCACTCGCAATTTATTGGATCATCCTCTTGAGAGTGAGAGCGAGTCAGAGCGAGATGGCTATATATAAAACTCTATAAATATCGTTTAACAGACATTGCATAAATTGCATAAATTTTGTGCGGCATCTGCACGACATATTCATTGTCGCATTTGCATTTAGTGGCGCTGCCAGCGCTGGATGGCAAAAAAAAGAAACAAGTATGAAAGCTCTAGTCGAGTCCGATCGACTAGGAAATTCCCTGAACGAATGCTTGAAGCAGCAGAGAGCGTTCCCATTGGTCACCTGTAACGAGCTCTGCAGGGCGCCTAACATTTGAGCAAAAAGAGAAGAAGTGCAGAAGATCAATAAAGTTGTCTATGTGCATGCAGCAGTTCTCATTTCATATTTGTATTAAGGTAAAACGAAGCTAGAATGCTCACAGCAGCAGAGAGCGTTCCCATTGCTCACTTGAAGCTCGACTGCAACGATCTCTACCTGCCGTCGGGCTCAATCTTTGAGAGAGACAGTGCTTGAGTAAAAGTGGCCCTATATAAAGGGCAGCAGCTGCAGCAGTTCTTCAGTCTTCCAGGCGTGCTGGGCAAGTGAAGTACAGTGTGTGATCGATCAGCTAAGCTAGAGAAATTACGTAGCGGAATTACGTAGCGGAATTACGTAGTGGAAATACGTAGTGGAAATACGTAGAGGAATTACGTAAAGGAAATATTTAGAAGAAAAAGGAAATACTTAGCGGAAATACTTGGATGAATTACTTAGAGAAAATGCTTAGAAGAAGCACTTCGAAATACGTAAAGGGAATATTTAGAAGAAATAGACATACGAATAGTGCTAAATCGACTCAGCTTGTACACTGATCAAGAATATATATATTTTGTGGGGTCTGCCACGTCTCCTTCTGCCTGTTACATACATTCCAACAAAACCATTATACCCTGATATCCCAATTTCAATGGGTTCAGGGTATAATAAAACCAAATGGGACTTAAAATGCAAATGGAAATGTTACAGCAAAAGTAGAGTGAAAACGAAACAAAACTAGTGCGAAGTGGTAAATGGAAGTGGAAGAGCTTAAAGCTCAATTAAAATGAAATGCTGCAAAATGCAAGATAATTCCTTACATATGCTGCACACTGCAGCAGAGCTGAAATCTGTTGCTGTTGTTATTGCTGTTGCTGTTGTTGTTGTTGTTGTGGCAGCACACACAGCTAATCTGGCAGCCCCTGCGGCATGCCTGGCACGGAACAATACGCATACGCCCCGTTGCGCCGCGCCGCGCCGCGCCTCGCCTCATCCAGCTCACCCGTTGAATGAAAAGCAAACAGACAGCAAACTAAATTGTTGGCAGGAAGCCAGCTCGGCAGCTGCCGCACATCAGCAGCTCAACAACAACAACATCATCATCATCATCATCATCATCGTCATCGTCATGACTATCATTATGGTGTTTGCCGCCTGGCTGGAGTGCAGTAGCAACAAGCTGCGCTGCCTAAGGGCTGCCATAGCTGCCAGCTCTACCACCCAACCCAGCTTCGACACTCTCTGTCTCGCTCACCCTCTCACTCACTCCCGCTCTGCGTTAAGCCCTGACACAATGTTGGCGCCATTTTGCTGTTTGCCTTTCCTCTTGTAATAAAATGAGATCCGGCATGCTGTTTCCTTTGACGCAGCTGATGCTGACGATGCTCTGCTGCTCTGCTGTTGTGTTTGTTTATTTTTTTTTTTATTCTTGTTGCTGACGGTGTGCTAATGATAATGGCATCTATATAGACTCAAGTCAAAGTACATTTTGCATTTAAATGCTTGAAAGATTCAATGAGTCAAGGGTCTGGACTACTACTGTTGCCGTTCGCTAAAGGAGCCGCACAGAGGCACCGCCCCCTTGAGGCTGTTAAAAGTCCTTCGGCTGACAGCACTTGACAAAGACTTTCAGTGACAAGGGAAGACAGAGCGAGGGAAACAGCTTTGTTGACAGATTGATTTTGATGTGTTTTTATTGTCATTGTTATGTTTCTATCTATATCGGAGTGGAGTGAGAGCCGTGGGCAGGTCCTGGCTGTCTCTGCCTTTGTTTAGTGAAGCATCATCGAGGCGAACATTTCAACTTAATTGGTTTGTGCCCAAAGGGCGCTTAGCATTTGGATTAAACCGCTTTTACTTTTGCCTTCTAGACTCATTAGGCTAACGAAAAGTGAACATTTTCCCACTTCTCTCTCCACACAAACCCCAACCCAAAAACCCACAATCCAATGTATATACGTATATATATATGTGCGCACTCATTTATTTAATTGCATGAAAAATGGTTTTTCCATTCAGCTGCCTTTTGGTCGACTGCGCGCATATATTTTATCCAGCCGAAACCATTATTCAAAAGGCAGTTCTGTATTCTGTGCTCTATTCAACAACTTTTTGCCGGAATGCAACTTTAAGTCAATGTTGATTTAATACTTGTGCTTAGAAGATTTTTATTCGTTTTAGACAAAGTTGTTGCTTTATATATGCGATGCTTTTGGATACTTAAATATCCGAAATTTCGTATATGAAGTAAAATGTATTATAATAATATACATATATATGAGACTAATTTGCAGCTCTGATGTTTCTTGCTTTCTTATTTTATTTTCATTTTGTTACATAGTTTTTTAATTTTCCTTTTCATAATCTCTTTTTACCTTTCTCAGATTTTTCTGTTTTTCTTTACATATTTTATCTCTTCCGTGCCCGCCTTCCCCATCTCTCTCTCTCTCTCTTTCTGGGGTCTTCTGCGACAGCTCTAAAGATCTATAAAAATATTAATGCTACTACTAGTTAAATAATGAGAATTGCATAGAAAGGTGCTTCTGATACTAAAATTGAATAGTACAATAATAATCAAATAAACTAGTGGTTTCCTCTCCTATTTATCGCACTTTCTATTTATCTAGTTATTTCTAATAGTAGTATATAAATGAAATACTACTGCCTGATTGATTTCCTCGTAAAAATCCATATATTCTATATAAATTGGCTATATTTCTTCAATCTCTCTGGCCAAGTTCAGCTAATCATGTCTGAATCCTTCGACCCGAACTAATACTATTTGCCAATTGTCCGGGTCTGCATTTTATTTGATACTCACACACACACACACACACACACACACACTCACACATGCAACCCTTACACACATGACCTTCTCATCTGTCATCCATTTGAATTCAATTAAGTAGACCAAGCCGCAGAGCCACGGCGGAAGGAAGGAAATGGGGCTGCGTATTAAGGCACAGGCATTCAGCTTACTTTTTCTTTTTATTTACTTTTTTTTTTTGCTCTCCCCCGGGCTGAACTTTATTGAAGCGTGTTAAACACAACAAACTCGTAACACGAAATCCAATCAAATCGATACAAAAATGTAGCATATAAAAGAAGGAGGGCACAACTCTAGGGAAGGTCAAAACGGGGGCCAAAGCGGGAGTTGACTAAGAGAAATCAGTTGGGCTTTGGGGTCGTATACGCAACTTTAATACACGGCTGGACTTGTGCAACTGGAATTCAGTCTTTAGCAAGAGTTTGGCCCTCTTCCTCTTTGAATTTGTTTTCAATTGATATAAATGCCATGTGTAAGTTTTTTCCCCCACATTAGCCGGGCTTTGGGGGCGTATACGTAACTTGAATGCGGCTCCAAGCAATGGCAACGGCTAAGAGGAACGTGGACTTGGTCCTGATTTCTTGGAATTTCTTCTTTGTCAGCGTTTGGGGGGATTTTTGCTCCAATCAATTGAAATAAATTCCATGTGTAAGTTTTTGCTCAGATTTTCCTTTCGCCCTTTTCCCTTTTCCCTTTCCCCATTTCTCATTTCTATTTGCTTTGTATGTTGTCTACATGAGTTGGATTTTCATTGCTTTTATCGCGTACGTGCTGAGTTTTTGCTTGCTTTCTGTGGTCTTTTCGTCATTTTGTAGTCGTGCCATTCTATATGTCCTCTATGTGTTATCCTGTGTACCTACAAATCGTCAGCCTGCGTGCTCCACATCTCTAATTTGGTCAATTGTCACGATTTCAGCTCTTCAACAATTCAGTTCGAAAATTGAAATAAAAAATCTGAAATTTCAATTGCTTGTTGGGTTCTCCCAATTGCAGTCTCTGATAAGAGTCCAACTTGAAGTGCTGCTTATCTCAGTTTATATACTACAATCAATATTATACTTGGAAAACGAATACACATCTAATTTCTTATCTGTTTTAATAAATATAGATAGTATAGAATAATTGTATGCCACTGTGTATTATTCCATACAAAGTTTCTTAGATAAGGTTAAGAGAGGTCTGTCTACTGAACTGCTTATTGTATATAAATAATAATCTGAATAACATTAAAGCTTCAGTTCGTAAAATACTTCAGCAAGCTTCAGAATAAGTTCAACAATTTTGAATTTTTATTTAATAAAAAAAAAAACAAAAATACTGTTAATAATATATTATAATATATGATATTTTTTATTATTTGTTATTTGATATTAAAACAATATGTTATATAAATGTTAAAAAAGTTGTTTATTAATTATTTATTTTTTTTTTTATGTATAATTCATAAGATAAAATCAATTTTTCAACTGCTTTAACAAGTTTTCTTATTTTGTTTTGGGGAGGCGGGCACATGGGAATGTCTCTGGAATTTGTTATACGTTTGCGTTTTTAAAGAATAAAATAAAAAAATGTTGTTCTAATAAAATATAAAGAATAATATATATACATATATATTTATATTTATTTTACTTTAGCAAATATTTCTTAGGCTAATATTTGTATATTTATATATAAAAAAAAAAAGAAAAACAAACAAAGTCTATTTAGCAAAACATTCTGCAAAAGTGTTTCCTCAGGTCAAGCACTTTAAAATATCTCAAAAATTTTGAATTTTCTAAATAAGATTGAGTCTAGACTGGCAAGCGATAAAACTATAAAGAATTAGCATATATTATAAATATTTAATGTGTGGCATATGCTTAAGTGAAAATTAATATAGTATTTTGTTCTGGTTCAGTCGTTGCTGTATATTTATATATAAATATACATATGTATATGTATATTCACATATATAGTATTTATAGGGTCAGACAATTTTTTTTTTATAATTTGATTTGGTCGCTTGCCAAAAAGTCTCGTAATTTTTGTTTCTTGCCGCATTTAATCAAGTTGTGCCACGGGTATTTTTATTTTCTTTTTCCTTTGAATATATACACATATCTGATTTTGTTTATTTTTCTTTCGGGTTTTGATTTTTGTTTTGTTTTCCAACTTGTCAACGCAACACAGACGGCTAAACACATGGCAATAAATTGTAAAACACAAAGTACAGTAATGAAAAACAAAAAGAACATTTGCCTTATGAGCCATATACATAAATTAAAAAAAAAACATATTATTGGAAGTGGGTTAAAAGACTTACGCGTTGGCTAATAAATCGGGTCGGCTGCTTCCTTGAAGTCAACTCGAGCTAGTTAGTAGTTGAGGAACTTGGCACTTCGTGTTTGATTTACGTTTATGTTTTGTTGTGTCGTGTTTATTTCAAATTTGTGCGCCCTGTGCGATATAAAGTGTGTGTGTTTCTCTTTATTATTTTGCTTTGAATTTTTTTTAGCCGTTGACCGTTAGCGCGCTTAACCATGAGGGCAACGCATTTGATACTGAAACCGAATTGTTGTAAACAAACTAATACAACCCCTCGCATTGGTGAAATGCTTTTGCGCCACTCAATTCTGCCGTTATTTGGACATTCGAAACACTCAACTCACGGCCAACCCCCAAATTGTGGAGACAAACTAAAGCGCACTGTTGATGCGAGAGAGAAAGAGAGAGGGCGTGCGTGCGTGAGCGAGAGCCAGACAGGGCTCTGAGCGAGCTTTTCCACTTTCCACTCAAATTGGAGCGCGACCGATAACAGTTGAGGGCATTTGATAAGGCAGTGCTAGTCGCTGTTCTCATGTGGCATTTGAGTAAATACAAATTGAATGCGATAACAATGGTTGAGCAAATACTCAGCAGTAACTGGAGGCAGTTTGAATTTCTTATCAGCCGAAAACATTATGGAGCAATATTGTTAACTGTGACTTGTCAGCCAAATTAATCATACCCATATAGAAATATATATTTTGTGTAGTCAGCATTATTATTTTGAAATGAAACGTGTTAAAAAAAATATTGCTGCATTCACAATTCATTCATTTGGATTACTTAATGACTGCATGAGATAACAGTCAAGATACTCTATAATCTATATAACAAACAATAAGGTAGCAGAGCACTCGTTTAATAAATATATATTAATAAACATAAAAATAATATTAATAAAGATTATGCAATAATATTTGGGCACATTATAGCGAATTAATCTAGTAATTGGAATATTTATGTAGCATGCTTTTAGACAGTTTGTAAACGTTTGATTCGATTGATTTTACATGTGCTTTGAATTTGAATCGCGTTTGGCGCCAAGGTTCAGTGCTGTTAAATATAATTGATAAATGCTGTGCATTTTATGTGCTCTTTATCAACTCTGCCGTTCACACTGAAAAAAATATTAGTAGTCGGGCACGAATGCGTAACTAATATAAAAAAAACTCTAGTTGAAAGCATATTTTATTAGCATGTTTCTAGACTGTTTTCAATAGTTTTATTTATTTTTACATATTCTTTGAATTTGTAACGTGTTTGGCGCCAAGCAAACACAGTGCTGTCAAATGCGCATAGGTAAGTACCCTCTGCTCTGCGTTGCGCTTTACAGCACTAACACAATTCTTAGATGCACGGCACGGAAAAAGTATAAGACGATTCATAACACAAAAAGTAATAGCAATAACCAGAAGTAACAATTTGCCAAGCACCTAGGCGATAAAGGACAATGCACGGGACGTACGCCAGCGAGCAGCCAACAGATTTTCAGGCAGCGACCGCCGCAGCAGCAGCAGCTGCCGCAGCCGCTGCCTCTGCCTCTGTCTCTTCAATGCGCACAACAGCTGAGCAGCGCGACATGGAACGGGAGCAGAATAGCAACGATCCCGACGAATGGAGCATGAGTGAGTGTGGATTCGCGGACAGCGAAGTACAACGTGCAATACGCGGCGGCAGCGCCGCCGAAGACATTACACAATATCCCATACATGGTTGGGTGGACGTGACTGATGAGTTCCACGATGCGTGCTCCGAGCTGTTGCCCGGCGAGTTGGCCCAGGATATGCTGTTCGGTTTATTTGAGGCTATGTCTGCGATAGAGATAATGGATCCCAAGATGGATGTGGGCATGGGCTTCGATAAATTCGATTTGCCTCCGCCCTCCTTCGAAGCTGCCGTAGCGGTGAGTGAGAAATGCTTGTGGAGGGATCCTTAGCATCGTTCTTCTCTACATTTCAGATGGGTGCCATTAAGCTGGACGGCTTGGAGCCCGCCGAGCTGATTGGCATTTTTGATGCACTCTTTGCCTGTTTGGTCTCTTGGCTGGAGGGCAACTCAATGGATCAAGTGCTCTTTACCTGCCTCTATCTGCATGCCCCGTCACAGATTCAGGATAAGGCGCTGCGCGTCTTCTGCACCGCTGTGCGTAATCTCATCGTGGTCATTAAGAACATCATCATACTGGCTGCCGTTAATGAGGAAGAGGACTTTCAGTTGTATGGCAATTCAGCGCTGCTGGCAGCGGAAAAAGCACAACCCTCTACGATTGCCGGTCTATTGAAGGAGGTGGAGGATGAGCTGGTGCGCAAGTGCAAGCAACTGACATCCACTGAGAATCAAAATCTGATGGCTGTGGTGCATCGATTGCGCTTCATGCGCCATTTATTTCAAGCCATCTACCAGGTGGAGCTGATGGCGGGCGCTGACAGTGCCGAGGAGGCAGTCAATGAGATTTATAAGAATCTCAATGTAGCATCCGAGCTACTGCCGCTCATTAAGCGCACCATCGAACGTGGCACACAGCCCGTGGAGGGTTGTAAGTATCCGGGTCTTTATATTAGTGAATATTGAGTGATCTAGCAAATCTCTTCAAAACACTTTCAGCTGAGGCACCCAATCCCATGGGCTTCTCGCCGCGCATACATGACAGAAGCCAACCGCCTACGTTTCCACGCAGCATCAAAATACGCGAACGTCCCGCCAGCTATCAGTTCCTGGAGGAGATGGTGGCACGCTTTAAATACGCCTGCAAAGTGATCAGGTACAAGGACTACTACTCAGCGCTGGTAAAAACAATCAGGAGAAAGTTATTTAGCTATCTATATTAATTTGTTTATTTGCTTCTAGAACTTCTTTATTGAATACAGCCGCAAATCGGGACACTGCATCCTCTCACGCAGCGTGCTGCAGAGCCTCTTCAACTCGAGCATTCTCTTGGCCCATGGCAAACAGTCGATGAAGCAATTCTTGAGGCATTCGGTGCAGGCCTTCAATTCACCTCCAGTACTAAACCCCAAGCACCCGGTGGCCAATGATCCCAAGGTGCAGCAGCACTTGGAAACCTTCTTTCGCTATTGCATCAACATGAAAACCTTCAATCAGTTTATACGTCTTTGCGGCTTTAATCGTGCTCGACAGCGTGATAAGCTGGCGCACCTGATTGAGAACTTCGATCCACTGCAGGTAGATGCGGCACGATTGGATTCGCTGATGAATCAGATGGCCAACGATCGTGCCATGGAGGGTAACGAGTCGCACGCAACGGCGCTGAAGCATAGCACCCACTTCTCCACCTGGGTGCTCTACAACTGTTTTCGTGCAATGCTCATCTATTTGATGTCCGGCTTTGAGCTGGAGCTGTATGCCGTGCACGAGTTTCTCTACATCTACTGGTATCCCTATGAGTTCCTAATAGGATTTCTGGTTTCGGCATTGACGCGCACCGAGAATATATTGCTAGCACAGGAGGAATATGCCGAGCATCAAAGCAGAATTCAATTGAATGGCGGCAATAGCGGTTCGGGCGGCAAGAATCGTAAAGCCGCGAAGCCCAAAAAGAACAAGAAGCAACAACGTCCCTACCGTCAGGAAATTGTCTACTATCACGCCCTGCTTAGCCTGTGCGGCGGCATGTACAAAGCGATGGGCGCCTTAACCAAAGACGGACGCGTGCGTCTGCCCATGTCAAAGTTCGACAATGAGGAGATACGCTACAATCGACGTTTCGCCCCCTTTGTGCCGCTAACCAGTCCGCCACCCGTTTCCTATGCTGAGTTTAAGAATATACGAGATCACATGATGCTCAGCAGCGTCGAGGAGCTGTACAGCTTTGCGGCCAAGCATTTCGATCAGGCACGTAACGTGTTGGAGAGCATACAGAATCCTGAGCAGGAGGTAAGAGCTGGAGAAGATTTCAACTCATTTATCTAATTGGCATCATTATATTTTCTTTCTAGATCTTGGATCTGCTGCAAATAGCTCGCACAAATTTCGTGGTTATGAATGTGCTCGCCCGTGGTCACCAGAAGGAGGTGAAGCGTCAGCCAGAGTTCGATTTCAGCAAGCACAGCTATTTTCCCATTATCAAACTAAAGTAGTCAGTGAACATCGATTCATAATCATATTAGTTGTCTTAGATCGTCGCCGTATTTTTGCTTTCTTACATTTTGTTTCGTCCTTTAACAAATAAAATTGGTTTGTATACATACAGCAGAGACTGTAACCCAAACAGCTTAAGCCACTTCTTCTGCTGCTGCTGCTGCTGGTCCCACTATATCTTGTTTGATAAGATGCTCCTCCACGTAGCCGTTGATGGGACAACTGCTCGCACAGGTATATATCGCCAGAACACCCCAGTCCAGGTTTTCGTCTTTGAGCAGCGTCAACATTTGTGGCATTAGCTGGAATTCGAATTTACGTGGACCGCCGCATTGCGAACAGTTGGGCAGCTCCTGCAGCTGGCTTTCAATCGTGTCCTTCACATTGGCTATCCACAGTGGTTCACCTTGACGTTTGTAGCGCACAATTTGCTCGGGCTCGGCTGCTATTCGTTTCTTAAAGCTTTGAAAGGCTTTATCTTCCATTGCAGCTGCACTGCCAAAGTATTTGTTCAGCTCCGTTTCGGTTACATCACGAAGTTCGCCCGTTTGGCCTTTAGCGGAGAGCTCTTCGTACTCGGCCAGGCAGGCCTGCTCGTCCTTCACAGCTGGTTCACTTGTTGATTCACGCTCCATGACTATTTCATATAGGGGAAATTCAATCTCTGAAAGCGGTGTAGAGGGCTGTGCTGACTGGCCAGTGGCACAACTAGGTTTGTGTTGTTTCCAGTGTGCACGCTGATGGGAGCTGGAACAGTAGTTGATGCTTTTGCACCTGCTGCAGGCAAGCGGAGCCAAGCAGCCACAAGCGGCGCAGAGTTTCCGGGAGATGGCTATAGCCGGCTGTAAGCATGGGGAACATTTATAAGAATGGGCTAA
Source organism: Drosophila aldrichi (assembly GCA_035045965.1). NCBI lineage: Eukaryota > Metazoa > Arthropoda > Insecta > Diptera > Drosophilidae > Drosophila > Drosophila aldrichi. The sequence continues at coordinate 6,861,104 of JAWNOM010000161.1, forward strand.
CATGGAGAAAGGTATTCTCTTCTCACCAAAGGCTCACCGTCCTCCGAAGGCTCCTGCTCTGAGTAAAATTTATTCTTCAAGGGTAGTTGTGAGCGCAGCACGGTGAAATTTCTGGGCGAGCATAATAGAAAAATGTTAATTCATACATACATGTATTTTAATATTTAGCTATACATACTCTGCCTTGTTCGTCTGCTGGCATTCAGCATTCCTGCACAGAAAAACGTAAATGCTGCGATGGAAATTATACTCATCCTCGAAAGCCGCATAGAGTTGACAGAGAAATGCTTTTTGTGAGTGACACTGTTTGCACTGCAGCTGTGCAACGCTTGGCAGCGCTTCCAATTCTAGCCATGCCGGTTGGCCACCCAATTTGCTGGGAAAGTAGCGATTACTTAGCCATGCTGCGTTATTTGGCTCCTCGGCGAAACCCAGATCAAAATCCATCTCGTGTTTACGGTTTTAGCAGAGCGCGTGTTATTAATGCAGCCCTAGTCACTTAGATATCGATTAGTTATGTTGAAATTAATCGATAGTGTAAGTGCTGTAAGTTGACATGAAATCAGTGCTGTTAAGAAACCAAGTTTAGTTTGCTGTGAAAATGACACGAACACAACGCAGCGCATAATAATAATAATAATATGAGATATATGTGTGTGACAAAGTGTAAATTAAAGTTAATGGAAAATGCGTCAGTTAATAGGTACACGCATTTGTTATTGAAGTGAATAAGCGAATGGTGGTCATTGCAAGTCAAACGGAATCGATAAGTGTGCAGCTGGTGTTAAAACAATAACAACAAGCGGAAGCATTCCTCCGTTCATTCGCTGTTCGCGTTTCGCACGTCGTTTTGCTTTGCTTTGCTACTCTCGTGTGCTAAAAATAGACGTTTAACCACCCACGCCAAAAAAACGCACTTAATTCGGCAACCTTAGTGGACCTTAGTGTGAGTTTGACTTTAAGAGCGATGCAGATGCACAAAATTATTGAACAGGGCAACAACAACAATTACAATAATATCAACGATGAGGAATTTCTGTAAGTTTATTTCCGGTTATTTTTTCTGGTGTAAGCTTTTCTGTGATGCTGTGAGTGTGTGTGTGAGTATGTGTGCTTTGCTAAATTTAGTGTTGCAAGTGTTGGGCTGAAAATAAGAATTGGAGCACCCTGCCGTAGACTTTGCCGGCTACGAACTAACGGGTCACACACGGACACACATATTTTTACATACACATTCGTATATTCACGCAATTTTTGTCACCTTGCCAAGAAAAGTGCTTTAAACTGTTGCGCCAAATGCTTTCAACAGCAAAATTGAAAGAAAAAAATACTTTAATATACACGTAAATGTGAGTAAAGTGAGCACACATACACATGAATTTGCTTAGGTCAAATTGTCAAAATCAATAAATGGCCAATATTCTGAGTGCTCTAAAGTGATTTGTAATTTCAATAAGAATATTTTAAAATTTCCCACAAATGCCAACAATATTCACCCTGAATGCTGTCAATGTCAATGTGTGGGTTGCTAATTAATGTTAATTTGCACTCGCATGTGAAATGCTGAGAAACAACAAGAAAAACAACATTGCTGCGTTGTTTACAGTTAACGGCGCAGTTAGGGCTTCTGCTAGTTGTGTCTCTCCTACTCCCATATTATTGGGAGTTTACGGCGCGTAGTTTATTTACGCACAGGCATAAAAGCTCAGACTGAGCTTGAGTGTAAGAAAAATGGGGAGAGAGAGAGAGACAGAGCGAGAGAGAGAAATTCACAGTTCGTGACTTTGGAGCTTGCTAGCTGATCAGTCTGTTTTTGGTGAGAGTGTATATGCATGTGTATGTGTATTTAATTTTTTTTTGTTATTGTGCTCGTTTTGCACTTCATTTAGTTTTTATTGATTTTTGTTGCTGTGTTGTTCAGCACTGCTGCAGTCTTTGGGCTGTTTCTTATTGTTGCTGGTGTCGTTTTGTGCAGCATTCACTTGGCTTTACAGTGTTACTTCAAAGGCTTTTGTTACCATCTTTGCTTCTGTATTTGCTGTTAGCTGTTGCTCCTACTGCTGCTGCTGCTGCTTCTGTTGTGTGCGTGTTTTTCCACCTTTGACGATTGTTTGCGCTCACTCTATACCTCTCTCACTCGATCCTACACGCTCAAGCTTTGTACCGTTCACTTTCTACAGTTTTTCTCTTTTGTTGTTGTTTACTTTTTACCCATCTCACGTTTCAAGTTGCAACCATTGCCCTTTCGCTGTCCCTTTCGCTCTTTGGCGGCACTCGGCTTGGCCTCATAAAATATACAAATTAAAATTTGCATTGTTTTCTTTTTTCTTGTTTTGTCCCAGCGACTTATTAAATGTGCAGCCAACTTTGACAGGCATTTTAGCTGCCAATCAACTTTGTGGCTTCATTTAATTAAAAAATGCGTTAAGTACAGTAGCAGTTCCACTAGAAAACCAACCAAAGAAAAAATAAACCCTCTGGCAGCTGCTGAAGCTAATCAGATTTCCGCAGGGCTTAAAAGCTCCAAAGTATTTCGCAACTCTCAGTCTAGCCTTCACTCTTCATCTAGTCACGCTCTATTTCGTTCGCTTTAAATTGAATTTGTCACCGTGCAAATGCAGCGCCAACTTTTCTGGTTCTTCAGCCGCCCTCTTTCCGCCCGTCGCCAGTTCAAGTCAAGACACCAGTCGCTGATTTGCAAATGAAATATGTAGATTGTTGTTGCATTTATTTATTTATTTTATTTTATTTGTATTTTTTTCTGCTGGGTGACTAATAAACTTTTAAAGCAGTTATCAGCTATTCAAGCAGCTGTGCTTGTCCTGCTGAAACGCTCTTAGTGCTACACACACCTGCAAATACCCTGGAAATTTAAATTGTTAAATATATGGCATATGATTGGGTGTTCGAATATATGGATAGGAAATAGAAATAATATTTAGTATATGATATTAGTATTTGCTTGCAATTATTGTACTTTGTTAATTTAACTAATCTGATAGTAAATACTTTGATAACCAACTATATAGCGCTCTTCGACTGCTCGAAAACAACAAAACAACAAAATATTATTTATCAAGCTTCATATAAATGCCATTAAACTCTCGAGAAAGCACATTGAAAATCGTTTTAAATTGAAGTATTTCGTTCATTTATTATTGCTAAAACAATAATGCAGTATTCAGGTTTTTCAATGCTGTCAATGCTGTGGAATTCCCCCCCTTTTTATGCCGCTTGCCAAATTCGTTATAGATGTGAATTGTATTATACATATTCGCAAAGCTGTTTTGCTTGTATCCAAATCGGCATAAAATTATTTATTCATTGATTTACTCAGGCTAACCCAATTGCGAATTGCAGCTTCTTAGCTATACATATATACACATGTATGTATGTATAGAACAATTAAGCAAACGCTTTATTGATTTACTAAGCTGTTGTTGGTGTTGTTGATATTGGGTTTGGTAAGCGAATCTAATCGTAGATTGCACATGCCGGTCCTCAGCTGTTTTCCCTCTGCTCGGTTTGCGGTGAGTAGTTGGGTGGTTGAGTGGTTGGTGGTGCTGGTGCTGGTAAAGTCTCTTGATAAGTATTAACTAACAGTCATTATCGATGTGGCTGCCATAGTCAAAGGCGGGCAACAGCTAGCAAACATGTTGCCATTGTTTACTCTATCAGCGTTCGTTGATATTGTTTTTGTTGTTGTCCAATAAATATGGATATATATGTATGCATATGCATACATATGAATGTATATATATACATATATATTGTTGTATCTTGTTCTGATAGCTTGAACGTGCGTCATGCCGGATAGCGATTTGTGTTCTCCGTCCATACGTTTGCTAGTGATTCATATGCCAGCCATTCGGGCAGATTCTGCATTTCGACTGGGCCAATTGAAGTGGGGTCTATGATTTGGGCTTTAGTCCAACGGACATATATATGTATATGTATATACATATATATTTATAGATATACACATATATGTATATTGTGCAGTTGCTCGTAATTGTTAGCTGTTAAGAGCATTTGCTTTTAAAATCAATAAAAGCCTTGCTTTGAAGATGCAGCCTTGAATTCATTTTTATGGGCGGACGGTTAGGCAGAGAGGGGGCTATCAAAGTTACGTCATGAAGCTTGTAACGTGTGGAGAATATTCCAGATTTACTAAAACCAAATATATATGAAATTTCAGTTTTAACAATTCTGTCTGTATATTTGTCTGTCTGTCTGTCTGTCTGTTTTATTTACTCACTTTTTAAAGTCCATTTGATAACAGAAATCTTGTTGTCCCATGAGCAATACAATATATATATTAGATTAGATTTCGACAATTCGCTTTAAAGCTAGATTTTAAATGCTTTAAGTTTTTACTTTTTTTTTAAATTGCAGTTTTTAAATTATTCATATATATATTTATATGGATATATATATATTTTAGAGTATTACATATTCGTTTATCGTCACACAATCTCATTGTTTTCCCTTGGCTTTTCTCACTTTTTGGCTTGCAGGAACGTCCGTTGCATTGAATGAGTGTCCTTGGCGTTGCTGCATGTCACGCCACGCCACAATGTCCGATTTTGTGCCCGGCGATTTATGGGAAGAGATACTGAGCCGCCACTGGACGTTTCTTGAAACCGAGGAGAGCCCACAGAAATTAGAGCAACGAAAAAAGGTTGAGGGTGAGTAAATAACTAGTTGAAATGATTTCGAATTGTACGAGAGAAGAAGTAGCTTTCTCTTTAAAGAGAACAATTTCACTTTACAGTATACTAAAATTATGTTTATCTCTGATATAGCTTGCCTGAAGGAGTGTCTTAGCCTGGTGCCGCATGATCGCAAATTCTTTTTGCCGGAAACGGGGCATGTGCTTCGCAGAACAGTTTGCGAACTCCCTAATTTCACCGCACAAAATGGTATTGTTGGTTTCGAGGCCATCAGTCAATATGCCAACAACTTGTTCACCAAGCCCTGGCGCAAGGAATTTCGCACGCTCAAGGTAAGCCCATACAGCATATGTCAAGAGTTCCCAAATCTAATCGAGTTTGTCTTTATCTTTGCAGACCTACTCCGGTTCGTATCAGCATGAGGTGGAAGCGAATTTGATCGATGCTGAACGCTTGTTCCTGGCCATGGGCTATCGTCGCGTTGCCGAGGACACGTTTGTGCTGGAGGGACCCATTTGTCCCGACCAGGTGACAAATGTCAGTCGCGATGCAATGGCCGCCTATGTGGAGTGCCAGATAATGAAACACATTTATGCGGGACTGAGCGCCGAGGGTTTCAACTGCAGTTGGCAGGATATCTTCCACTATCGGGAAAGACATGTGGGCGGCGCAACACAAACCATTAAGGAAATGGCTTACAGACTGCATGAAAAGCGGCTGCGCAAAGGGCAACAACAACAGCAACAGCAGCTCCAGCAACAGCAGCAACATAATACTGAGAATACCTACAGCAATATAGCGCCTAATCTCTGCGACAACTGTTCGGCTGAGAAGCTGACTGCCCCGCCCGCACCCTGTGCGCTGCATGGACCCAGCAATAGCAATACGAATAGCTGTGCCTTGCATGCGCCCATCCACCAATCAATCCCGCCCACGAATCTCAATTATATGTATCAACAGCCGCAGGGCGCCTTGATGACGCATTCACGCAGCTTGGAGCACTATCAGGAGCCGCATGCGATGTTACCGCATCGTCATTCATTTGACCAGCATCCTAAGGAGTGCGCTGCACTGCATCCGCAGCACGGGCATTTATATGAGACACCGTACGATTGCCTGGATGGGCTCAGCATGGGCAGTAGCGCCTCGTATGCAGCTGTTGCTGGCGGCTACAATGCGCCAGGCAATCGCTATCCGCTGCCCTACAACATCTCCAGTCAGTTGAATGCGCCCTATGCCACGCCCCTGGATACCTATGCCAACGCGGAGCCGAGCAACGTGAATATGTATGCGAGCATAGCCAGCAAGCCAATGGCATCGGTGCCCCATAGCTGTGGCTACCATGGTGGGCCGCCCAGACATCAGCCAAACACTGCTGCAGCTTTGGCCGCCATGCAACATAGGCAGAGCACATATCCGCCGGATCATCTGATTGACTTTGATGAGCGGGCGCAACTGATGCAGCACGACTTCAACGATCCGCGGCTCTATGACCGAAGAGGGCAGCGGGCACAGACAGCTAAGCATGGCATATTGAGTAACGCCATGTATGCCCAGCCACGGGATGTCATGTCCATGGGCTATAGTGGGGGCTACGAGGTGCCAGCGATGCTGCCAACAACGTTGCCGCAGCCACCGCCACAGGACATGTATGTGTATGCACGGCCCATACCTAAGAGCAGCCGGATACGCAATCAGGCGGAGTCGGTCGACAAACCAACGGAGAGACATCGGGAGCCAATGATGGTAAATGAGAATAGAAGTCAAATACGTACACGCAGCTTGTTGTTAGCTGGATAGCAAGCACAATTATTTTTATTTTCGATTCTAACTTGTCTTCCGTTCTAGGATTCGCTGGACAATAATCGCAAACCAATGCACAAGGAATTAAGGGAACGCATGAGTCTGACCGCCGGCGCCGCAGATGGACGTCAGCATGTACGGGAGCGGGATCTGCAAGTGTCCGATGGCACCACCAGTTACGAATCGCCCAGCATGGATGACTTTACGGTTCTCAGCAACGCGTCATCGCCACCGTTGATGCCTAAGGTTCAAGAGGGCGTTGGCAGCTTTGAGTCCTGGAATTATGTGTTCAAGAATCTGGAACGTTCAGGCTACTCCAAGGATTTGGGTGATCGTGAGGATTTGCTTGTGCAGAGTTTGGATTTGGATTCACTAACTTTGGCCAACGGCGGTGGTGCTGGTGGTGGCGGATCTTCCGATAAGCGGCGCACAACCGACACACATACACAAGCCGCCGCCGCTGGGCCTGTGGAGAAATCACGCACGCTGGAGAAAAAGCGTGAGCCACGAGCAGTTCAAGCAGCGGCACCTTCTCCCGCGCCGAACAGCAGCACGCCTGGCGTCAAGAAAATTAAATCCGCTTTAAAGACAGCCACCATAGACAATCGGCCAGGTGGTAGCACCCGCAGCGGCAGGAACAGTGCAACAGGCGCTGTGGCCAAGCATCCGCCGCCTGTGTCCACGCAGCTGATTGTAACCAGTCCCAATGAGTGGAGCTGTCGCTTCTGCACGTTTCTGAATCCTGACACCAAACGCATCTGCGAGATGTGCTGTCGCAGTAAGGACTTTAATCTGGAGGCGGCTGCGAACGTGTCTCATGCATCCTCGACCTGTGTCTAAGCTATGCAACAATATGAATATGTATATGTATATCCGTTATATATATTTATATATGTATATGTATGAAAACTGTACACCACGCAAGTGATATATGGAGAAGTTTTGGATATATACAACTACATATAGAACTTATATATTTTTTATACGAAATTCGTCATTGCAAAACTGTGTGCATGTTTACAGAAAGTTCTCTAGTCTTATAGCAACTACGTTTTCAATCACAATCCCTAGCATTTTGTATATATATACATGCATACGAACTAAATACATTACACATACATATGTTATCTATATATAAGTAATATTATGAACATTATTATTATCGATTACAATTTTAAGTTCTCGATTAGACTTGTGTACACATGCTTTAACTAGATTGTAGATTTGTTTCCATTTGTTGTGGGCGTCGCGGTTTTTGTTGCTAATGATGTGCCTACACCTGGTATAAGACGTATGTAGGTGTGTATGTGAGTGTGTATTTAATACTAACTAAATATAAGTAGTTACGGGATAGAAGTGCGTGCGAGTGTGTCTGAATGAACCTTAGAAAAAACTTTGTAAATTTTGTGGTTTATGCCAAATTACATTTATTATATACAACAAATATATATATATGTATATTGGGAAAGCAAAGTATATTTATTATGCGTATATATATATATATTTATTGTATAATAGACTAACTTTTCATAAATACCTTTACTAATTATACAATATAATCAATTCAACTTGAACGAGCTAAACCAATATGGGAAAATACGCAAAAATGAAATTACAAGTAGTACTGAAAACGTTTTAAACTTCTATTTTATTAGCAGCTCCTTGAAAAACATACATAAATATTGTATGCAATAAGAGTGAGAGACAGCAACTATACATCCGTATATATATATATATGTATAGTACCACAAAATCTTTGGTTTTTGCCCACCCAACGCCCAACGCAATACAAATAAAAATATAAATTTAATTTGTTTGTTAACTGTTGCTAAGAAAAAAACAAAATGTTAAATAAACCTTTAAGCAAAACAAAATAAATATCATATTTTTTTATAAAAGCGAAAGATGGAAGAGTGGAGAAAAATGACGTACCTTTTTTTTAATCGTTGTACTAAGTAGCAAAAGTCAGTGATTTATTTTGATTCGTTGTTAATTTAATGCGCCCCGGCAAATAGACGATATGTAGTTCAAATTATATCAGTTGATATTAGCAGAAAAATGAAAAGAAATATTTAAGAGAAAAGGCAAAAACCGAATACAATCAACCGTTACAAAATTCGATTTTCAACTTTGCTAAAATACTAACTAAAAGAAAAAAACAAAAAATGAAAATGTTAAAAACAAACTACATACAAATTATATTGAACTTTAAAACAAAAACAAAAAAAATATATGAATTTATAGGCAAAAAATCTTCCTACAGAACCCAGCAATAAATACTAAAAAAACACTGAATTTTTCAAAAAATAAAAAATAAAATTGAAATATTTAACGAACATGAAAACTGCTGAATTTTTTAATATTTTAAATCTCAATTTATTGCTGCTGCTTCATCAATAGACATTGCAATTAAAGGATTCAATTGCGTCTCAGCACTCTCCCATTTAGTATCAACTCTACAGTATTTGCCAGTCTTCCGGGCATTTCCATTGCCAGGGTATACATAACAACATCATATCTTAGCATTGTTATTCAATATTTTTTCACTTTCATAATAATATCTAAGAATTAAAATTTTTAAAGTACCGCATATTTCTATATATTTTTGTTTTTTTCATATTTTTCCATAATGAAGATTCTGGACTTACGACTGCTGCTATTGCTGCTGCTGTTGATTCTGCAGCAAGCCAGCGCCTACAATTTCTGCAATGATCAGAACAGCTACTGTGACTTGTCCGAATCCAGGCACTTCGTCTGTCGCCTAGCCTCGGAGCTGGTATGAGAGATCTGAGATCATGCAAGATTTAAAATTTTCAATCAATCAATCGTGTTTTCGAATTGTTGTAGAAACCATTCAACGAGCGCATCGAGATGGTGATCGCCATACCGGACACGTACCTATTACGTGAACGTGTAGTGGATTTTCATAACCAATTTCGTGACGCTGTGGCCGCCGGCACCTTGCGCAGTAAATTTCATAAAAAATTTCCGCCTGCCAAGAGGATGCGGGAGCTCATCTGGGATTTGGAACTGGCGTACATGGCGCGTCTGCATGTTTCCACTTTATCCTTTAAGCATACGATGTGCCGTGCTGTCAAGCGCTTTCCACTTGTTGGCGAAAGTATGGGTATGGTGTTCATAATCGAAAAGCATATCAATATGTCCAGATTGCTGGAGTTAACACTCAAGACCATGTTCTATGAATATCTGGAGTGTACATCACCAGAATCGTTTACTGATCACTTCAATTCTGCGTCGTAATAGATTTTCGAATCGCCAAGTCAAATTTGAGCACTAATTAACTGAAATGTTCTTGCAGACAGCAGGCAGACATTGGTCACTTTGCGCTCATGGTCAATGATCAAGTCTCAAGGGTAGGCTGCGCCTTTGCAATTGCCAAAAACTGTTATGAGCAGATAGGAAAACGGTTAGCTTTACATTTCATTCCATTCACTTTTACTGTAGCTTTCTTTTTTTTTTTTGCAGGTATTGCTATTTGATGACCTGCCACTACGACTACAACAACATTGCCGGCTCACGTATCTATAAGGGTGGAGCTCCCGCTTCGGATTGTAAAAGGTGGGAGTCCACGCCCAGTGAGGAATATTTAAATCTATGCACCAATACCGGCAAAATATATCGCAGTGTAAGGCCTATAGATGTTTTTTTTTTTTTTTTTTTTTTTTGTCTAACTTTCTTTCTGACTCGCTTAAAAATCCTGATTTTGATTTATCTTTCAGAAATCCGCAGAGCGCTTAATTTACAAGGCAGCCATGCGTTTTAAGCATAGGCTCGATGAATAAGAACCCACTTTTTCTGGTTTGCTTAGCATCGTTTTGCAAATCTAACGTGTATTGCCACTTGATTTAGATGCCTTAAATTTTTGTGAAGATCTATATATGTATTAACTCCATCGTTTCCAAATACTTACCAAAATTTTTAAGAAAACTATAATATTCATAATTATTAATCAATAAATATAATATTATGCAATATAAAATATTTGATCTCGTTTGTTCATTCGGGTTGAGTTCGTCGAACATATTTATGTAATATATATTTTGTTTTATAATAATTTTTAAATCTTTTATTTCGGTCTAGTTCGATTGATACATAAACAAAGTATTAACTAATTCATATCAACTAATGGCTAACAGACTTAGTCGGGGTTTTCTGATTTTGTTTTCTTTTACATTTTTACGAGTTATAAACAAATATATATATTTTTTTTTTTCGATTTCTCTTTTCGATTTTCATATTTCTATATATGTATGTTTATTTATGTTCGATCTCTGTGCGAATAATGCAAGTAAAATTGGCTTTTGTTTTTGTTAATGTAGTTTTTTGTTTAAGATTTGAATTTAATCGAATGAAACCCGCTTGCTTAGTTAGTATGGAACATAGTTAAGGTATTTTCATCTGTGTGTTTAGGTTGAGGGTTCTAAATGCTTCTCGCTGCATCAACATAATCAAATATATAATAATATATGTATATATATCTATTTGTATATAGTGAAATATAATGAAAGATAACGAGACCATACAAAATATCAGACTAAACATTTGCGTTTCGTTTAAAAAATATCAGCATATCGTAATAAGAGTTAACTTTGTTTCGCCTCGATAAGGCAGAATTCTAGTTCAGTTTTTTTTCTTAATTTTTTTTTTTGTATGTATATATTAATATGATCCTAATGTCGCAGCACAAAAGTGCTTAACTATGGTTAAGTTTGGTTTCTTCTTCTTCTTGATAATGATAATCATATTGGGTATATATATTAATGGCTATATATACGTGTTCCTAGGGCACGGGAATGCCTGCTGCAGTTGCCTACTTTTGCAATTCTAATTCGATTCGCCAGCTACACATAATTCTTCGTCGTATAGAAAAATACATACAAACTTCTCTTTTTCGATACAATATCTGTATGTCTATATATAAAGCAGATTTACTTTATAATTTGACCATTTTGTTTATGAAAATTGTTGTGAAAACTCTAGACAAGCTCAGATTTTGAAGTTAAAGTTCTTGAGTTCAAATTCAAAGCAGATATACATATATCTATATATAAATATTTGAGTGTGTGTTTTTAAATGACTCGAAAAAATGGAACACATTTAAGGATATTCATAAATGTTGTCTTGCAAGGTGGGTTTTCAAAAGTTTTCTTCTTTTTTTTCGAGAAAATTAGTAAAAGAAAAACCAAATGCATTTAGTATTTAAAGCTTCGAATTGAATGTTTTTCAATACTTTTACACAAAAAAAAATATATGATTTTTCTTTCTTTTGAATTTAGATGTCGTCTTAAGTTATTTCTATAATTTTTAGAGCCCAACATTTGTGGCTATAAATAATTGTTTAATTGAATATTTCAGCCTAAGCAGTGCAACATTTTAATCTTCTACTTCGTTTTGTGCAAAGAAACATCGAATTGCGTTGCTTTGATGCCAAACATCTTAAATTTTCTGCCTAATTGATCTCTCATTTGGCTCCGTATTGAAAACACACAATTTGCATTTACATTTAACATTTTTGTTGTTCAGCAATCTTTTCTTACGACATAGAAAAACAAATAAAAAACAAACCAAAAGCACTCTTTACAATATCTGACAGCCAGATCCATGCATTACCTCGCTAATAAACATGGGCGTGCCAGCGCCCAAGCCGCCATCAGTTTTCTGATGTTCGTTCTGAAATGGAATAAGATCAAATTGGGAATTGAATCTGATGGAAATAGAAATTATAAATAAATTGATGCTTACATCATCGTAATCGCAATCGAAATAATGACTCTGGCAGTCCATGCAGCGACAGCTCTCCGACATTTTGCATGTGATGCCCCATTGCTTGGCCAGATCCTTGTAGATCTCCTTGGAGGTCTTGTTGCTCATCATCTCCGGCGTTAGCAGGCAGTTCTGTTCATGCTGTTGCTGCTGCTGCTGTTGTTGCTGTTGTTGTTGCTGCTGTCGTCGTCCGCGACGGTTTTTAGAGGCAACAGAGCCGGAGCCCGAGCCCGAGGCACAACAGGCCTCGTTGCAGGATTGTGTATTGTTGCCCGATACGGCGCCATTTGAGCAATCAGCTGGAAGAGCAAAAATCGGTTAGAGTTTTGTGATAAGACAAATGAATGGGAACTTACGCTCGTTGCCATAGCGGTTCAGCAGCGGATCATAGAAATTTTGACGTGCTGCAGTGCTAGTGCTCGGCTCCTCGCCGTCTTCCTCGGATTCTAGGCCAATGTGTCCACAGGCAGCCGCCTGCTCGTTGCACTCTGTGCAATTGGCATCTGTGCATGACTGCTGCTGTTGCTGCCGCTGCTGCTGCTGTTGCTGGCCATTGCTGGCATCGCTGCAGGCGGCATAGAGGTTATCCTTGTTGGCTCGCGCCGCTGCCATTTCGGTTTCCAATAGAAACTCGTTGACGCTCAGCGTGCACTCTTCGCTGTTCTCCAGCTCCAGCTCGGTGATGCGCGACGGATGGGCCTGCTGCTCCAGTTGATCCACTTCTCCGTCTTCGTTGTTGTTGTTATTGTTGTTATGCTGGTTGCTATTGTTGTTGTTGTTGCGGCCGTTGCTGCCACAATTGCCGCCGTTGTTGTAGTTCTGCTGGCAATCTGGATCGTTGCAAATTTCGTTGCTGTCGCTGTCGCTGTTGCAGTTGCTATTGTTACTGCTGTCATTTAGGGTGAGCTGCTCCAGGGCGGCGCTCAACTGAGCAGCGCTCTGCCTCGAGCTATTCGCCGAGCTGCGTCGACTGTTCTGATTGGGCGTGGCACTGTTGTCCGACGACAGCTGCCGCTGGTGTTGCGAGAGCCGTGTGTTCTGCATTTGTATATATACAAATATGTGTGTGTGTGTTAAACCTAATCAGTTTCTCTTCTGCTATTTTCAGCCATCTCTACTTACCTCCTCTAGGACATACTCATAAGTGGGCGGCGGGGTGGTAGGCACGTTGTTGCTATCCGCTGCCGTTGTTGCTGCGCTGATGCACGGTGTGCGACTCGGGTTGACATAGCCTGCAAGATAATCGAAAGACGCCTTAGAAAACTTCAGCATACAAATTGCATAAATTTATTATTGATTTTGCTGCTGTGGTTGGGTTAAGCGGCTGAGGGATGTCATGCAAATTTCGAGCTCTGCATACACTCAAACTAAATATTCGATGCCTTGAAAGAGGTGAACGTTGTGTCAAGGGCTTAGTCTTTAATAAATAATCAGATATGTATGTGAGTTGATAATATAAATAAATCAGTCAATTACCATTTTCTATTCTACGGAAGGCTGCAAGCGGCTTTTTAACCAAACTAGTTCCAGTTTCAAATTTAAATTTGTTCCTTGAGATGAATCAAATCAGAAATCAAACTAAAATTAACTCAAAATAGTTATTTTTAAAGCAGATAAAGCCAAGATCTGTAACTAGAGCTGGCTCGAATTGTGTACATTTTTATTGTTTATTGCAGCCCTGATTTTGAAAAGAGCTAAATTAGAAATAGTAATTACCGCCAAAGCAGAAAGATTTTTCTTCACAATAAAACACAATAGTGATTATTTTTTCACTTGTACAAAATGGAAATAATATTTTCTAAAAATAATACTTTGAGTGTAATGCGCCATGCATTGTACATTTGAAAACAATAAGAATTTTCAAATTGTTCTGGAAACAATTGTTGGGCAAATAATAAACGCCTCAATGCAAACATAAGCTATTAAGAAATAGTGCAGTCATGCTTAAAAATCACATTTAAAAGTGGGGCATAATCAGTGTATGTGTGAGTATGTATAATGCGATTATTTAGAGATTGAGCGGCTATAGTTTTTGGTATATTTTAGCCAGTTCTTACCCATACGCATACTGTTGGTATTATTGACAGCTTTACTTGAATTTGATGGCAACAACAACTTCCGTTCGCTCATTGAACCAAGGCTGTTGCAATCCACTGAATCAATTGTGGAACTGCTTGCACCAACAGCTTGCTGCTGTTGTTGTTGTTGTTGCTGCTGCTGCTGTTGTTGTTCCTGCTCCTGCTGCTGTGTGCCTAAAAGTGCCTCGTTCACGGTCGGATCCGGATCGTGTTCTTGCGATGTGTTCGTGCTTCGTGAGCTGCCCATGCGAAACTTAAGCTTGAATGGCGCCATATCCTGGCTTCTTATCAGTTTTTAATTCCAAAGATTCCAATTAGAATTTGTTTACGCTAACGACTTAAATGCGCATTGGGCCAGTCGGTTTCTTTTTAAATTTGTATATTAAGTTGAACAATACTGATGCAAAGAAAGTGAAGGCACAGACAGGAAGAAAATGGAAAGAGAGATAGAGAGAGAAAGATAGATACCAGGGAAGTGTGTTTATAAAGGACAATAAATTAAGTTGAGAGTTACAATATTTACCACATCAATCACAATTTAACACAAAATATCACAGCTTACAGTATAATTATTTATAATCGTAATTTATTCAATTTTACTTTGATGTATTTTAAGTGGCATGCAAATTTATAAAAATAAAAAATTAAATCAATTTATTTTCTTTTTTCTTTATAGAGTTTTACCTGCAAAGCGAACAGAACAGAACTGATCCAATCGAGTGCTGAAAGTAATTAATGAAATGTAAGTATATTTATATATCAATATTTATTAACAAACATATTTACACTATTTTAATTAATTGTGAGCAGAGCTCTTTTAATTAATCAATTAATATTACGGATTTGTTTTCTTTTTTGCGATATTTAATGCATTTTTTGTAATTCGCCTGTCAAAATGATTAATGCGAATTGTTCTGATAGGCAGGCAAACACCTCACAAACACACACATACATGCATACACAGACAGATACAAATACACATGTGGCACACGTGCCCGTTGCTGCTCATTATATGCGGCACGTGCCACAACCAACATTGCGTATACGCCCCATGCAACTAGCACATGTTATGCCAGTGTTTATTAATTGCCCGCGTTGTGGGGCTTTAAACAGCGCACCTAACATGTCCTTGAGCGCCAACTGTTGTATGTGTTTATAAATTTTTAGTTTGGCCGACAAGTTGTTGGCCCAAAATGTGGCACGCGCTCTGTCTAAAAGGGCGAGCAGCACAGCCCACTCAGCGAACGCGCTCAGCACGTGGCATATGCCTTATTGTCATGCAGATTACACAAAAGCCACTTAACGCTTTGAGCGTTCAGCAGCTGAAGCTGCTGCTGTTGTTGCTTCTGCTGCTGTACATGTACCTGCTCTACATGTACCTGGTTATTATTATGCTTATTGCCACCCAGTAGAAAGAAGAAACTCATTTCAATTGCGGTAAGTTGCAAATTGGTCGCTCGCTCTTTCGTTCCTTTCGCCTCAGGCTCAGCTTAAGCTTAGCTGCAGCATAAAGGGGTACACAGAATTCAATGTATATGTACATACATTCATATATGCATACTTATACATATGTGTGCCTTTGCTGTGCATACACAAGTCATTTACGTATGTGCTCACAGTTTATTTGCTCGCGAAAAATTCATATTTGCGTACAATAAACGAATCGAAAGCCTATTGACATAGGCCAAAATATTGCTGCTGATCAACTAAACATATTTATTTAACTCTTTCTTGATTGCAGGGCAATTGTGCAGGTGATTGCAAAGAGTTGCCGTTGATAATGAGAACGGGTATGTAATACAATCAATTTTTATTAAATTTATAATATTCTAATAAATATATTTCTATCTCTTTCAGATTCCCGATTATAGTATATGGCAGCATAACGGAGCTGTTCTTTACTCATAATGAATGGCTACAGCTTAAAATTAAAATTGCTTTCCATCGGCTCTCGGGAAGCACCAAGCGAGCAGAAATCAGTAACTTTAATTTTTAATGTTAAATAATAACAGTGTCAGTTTGATTTTTAACTCGACATGCCTAAAAGTATGCAATTTAATTTTGTCTGTAAACTAACATTTCCCTGTTAACTCAAAGTCAAATCAATGTAAATAAAAATTTGTCATGCTGCTGGTCATTTCTATTCGCCTGGTACTTTGGGAAAATGCAGGTTCGTTTTGAGGCTGTGGTCACGATTGCTAGAGGTGAACCGTCACTGCTGCAGCTTTTTTTTTGTTTAAAACAAAGATTCCTTACCAGGCGAAGAGGAATGAGTAGTTAGATGACTCCACTTTAAGTTAACAGTGGCATATTACTTTTTAATTGAGCATGCCTGAAAGTATGCAATACAATTTGTTCTCTCCGTTAACATTTCGCTGTTAACTCAGGGTCAAATGAGTGTAAACTAATGCAGCTGGTCATTTCTGATCGCCTGGTACTTGTATTTTTCAACAGATTGATTCACCAGGACTTAATCTAAAGCAGATGGTCGTCAACTGGAAACGCCAAAACGTTCAGGTAGGATTAGTGACGAGAAGATCATAAATAATTCCGTTCCTAGCTTAATATAAGCCCACCTTGAAAGTTAATGTCAGCTGAGCCTTAACAATATATGTATATGGATGCTGATGACTATCAGTTAACTTCTCGCTCTGCGTTTTTAATACCAACTACATTAGTTTTCCATTTAGTCAATGTGTCTGTGTCAGTGTATGTGAGTGTATTTGTGTGGCATATACAAACATGTTGCAACTTTGACTTGCAACGACTTTCGGCATTGACTTAACATCTCTCCATCGCTATATCTCCATCTCACTCTGGCACTCCGCGTGGCATAATCTATTAATACCTTTTAAACTGGGTCACAGTTTCAATTTTCGTTGCATTTAACAGCCTAATAAAAGATACATGCGCTCATACATGTCAAACTATACTCTAAATTGCATTTTCAATGAATATCCATTGAAAAGGGGAAATGTTTGAATTTTAAGATGTGCTGTCAATGTCAATGATGGGGCATTGAAATCTATAGAATCTGTAGAAACTTTTGCAGATTAAAAACAAAAAAAAAAAAAACAAAATATTTTTTGCTGAAACTCTTCTCTTTACTTGGATTCCAGGTAAATTGCAATATTCATAAATATATACTCTAGAGATGAGATGAATCATAAGTTGGCTAAAAACACATAAACACAGGCCATAAAATCAAAATGATATTTTAAGCCATAAAAGTAAAAGGGGGCAAACGCAGCGCAACTGTTGCATGCAATCAAATTGATGGCATATTTTTTATTAAAGGAATTAAATGCGACAGCATTCAAGTCAAGAACGTAAATAAAGGACTGGCCCACTGAAGACTGACCAGGATAATGATATGCAAACACGAATTGTCTTTGGACAACATGCGGCTTCATTAGGCAAATAGGCAAACAAGTGTCCTGCGTGGACGGGCGAGAGCCAAACGATGATGGAACGTTTCCATTTTTTACTATTTCCTTTTTGTCTTTGTTGTTTTTTGTTTTTTTTTTTTGCTGGCATGGCGTCATAGGGAAGGAGGACTTTGTCGTGGCAGCACACATATTGAAGTCGAAATTAACACCGAGCAAACAAATAAGTGTAGTGTGTGTGGGTGGGGCGTGGCGATGGGAGATGGGCCGGGTTAGCCTCGCTCTTGCCCAGAAAACTGATATCTAATTGAGTAAACAGCAAAGTGAATGGCCATGAATTAGCCAGAGGCGACAGTCATGGACGCATTGCCATTAATTTGCTGATATAAATGGTAGTAGTAAATACAAATATACATACATATCTATATACAATATATACATATATTCTTATCATGTCTGCAGCTTTGCATCATTCAAGTACAATTCATAGTTGTGTTTTGGATCCCGTGGGTTCATTTCAATTGTCTTGGGTTTCGAGAGCGGTAGGAAAAATCGAAAAGCACACACAGCCAGACATATACAAGCATAGAAAGAAACATACACACACACATACACGTATGACCCAACCTTGAAGTGAATGCAATTGTTCTGCAAATTGATGTACTTACCCTCTGTTTCTACGTGGGTGTCAAACGGAAACTGCCCTTCTTCTGACAATTGACCAGCTATATTTATAACTGCTAGACAATTAACAATTTTTATAGCATGTTTCAAGTTCATAAACAATTTTAATGACATTCACAATTCAGTTGAATGCTGCGCACTTTAAAGTTTTTTATTCTTCTCTATTTATTTTTGTCGAATGTTTCAACTCACTTGAATTCTGTCACAGACTGTGGAAAGTTTTGTACGCACACGAGCTTTTTATTATCCTGGCTCTCGAGCTTTTGTGGACTTTTGGCAAGCACAGCGCATGCGTTCTACGAGCTTCCGGCATTTGCGGCGTAATGTTTTGCTTCGTTACATGCTTTGCCTCAAGAATCCTTGCGCTCTCTGCTTTGGCTTGCTGATTCGCGTGAATGAAATGAAATGAATTGAATTACAAATTCTATGCTCATATTATTTTCTCAAAGTTTTTGCCCATCATACATAACTTTTTGCTTCAATATATTTTCTTCTCTATGCTGACTATTAAGCCTATACCTCCAACTAATTGTTTATTGCTCTTTGAATCGGACTAAATATGTACATATAACATAAACTCGCCTATTAAATCGTTATTAGAACTCTAGTTAATCAAATTTACGTTAAATTTAAAAAGTAAACCTAAACAGGGCTACTATACTGCAGAGGATTTTTTAGTATTTATTGATATAAATCTTATGTACACACTGTTTCTTGCTTGCTTGCTTTATGCGGCAAAACAAAAATACAAAAACCATAAATTAAATGAATCTTAATGTTAGTAACAGTTTTGGATTTACTTGCCGGGTAAGATTACCTATTTTATATTTAAACATATTTATATTGTATTATTATATTATATTTTAAGCTGCTACGGAAACAATGCGACAATGCACAGACGAGCAAACGAGACGCCGAGGATCTTGTCGATCTGCTCAAGAGTCTAAACGCAAAGGAAAAGGTGCGCTGGAAATATAAAATTAAATGAAATTTTATTTATTGAATCAGTGTTTATCACAAGCAGCTCCTGTTATCAAAATTCTTTTGTCAATTGCCATTAAGTGTTGGTAGCTTTCGAGTGCTGCAACAGTTGCAAAAACTACGAATTCTGACAGCCACAGAATATATATGCAGGTAAATATTTGATATATGTACTTATACCCATATAAAACTTTCATATGATATTTATTGACAGCATTGAGAACGATGAGCAGCTGCAATTGATATTAATAGAGTTCCTACAAAATGAATATGAGTTGCTGATAAATCTTTTTATTTCGGCTCATTATGGTATGGAAACTATCATTAATTATTGAAAAAAATATACTAATTAATTGTGTTTAATTTGCAGATTCAGTAAATATGCTAAGACTGAATAATATACTGGAAAATGCTTTAAGAAATCTCTTTACCGCTCTGGCTGTTAATCCCAAGATAAGCAATTTGAGCTATGTGGAGCCGCTGTGTAAATCCTTGCCTGGTAGAAGATCTTTAATTATTTTCGTCATTATCTATTATAATTATTATTATGTTATGTCTCTTCATAGATGATGTATTGTTAAATGTATGTATACAAATGCATTTGAACTGCCTGTTGGAGTTGCATGTAGCTGCCGATATTAGTCTGGCATTTAAGCATTTGAGCGCCTGGATTAATGAGGGAGTCGATGAATTAATCTTCATCAAACGTCTCACAGATAAAGTAAATATATAAGATATATATATACATATATATAATGTATGAATTAACAAGCAATTTACTCTTTAGCTTCTGTGCAGACATCAAGAGCAAGCATTAAGTCATCTATTTAAAGTATCTACGTCAACCAGTTTTAAGTATTGGAAATTTTATATAATTTTGCTGCAGTCCATAGCCAGCGGTGCTAATACAGACACATCTGCATTTATCAAAAGTATAGTATATACTAATACATATAAATCTATATTGTACATCTAATAATTATTATCTGCACGTAGAATACCTCAAGAATCGTCTGCTACATGCGGCTACGCTTGGCTGCCAGCTTAGCTTATTACATTTACTACTCACGGCACGAGCTGCTGCAGCTAACACGATGAATATACAACAAAATTTGGATAATTATGCTAAGTGGTATAAGCAAAATATAGGCGAAATGTCCTATATGCTGAGCACTGAACAGTTTCAGGTAGTTTTAAATATGCTAGAAGATTCCATACATTACGAACAAGAAATTGATTATGTGGAGGTAAGCATCAAATAAAATATTTATTTTTATATATTTGAATTGTAATAAATGATTTTTTTAGATTCATGCAGCGATTGCCATTTCACCTGGTGGCAAACTGGTGCAGTCCTATAAAACCAAGTGCAAGGCCCATTTAGCACGATTAAAACTTGCCAGAAGGCAAAATGATATTATTAATTGTTAGATTTTGTTTGTATGCATATTTAGTATTAAAATTTATCATATATTTACAATCATCCCAGACAAAGTTACAATTTCACAGTTTGGTGGCACGTCCCTTGCCCGCCAGCGGCTTGTTTCGTTCATCCCAAAGCGTTACTCCATCACAGGCACAGATTCGTTTAAAGTTTTGCAGTATGCCAGCCGATCGTGCAATTATTCCACAGGCAATTCTAAAAGAACGACTCTATTATAATAAATTTTAAAGAAATATATTTGTAAAACTTACCTTTCACCTGAATTGCCATCGATGCGACTTTGTGGATTGCTGCCGCACCCCAAATCATCGGCATTGGCTGTGATGACAACGGCACGTCCGATAATCTCCCAAATATCCAGGGCTGGATCTACAAAGCGGAATGTAGCACGACCCGTTTCATCGGCTCGTATATTGCCCAAATCGCCGGCATGTCGTTCAGCTGCATCAGCATTGGGGCTGCCGTGCGGCGAATTACGTGGATTGTAATGATTTCCAACCGATGCGCAACCATTCGATACATCGCCACTTTCGTGTATGTGGAAGCCATGTAGCCCAGGCTCTAGTCCATCCACAACGCCGTCCACAACAACGCCTGCCTTCTGTGAGGTAATTGTGGTGAATCGTACTGCGCCCTGCACAGGTGTTCGGTCCACTACACAGCCAGTTGTATTTATGAGTGCTACCGCTGATTGGCCACCAAAGCCGGAAAGTACAGCGCGTCGACCGGTGCTTTCGATTTTATCCTGCACTTCGGACCACGGTGCTGTGGTCTGCACAATCACGCGTCCCTCGGTCGCATCAATGTCGACATGACCTATGCCCTGCAAAGCGTGCCGCAGCTTATCCACGCACGATTTAACATCTTTATCCATTTGCACTGCAAACTCAATCTATATATTATCATTAGTAGGTATTTAAAACTATTTAATAACCTATTTTTTTACCTTCGTTGAGTCCATTGCGTTGTTTATAAGCGGTAGGTCAAAAAAAAAAACAAATAATAGTTGATAAGGTGTCGATAAAAATACAGATACAAAACTCGATAGTTCTAATCGATATTTTTAGTTGCCGGTCCGTCTATGTGTAATATATTTTTATATCGATATTTAAATTAACGAATCAGTGTTCCATTATTTGAAAAAATGAACTAGATGAGCTGTAAACAAAAAACGTATAAATAAGAGAACCATATAAATCATGTTTTAAGAAAGTTCTAGTAAAAACTTTTTATAGAGCTTGCGGACTTTTAATAAATATAAATAATTCGTTTTTTAGATACATAATACAAATTTAAAATAATGTAGAGTACATTTTATTTAACCAGTTGTATTAATTTTGTTCTTAATTAATTATTGCACCTTAAATTTATAAATATTTACAAATATTTACAATTATCGAAGATCTAAGCTTTAATACCTAAATATATATATGTATATATTTATAATTTAAAAAATCACACTTTTATTTCTCAATTGGAAACGCACACAAATTCGGAGATTTGTGCGTCCCAGAGTGGCACTGGAATGCTGCAGCGACAGGTTCACACTGTTTGTCCTTTGTCTCTGTGTGTCTGATTGTTTGTGTGTGCGTGTCTGTTGGTGATATGTTGCATTAGATCACTGGGGCTATTGCTACGTGGTAATTTGTGCAGCACGCGAGGTAGAGGGTGAGGGCTCTGCCGTGTTGACAGTTGTAACAGTGGCTATTGGGGGAGGTGGCGCTGCAGCGCTTTGATGCGGATCGATCTCTGAATATGGCGGAGCTGGCAATGCAGCAATGCCAATCGCATTCGTTTCCATCATATGCGATTGCGTTGGCGCTGCAGCAGCTGCCGTGGGAGTAGTTAGATTGCACATACGCATCACCTCTTCATAGCTGGGCAAATCCTTCTCATCCTTCTCCAGCTGCTCCCGTATGCGTGCGGCCTCTTGGCTGTTTGGCTCAATGTAGAAAATATCACCGTAACGACTGTGCTGACGTCCGAGCTCCACAGTGTTTTGGCGATCTGCAAGATAAGCATATAATTAAAAGACACATGTTAGCAATATCTCAGATCAAATCGTGATATAGACAGCCGACGCAAGTACCAAGCCTTTGACGTTGACGTTGTCTCTGGCGGTTCAACAAGACGGATTGATGAATGCGCATAGCCAGCTAATGAAATGAGATAGACTTTTAAAATAAATTGATTCGTCGATCGATGATCTGCACGATAATTACATAGATTGACTGGCTTATTACGAATAAGGCAATCAGGAAACCGAATACCAAAGCCAAGTACGACGTCAAAGTCATGTTAGGTGTCATTTGTTATTGCCAAAAAAAAAAAGAGTTCCTTTATATATACATTATAATAAAATAATAAAAAAGTCAATTGTCTAGCAAAACAATAATAAAGTAAGCAGCAAACTCAAATGGTGCTAGGTGCTCAAAAAGCAGCGATTAGATAAACCCCGCCCTCATATTTGGCACACGTTACCACTGCGATTGCGATTGATTCGCCTGTGCTGGCGTTGGCAGCGCGGCGGACAAATCTTTGCCAGAGTTTGGTTCTCGATGCGCACATAAAAGCAAACGACGGGCACTACGCCGAAGAACAGGAAAACTAAGCCCAAATAGATGGCCACATGCAGGCCCAGATCAGCGCCCCAATCCATAAGCGAATTCAACTTGAAGATGGATTTTAATTGAGACCCGGTCTCAGAGAAGGTGCATAATTTTTTGCACGCCCGCCGCAGGCAACGATACGTTGGACACTAATCATAGTGCCTATATACCCAACTAGTAGGCTATGTATTATATTATATACGAAACTACGTACGTACATGTGTATGTGTGTAGAGGTATGTATGTATATATGTATGTTTATATACATACATACATAGCTGTATGTGCTGATACTTGTTTCGTTTTTAGTGATAAGATTATGTGTATACAGCCGCACGCAATACGATAAACGAAGTTGCTAAACTAGACATATATATATATGTACATATACATATATGTGTATATGTATAAATGTTTTGGTGGTCACATGTAAGAATTAGCTCACCTATGCTGTGCTGCAAAAGCTTAAAGTACAACATAGCTAGAGCTTACTAGAGCAAAGTCTCTCACACTCTCACACTCTCACTCTCTCGCTCTCCCTCTCCCTCTCTTTCTCTCTCTCCCTCTCTCTCACGCTCTCATACACGAACTTACTTTGTCTTCTGTTCCTATTTTGATTCCCCGCAGGACAACAGCATCTGATAATCCAAATAATCGTACACTAACCGAGAAACGAAAGAATCGAATGTAAAGCTTCAGTTTAAAGCGATTTTAAAGCGATTTTTTTTCACGACTTTTTACCTGCAGCAGCGCATAGGATAGAAAGCCAACTAGCAAAAGTACTACGAAATAGAAAACTGGACCCACTTCCATATTGCAGCAGGTTCAGATGTAGACTGAAGCAAGTATGCTTATCAAACCGAAGAAATAAAAGAATAATAAATAAACACATAAAGGCAGACTTTTCAAATGGCTATATGCCGTAAACAGGGCTAACTGAGAGTCTTATCAGAGGCACTTCAAGCCGCGCATAATATACATACATACATATACACACATATTTCCGTACTCTATATAATCGTCTAAGTAGTTCGCACTGCATAGCTATTCTTGTACGTACCAAAGGAGCTCAGCTGAATATCCCGATTATTACGCGGCGTCTCGCTTGGAGTGGAACGGCAGGCGAATAATAGTTTCCACACCACATACTTTAAGATGAATGTAGAACACTTTTAGAGAAAACAATTGGTGAGGCAAACCGTTTCGGGCCTTTGACTTTTACCTGTATACAAACATAGAGCGTGGGCAGTACGAGAACCATTATGAAGAATAAGAAAAAGTAGAACATAAATATATCGTTCATGACTATAGTTTTAAGTGGTATTCTAATCCGCTGGGCTTGAAAAGTCAGAGAGCACTGAAACTGTCTGCTCCAATCAAGTTAACAGTGATAACCTATACGGGACAGTTCAATAACATTCAGTTAACTTTACGAATTGGGCCAATAGTCATTTAATGGCTTCATGAAAGTTTGTATATTTAAGTTTGGCACTGAGCTTATCAGAGTCAGAGGTAATAAACGACGATTAGATTAGCTAATTGAATGTATATAAAGAAAGTCGAAAACCAGTAAAATCCTTTAAAATCCAGTAAATAACTTACATACATATATGTATGTATTTATATACACTCTTGCACATACCTGTGCGTGGCTGCCACAGTTCGTAGCAGGCCCAAACCGCGAAGCGCAGGCAGCAACAGCAAATGGCACAGCATAGAAAGAGTAGGAACACGCCCGAGAATATGGACAATAAATCCAACATTTTAGCGTTAAATATTTAAAGTTGCCAAAATAGAACAAGTTTTATGGACTCAATCACATCGGTTCACGCAGACGCCGGTGGCAAACTGTTTGCATTTCCATGCTCTGCGACTTTTTCGAGCATCTTATCAGCTCTATAGACTCACAGAGAGAGGGAGAGAACGAGAATGAGAGTGAGAGTGAGTGAGCGAGAGAGAGAGTGCTCCTATGCCTAGGCAGGTGGTATATACATAGGTGGCGCTCCCAGTCGAGAGTTTCGCAGTGTCTGATAAGAGTCTGGTTCACTCTGATTAGATAAGATTTGCATCACTGCGTGGAAGCTTCATGCACTCGCAGTTGCAGACGGTTAAATGTCTAAGAATACATCACAAATATAGACATTCATAAATTTCGACAACCTGAAATCCCGCCAAGCGCGGAAGCATTCAAACAATTGTAACTTAACTCAGAGTGTGTGTGTGTGAATTTATATTGTGTGAGACACAAGCTAATTAATTATTACACAAGCATAAACAAAGCAGCAAATAAAAACAAAAACACTGTAATAAATCTATTACGGGCAAGACACTTAAGTGGGCAGCGTAAAGCAATTATATTCCATTATTTCGCTACAAACATTTTTCACATGCTCCACAAAATTTAAATGTCGTGGGGAATTTGTAAGATTTCAATGTCAAAGGTGCAGACCAGAGCGGTAGCTGCTTCCCTAATGTCTCATATTTTAACTTAATTTATCGATAAAGTCTCACAGTCCCAATTGGAACAGTTGAGCGAGCGCGAAGCAGAATGAGCGATTATTGCCTATCACAACCGGAAATTGAGACGGGTAGTCTTAATCTTTTTTTTTATAAATTTATAATGGCAAGATATTGCATATATAGTATACTATATTAGACCTGGTCGAAGGCTTTTCACGTGATGAATTAAATAGAATAGAACTATATATATCTAAAAGTTCAGAAAACGTGGGTAAGTTCCAGGTTGTCGATATCCAAGGAGAAGCTTTATATGTATGTACTTTAAAAATGTGTGTTGAGGATATATTTAAGACTGCATTTAATTGATCATCAAGTTTATATTTTGAAGAGTACAGTGAATAATCCTTAAAAAGTACATTTTGAATAACCTTTAAGCTCTTTAAGGTCATTGGGGATTTATGGGTATAGTCGAGAGTTCATTCAAGACTGTTTGAAAGAGTACATTGAATTGCAAACTTTTCTATACATAACATCATACAGTCAAGAATGCCGAATACACTTGAGTGTAAGAATAAATTTCACATTTCATTGAGAGGATTACTTTGAAGAGAACATTGAAGGTTTCCATGAAACGTACAATTAAGGGTAACCTATTAAGAGGAAAATACTATTCCTCCTACTCATATTTACATTAGAAGCTGAGAAGACTGCATAAAAATCCAACTCTATACTCCTAGGTTAAATTGTTTTCTGATATGGCTCTTCTGTTTCTGGATTGGTATTCACAGCGTCGAAAACCTTTGGAAAATTACAGTTTAATTAGTACATATTAAATAGTAGGTATTTATGCTATTTCAATACTTATCATTTGAATATTATAATAAATAAACCACAAATTTAAGTTTAAGTCAGGTCAGTGCTGTTGCAATTCATTCAAAGAATACTTAATAAGCCAGCCACTACTATTTTAGCAACTTTTTATTTTAATCGATTACCAATTGGAATTCCAAAGCCAATTAGATTAATTTAAATTAGAGATTAGAACTGCTATGATATGCACGTGCTTTTGAAGAACTATTTTTAATAAGAAAATACTAATTAGCTATACAAACTTTTATCAAATATATCTGCAAAGATGTTATTATTATTTCAGCTATATATGATATATGTATATGTATATATATGTTCATATATCAAGTAGATAAAATAACAATTTCATTGTGAAATTCCTTTTAGGCATTTGTGCTTTGTCTTATCAATTAACTCTAGGAGATTTAATAGTTGGCATTTGACGTCATTCTCTGTTGATAGTCAGAAATTTTATCTCGACTTATCATTTGTTTAACTGTTATCAAATCTGGGAGGAACTCAGGAATATTAAAGACGCACTTGAAAAGCTCCTTTGGAACAAGAAACGCAACATCATCAAAACACGCTGCGATGCTCGTATGTATGGGGGGTATAAATGGTAATCGAATTGCGATAATTGGCTATGATTATGATTATGGTTATGATAGTTCAAAAATAGCTGCCTTATAGATAAGGCATTTTTAGCTCGATTCAACTCATTGTAAGCTTTGGCGACAGCTCACCTGCGGTTATATCGGTCGCTGTGCCGGATGGATCGATGCGTATTTGTCTTAGCACACGTGGCGGGCCACGCCCATTCACGGGCGGAGGCGGTGCGACAACGGGCTTACGCATAGCACACATACAGCACAACTGCAAGAGGCGAAAGGTGAACACACTGCTGAGGGGGAACGGAAAGGGAAGGGAACTCCGAAACTTACACGCAAGAGAATTAGCAAAATGACAAGTAAAATAAAGTAAACAATATACAGGCCGACATCGACGGCCATGGCTGAGAACTTAAACTAAATCGACGACGATTTCTGTTCGACACGGACAAGTAACTGTTCTATAATGGTAAAGCGTCTAGAACCAGGCACGATAAATAGAACTTGCGCCTTATCAACATTGCAAATGGTGGAGTGTGATTAATTATGTATATATATTATAAATATATATCAATAAAAATATATAAATATATATATGTATATATTAGTATCATATCTGAGCAGCAGCATATTATCAGTCGAATGCTCTATGTTGATATGATATGGAATTTAAACTATTGGGTTAGTACACACCCGTTAAGCTGGAGGCCCGTCTAGAGCGGTCCAACGTAGCGCTCTCTGTGTCCTCAAAATTCCTATATTTTCGGCTCTTAAAGGACAGCTATCAAGCAGAGAAGAGAACTTGAAGAACTTTGAACTTGAATTCGAATATACTTTACACACTTACAATAGCCACCAAGAGAAATAGTATCACGATATAAACAAAATCGATCGGATTCATTGTCCGAGCCAAACTGTTCGAAGTGCAAACACTGACAGAGTTTAGAGAACTTAGAAATTAGCTGAATGAGTTTAGCAGCACTCGAGGAACGTATCATTTAATGGCAAGGATTGTTATCTAATCAAGTGACAAGCTTTTTACTGCGTTTCGAGCTATGCTGAAGCTTTACCAGCTCGTCCACTCGAAAGTGGAAGGGGAGAGGGGGTCTAGAGTAGTTTTGAACTATGCTCGAATCTTACCCTCGATTGCCAGCCGCAACATTACTTCACGGCGCATCAAGACGCGCCTGTTCCATGCCTCCAACTTCAGTTTCACAAATAGATAGCACTCCTTCGGAGAGTTTAGTGGAATTGAGTGAACTGATGGACTCGACGCATATCGAGCTTACCCGTAAAATTAACGTGACCGCGATCCCAATAAGAATGCCACAGAACCAAAATTCCGTGTACATTTGAAATATATCTGCTCTAAATTTTGACAGTTTAAGCTAATCGCAAGGTTTGTAAAATTTGATGTGAAATCTAAGGCCCCTGCTGCTTAGCATTTTTGAAGTCACTCACCAGGCTCCGTTCGAAGTTGACTGCAGGAGCTCCAATGCCGAAATGGACCCAAATACGTCTAAAGAGCAACAGAAATGCTTGACTACAAAGGATATATATATATACTACACAACTCACCCGCAAGAGTATGAGGAGTATTAGGAAAAATGATATAGCGTAATACCATTCCATAATATCCATCTGAATGCGAGCTAACTGAGCTGACAACTGGACAGCAAATGAATGAGGATGAAACTAAGTTGCTATCTAGATACGAATGGTACTGATGTTGATGAAACCGAAGCAGATAAGGGCTGTACTTCGAGCTTTGCTGCTTTACTACAGTTTACTCAAGTTCTCTATATTTAGCTA
Organism: Drosophila aldrichi; assembly: GCA_035045965.1. NCBI lineage: Eukaryota > Metazoa > Arthropoda > Insecta > Diptera > Drosophilidae > Drosophila > Drosophila aldrichi. The sequence continues at coordinate 6,890,275 of JAWNOM010000161.1, forward strand.
ATAACTGATTATCACATTTTATCTCCATAGAGCTTACCATTTAAGTCATCCAATTGTCTAATGCTAATGTATAAATCAAATTTGTATTTGAACAACTTTAAACAACAATAGCAATTGATCCAATTGGAAAAACTAGGCAATTGTCCCAATTGGAACATTTCCGATTCATTGTTCCCATTGACAAACAACCAACGACTGACGCCCGCCGATTGCATTGTTTATTTTCACATAAAACATATGCACATATACATATATATGTATTCATATTACTGTTTTAAGCTCATATCAAATATACATATATCGCACACACATCACAAATCAAAAGCTTTACTATCTAATCTAAGCCATGTACGCTTGCTTGAAGCCCGTGATGCGAAATATTTAACAGAAAAAGCTCAATGATCAAAAGTCTAACAGGTCCATGTAAATAGGGATGACTAAGTATTATGCAGCTATCAACATTGATAAGCAACTAAAAAAAAAGGCCACAAAGAGACGATGCACGACGACTTGGGGATACCCTGAAGACTGCAACTGCTCAGCATTATTATATACATATTCAAAGTTGCTAACCTACGGATAAACTTCACTGACTCCACACGTTATCTCGATCAAGAATTTATATACCTTATAGAGTCTGTCAGGCCTCCGTCTGCCAATTACCTACATTTTCACAAAATCAATATACCCCAAAGTCACATTTACAAAATTATTGTTGTTTCTTAAAAGCTTACCCAGAGCATTTGGTGCTGGCATTACGGCATTACGTTGCTCAGCTATTCGAATTCTCTCCTGATTGATTTTGTGTAAAATATTATCTACAATCTATAGATAATAATTTGAAATATATTAGACTGAAGACTAAATCATCTATCTTTTCACATTGAAAGCTCACCCAGGCGAAGTAGATGACAATAAAGAAGAAGCCAATAAAAATTACGCTCCATAATATGTCCATAATATGTACGTCAAAAACAAGATATTTCAGGGACAACTAACTGTATTGCAAACTTAACAAAGACTGAACTGATCGCAGACTCACTTGAGATATGAATCTGTTTTATCTGAACAGCTTACCGCTAACTCTCGTATCTCTGGCTGCAGTTCGGTTGGGTCTGCTGCTGGTTCTTTGCGTAGACGTTTCTTCAGTTGTTGTCTCATCGGTTTTACAGCTTACAGCGAACACCTTTCGGATGTGAAAATATTCTTATCAGTAATGGGCCTCGACTTTATACCCTTTCTTTTTTGACAGTCACATGTCAGCTCACCCATATCATGAGCACAACCAATAACACTACGCCGTATGCCAGTTCAAAATATGCGTGTCCCATTTCGCAAGGCGGTCGAATAAATAAACAGTAAAATAGTAAAACAACGAAACGACAAACTTCGATGACGGACTTTTGGAAAATGCCGGATCGTAATTGGCTAGCTGTCCGTTTATCGCTTAAAATCTTTTAAATACTATCAACTTTTATATAATATATATATTTCAGAGCTGCTAACTCGTGCGATTGGCTATCTAATCGTGTTTTACTTGCCAAAGACAGGGATTTCCATTTGAAAGTTAATCTACTGACAAAATGTCAGCCAGACATGACTTTTGCGAATAGAAGCAGAAAAAGAAGAATAGAGAGAAAGTTAACTTTAGTTTCATATATTACATATTATATACATATATGTCTGTATATATGGAACTTTATCAATGGAAATTGAAGTAAAAAGGTCACACTTGAATGCTACCAACTGTATAATACTCGTCCAGGTTTCAAATCGAAAGATTGCTTATGTTTCATGATTATGATCACATACACATACATATATATATTCTATATTTTGATCCATTGTTGTACATATGGAAATATGTATAGGTATACAGAGTAAAAGTTTGTGTTTAGATGGAAGAAGCCGAAGCCGTATATACTCCATTTACTCCATGAACGAGCATAACTAATTACACAAAAATGTGATTCATTGCGTTGACATATTCGTTAATACAGTAATTCTTTGGCCTTATCGCAAATCTTATCGCACACACAAAACGCAATCCAGTTAATTTCGATGCGAAATAAAAATACAATTTAATTAAAAATCATTTAGAAACACTTGAGATGGAAATTACAGAGAGCAGCAACTATTTTAATACATGTATAACAAAAACAAAATATTTATTTCTATGACAAAAGGTATTAATGTGTATTTGTATAAAAAAAAGTTCCTCTCACAAACTTTTAATCGAGCCTAAAATAATAGAAATGACGACAACTTACCACGTCTAATCCTCTCACGCATGAACACTTGTACGGCCTAAAAATACAATGTTTACGATATGTATAAGTAGAGAAAACTCAGCAGACCCTCCACAAACTCAACTTACAATGCAGACGAAGAGTAAGCTAAATGCGAAAAGGCTGATGCCAATCACCATAGCGCCAATCATTTTATACCTTCATATACTGAACTCTGTACAAATATCAATGAGGCACAAACACTTTAATCATGTATACGTATATACTCTATCAGTTGACCGAAAACTTAATCGTTCACTAATTTGATAAACATAATGAAATAATTGCTGACCAAAGCTAGACAGCTGTGCAGGCTAATATGAATGAATGAATGTCTTATAGATCATGATTTCATCGATTTTGATAGATTTTAATTCACTTACTCGATCTTCTGGTACGTCGCTTACGCGTTAGCATTATTATAGCCTTTAACAAAAAAAAGGATGAAGACTTTATAGTTTTATGTTGATAATTTGTAACTCTTCAAACTTACAAGGCAATACATGAAAAGCATGGCAATAATTAAAAAGCCCAACATATCTGTTCGACTTGTTGATATTTACTCTGGGCGAATAGAAGTGTAACTAACACAAGAGAAACAAATACTTTTGGGCGAATTCTGATAGCGCTCAGCTTTCATGGAGCTTATCACAATAATAATCGAACAGCAAATAGGCTGTAATGCCTGGCTAATAAAATATTGATTAAGTACACCCACAATCTCTTATTAGATATATTGTATATGTAGCAAAGCTTTTAAAAGCTCTGAGCATAAGAATTGAAGCCAAAAGCTACAGATTTCAATTCTGATTGGCTCGAGAGAAGACGCCTCTGGAACACACAAGTTGGAGATTTAAAAGTGGAATCATAGAAAATCCAAAGGTTTGTGTAATATAGAACATTTATTAAATCTATAAAAGGAACTTAACGAACCCTAGATATAGTATAAAGATATAGTATAAAGAACGAGAAAGCAAAACATTGCGAAGTGAAAGCCCTAAGATAAGGAGGTAAAATACTTTAAAATATTTCAGATAATAAATGAATAATAAATCAACAAATAAGTAATAGTTATAATATGGCTAGCCAAACAAATATTTATTTAGAATTAAAATACAATTTTATATAAGCATTGGAATGATTGTTGCCAGTGAAAAAACTGAATAATAATAATAATTTATAAAAAAAGCTCATATGAATAAAATTAAAGTTAATTTTTTTTATAAGACATCTAATTTTTTGTTTAATGTATATTTTTTAATGATTTAAATTTAATATAAAGCAAAAATATGTATTTTTTCTGTTAAACACAAAAAAAAATTATTTATTTAATTTTGTATATTTGTTTGCATTTATAATAATATTTAAAACCGGTTACATTTTCAATTATTTTAAAACCATAATCAATTCGAATATAGTTAGCATTCACAACTGAACGATTTTATTTTTTTTAACGAATAACGAATATATTTCATCTACTCACCAGCAACGCGTCGACGATGCACACTAGCAATGCCCATGCAGGCGATCTGTAAAGAAACGTATTGAAATAAATAAAAATAATAATATTCCATGATTCTATGCTCACCTTAATGAATATGAAGAATGCCAGAGTTAGAAATATGATGCAGATGCATAAGCCAGTTGCCATTAAAAACATATAAATAAATACACTTGAGCTGGACGATCCTTAGCAGCGGCAATTAGGAATCGAACTGAAGTGGTGCCAGCAGAAGTGGTTAACAAAAAAATGTGGAGACATAAATTGTATATATATATTTTTTTTTTATTATTATTTTACACGGAAACAAAAAGCAATGTTGCGATAAAGAATACAACAGTCTATTTATATATGTATATATATATTATATATATGTATTTTAATCATGAACAATTGTGCCTTATCGGTTAAATTACTTATAACACAATCCAAATCTTGACAGCTCGATATTTTTTTTTATTTTTTTATACCCTGAACCCATTATCAATGGGAAATCAGGGTATAATGGTTTTGTTGAAATAACAGGCAGAAGGAGGCGTAGCAGACCCCACTATTTGTCTGTCTATTTCCTCTAAGTATTTCCTCTACGTAATCCATCTACGTAATTCATCTACGTATTCCTCTACGTCTTTAATGCTTAGCTGATCGATCGCACAGTCTACCTCACTTTATTGCGCTGACCCCCACCAGGCCTGGACGACTGAAGAAATGCTGCAGCTGCTGCCCTTTATATAGGGCCACTTTTAATCAAGCACTCTCTCTCTCAAATGTTAAGCCCGACGGCAGGTAGAGCTTGTTGCAGTTGACCTTCCAGTGAGCAATGGGAACACTCTCTGCTGCTGTGAGCATTCTAGCTTCGTTTTACCTAAATACAAATACCAAATAAGAGCTGCTGCATACACATTGACAACTTTAATGATCTTCTGCACTGCTTCTCTGCTTACTTTTACTTTTACTCAAGTACTGTCTCTCTTAAATGTTGAGCCAGACGCTAGGTAGAGCTCGTTACAGTCTCTGCTGCTTCAAGCATTCCTTCAGGGCATTTCCCAGTCGAGCGGACTCGACTTGTTAAAGCTTTTCGAACTACGGCCTTATAATATACTACAACTATAAGTCTTACTACTATAACTATAAGTCTTACTACTATAGCTTTAAGTCTTACTACTATAGCTTTAAGTCTTACTACTATAACTATAAGTCTTACTACTATAATTTTAAGTCCTACTACTATAACTATAAGTCCTACTACTATTACTATAAGTCCTACTACTATAACCATTACTTCTACTACTACAACTATAAGTCAGCTGCGCTTTATACTATATGCCCACTATTACTCAAGCAGTGTCTCTCTCAAATTTTGAGACCGACAGCAGGCAGCGCTCGTTATAGTCGAGCTTCAAGTGAGCAATGGGAACACTCTCTGCTGCTGCGAGCATTCTAGCTTCGTTTTACACATACACATACAAAAAGAGAGCTGCTGCCTACACATAGACAACTCTAATGATCTTTTGCTCTTTTTCTCTCCTTGCTTTTACTTTTACTCAAGCACTGCAGTGCTCGTTATAGTCGAGCTTCAAGTGACCCATGGGAACGGTCTCTTTCGCAGTGAGCATTCTAGCTTCTCTTTACCTAAATACAAATACCAAATAAGACCTGCTGCATACACATTGATAACTTTAATGATCTTCTGCACTGCTTCTCTGCTTACTTTTACTTTTACTCAAGCACTGTCTCTCTCGTTACAGTCGAGCTTCAAGTGACCAATGTGAACGCTCTCTGCTGCTTCAATAATTTGTTCAGGGGATTTGCTAGTCGAGCGGACTTGACTTGAGCTTTTATACTTGTTTTTAATTAAAGGTAACGCATTGGCCACAATTGAAATGTGAGCTATAAAAGGTCACCGATTTCCAACAGACAAACTTTAAACAAATACTCAATTCAAGTTCAGAGCAAAAACAACAACAACAATTGACCCATTTACGTATAAAAAGCAAAAGCAATTACAACAATGATAATTATAGGGGGTAGCCCGAGACATGCTGAAATGTTAATGCGATGAATAATAAGCCTTTGGGAGAGTCTGTGCGACTAGAGGGCAGCCCCGCCCTCAAAAGAGCCAAAGAGGCGAAAAAAAAAACAATGGAATTTGTAACAAAATGCGAATTTCTTGCCCCTGTTTACAAATCGTCAATGGATTTATGGCCAGGGCAGAGAGCACTTGCCTTGAACTGAAATTAATTAGACCGCATAGCATAACATAGCTCAGCATTTCTTTTGTTGGCCACACCAATTGGCAACGCCTCACAATCAGCCATTAACCAACGAGCCAAAGAGTCGACGGGCCATCGAGCCATGCCCAATTCCATTGGAGGTGATATCACACAATGACAGGGCGACAGGGAGCACGCTTCACGGCTCTCAACCCACAATCCCCAGGCGTTGCAATTGATATTGAATTGTACAATAATATAGTGTTATGAATGAATGTCTTTTATAATACACATGGACAGTTGTAAGACATTGGTATAATAACAATTACCTAACTTTTGATAGGGTAAGGTGAATAGAGAGAGAGAGAGAGGGAGAAATAGAGCAAGGCGCTCTAGATAAAAGACGATATATCATTAACGCATTAACTATTGATCATCATCAAATCAATCAATCAATGATGACAAGATTATACTATAAGTAATATATCACGTCGAGATTAGCTAACAAGATCATAATCAGCTAACGAGATCATGTCTAAATTTAAATCATATAATAAATTTTCAATTTTAAATTCAACTGCCAACTCGAAGTTTACTTCCTTCCGCCTCAGTTGATAATTATGTGTGAGCTGCTCATGGAAAATTCATTTGCATTTCTTTGAAACGCCCAATCTACTTCCCTCTGTGCCCTATCTCCATGCGCCTGCGCTCTTGGCCAATGTCAAGTTCAAACCATTTCCGTCAGCACCAAATATTGCAATGGGATTTACGTTGAGCAGCGCTCTTAACTCTTGGCTTAAAGCCAGATAGAAACTGAAATCTTACAAATCATGCGGCTCACAAGTTCCGGCTGCTATCCGTTATTGTTATTGTTGTTGTTGTTGCTTTTATGGTCTTTAAGCTGGTCCATTGTTAGACAATGTGAAATGAAAATTCCCCAAGTGCCAAAGCGGCAAGCGCCGGGTGGGAGTGCTGTCAGCAATGAATCTCTTTAATTATCATAGCACCAAATCGAATCGTAGCACACACCCAGCATAACTAAAATCTACCAAACTGCGCACAAATTAGACAAAAATTACTTAATCCAACTGCTAACTGCGTATGAGCATTAAAACTTAATGATCTGACAGACAGACAGCGCCCAGAACCTCTAGTTTTGAGAAAATGTAATTAATTTCGATTCGCCATACGACGAGCGATAAAACCTTGAACTACGTTTTTTTTTTTCTTACCATTTATTAGAACGTTCACAACTGGAGTTACTTTCGCTTTTTTGATTACCATAACATAACAGGGGAAACAAGCGCTCAAATCATATTCGTAATTCTTATGAAATACTATTCCAATTATACTGGGCCCATCCGAAAGGAAAGGCAAATGACATAACTGAAGGCATTCACGCATTGTCTTCATTATTTCTTTGCTGAATTAACTGGAGCATTGTGGCTAATTAGTTCATGAAAAAAAAAAAAAAAAAACATTTCTCTGTGTGCTCACTTTAAACATTTTGCACTTCAGCTTAAGTTAATCAATGTGAACAGATCTCAGTGCTCACCCTATGAAAACTTAATCACAGCTTAACAAACTTGTTGACTGTTGATAATTAAAATGTTAGACTAAACTATTAAAATGTGATCTGTTATTGGCTTAAACTGTTGAGGCTGTCAACAGTTAACATTCTTCCGCTAACGTTTAACTGTTAGCTGCTAAGTTTTATGTGTTTACATTTCTATGTTAACATTTCTATGTAAATATTTATACACATGTTAACATTTAGATTTTCCCAATATAGATCCCAACCGTAACCAGATTTCTCAATTGCCTCCGAGTTTGAGAAAGTTGAGGTTAAAGTGTGACAATAACGAAACCTTTGAGACAACATTTACAACTAAATAAAAATGAGTGGAAGGTGTTATTAGGGCTCGATTAAAGCTTGTACCTGTAGCTTTATATAAATGCTAAAAATTATTAGTTAAAAGTCGTACAAGTATTTTTTTTTTTTTTTTGAGATTTGTTATCTATAGAAAAAGAGAAATTTACTTTGGTGACATGATTAGATCTTCAAATAAATGCCCAGAGTTAAACTGAGAAAATTAAGAAATTGTTAGCCACATGCCAATTTTTACATAAATTAAAAAATATATACACAAGATCTCATAAGTAAGTGTTTAGTTTATGCTTAGACCCACATGCCAATTTTTAATGATTTACATAAGTTTTATTAAAACCGCTTAAGTAATTTGCAGCCATTCGCATATTTAGTAAGAGTATAAAATCTTCGGCTTTGTTTCACAACAAATGTATATGTATTTATAGTTCCTTTTTTATTATGACCATAATTTTGAGTTGAACCTGACCGTCGCGTCGGGGCACCTAAGCGAACCGCAAGCGCAAGCGCAATCGTAGTCACAGTCACAGTGCCAGTCGCCAGTCCCTGTCCCTGTCCGTGTCTCTGCCGCAGCTGTGCGACAATCAACAACAACTTCCTCATGTAAACAAGCCACCGTTTAGGCCCGTCCACGAGCAGCTGCCACAATCGCAAAGTTGGCCACTTGCACTGGTGAAATTTGATTTCTTTTTGTTTTACTCGTGCGACTCTTTTATGAGCGAACGTAAATGCGAGTAAATTTGTTGTTAAGTTTTTGGCACTCGAATTGAAAATTCAAATAATAGCGCTGACTAAGCAACAGCAGTAGGTAGTGAGCATTTATTAATTATGCATGATAATTGAGGCAAAGGGAAAAAAATGACGACTACAACCAGCTGGGAACTATTTTGATTGGCTGCAATTATAATTTGCTGAATCAAGTCATGAATTTCGATGCGGTTGCCGCCCTGCGACTCATTCAATGTGCATGCGGGCTAACAACTTTTATTTTAAGACAAATACAAATACAAATACATATGTGAGTGTATATGAGTGTGTGTGTTTGTAGTGGAAAATGCAATAATACAAAAAAGAAAAGCTAGCGAAATTATATGAACTTGTTATATCACCTGGCCAGCGCGCAGGCAACAGTTAAAAGACAAACCAAGCAACAATCAAAGCAAAAGCTGACGGCAAACACTTTTCAAAAATCGCAACAACAACAACAACAAATGCACTTTCTTTGCGTTACGCTTCTTTGCATAGCCTCGTGCATTACCAAATCATTTTAAAGCGTATATCTAATAAATAAATCTATATATATTTATATACTGCGTCTCTCTCTCTCTCTCTCTCTCTCTCTCTCTCTCTCTCTCTCTCTCTCTCTCTCTCTCTCTCTCTCTCTCTCTCTCTCTCTCTCTCTCTCTCTCTCTCTCTCTCTCTCTCTCTCTCTCTCTCTCTCTCTGTTGGCAGCTGCGGTCAGTGTCCATGTCTAGACATTGAACGCAGAGCCAATTGAAATGAAATGCTTGAATGCTGCTGCCCAAGAAAATGCAAGATTTTGAGCTGCAACTAAATCTTGTGGCAAGTGCAATCGACGACGACAAAAGTTCAACAGACGCGCTAGCAGTCTCCTCCTCCTCCACCCACCCGCCTGCCGCCTACCGCCTACCGCAGTCAAAACCAAGCGCCTCGCTTACATTTTTAGGCGTTGCAGCAATTGTAAATTAATTCATATTAGCAAAACAAATGCGAGGCTTCACTGTATAGATGTAAGTGTGTGTCTGTCTGTGTGTGTGTGTGTGTGTTGCTTAGCTTTTAGCATTTCATTGGCGATGAGTTGTTGTGCAGGTTTCGCGGTCTGTGGGAGCATCGCTGCATAAAAAACCGGCGCAAATTATATTCAAGAAAACAAAATATATATAAAAAGAAAAAAACAACAACAACAGCAGCAGCCATATGTAAATGCAACTGTGTAAAAAGTCGCATCGCGAAGGCTGAGAAAATCAACACAGCACAAATGTTAATTACGAGAATATCTTTTAACTAGCCAAGCAGATTGCACTTAACTTACATAAAATATCTGATGGATGCAAAATGCGAAAAACTCTCAAATTTTTGAGGGTGTGTGTATGTGTAGAGATTATATATACATATATATGAGTATATTTTGCACAAATTTGATGTTGCATTTGGCTTACATGTGGTATGCGTGATATTCGATATAAATGTAGAAATTCTAGTTGGACTAGCGCAGCCATCGCTTAACTAAGTTTAGTTGGCAGACAAGGGAATTCCAATTGGACATATCATAAATGCCAATCTGAATCCACATACGTACATGTATGTATATGTTGGCATTTAATTAATATGTTCATTAGATTTCAATATAGGAAATAAGCAGGTGATTAAGTGAAATTAGCGTTAATTAACAACTCATGAACTTAACTAGTATATACTAAATTGCGATTGTTTATATTTATTTATATAAACACATAGAGCTATATATATGTATATATAACAATAAAGTTATTAAATTGATTTAGCTAATAAACCACAAAAGTAAAATAAAAATTGTTAAAATGAATTATAATTATAACTTTTATTTATCTGTTACTCTTTATATTCAATGCCTAATAATGAAAAATAAAAAATTATAAAAATAATATGCATAATAAAAAATAAATAAAATATATAATATTTTTTGTGTTATAAATAAAATAGTACACTTCATAAAAGTTAAAAAAAAAAGTTCAGATAAATAAAAAAAGGAGGTATGAACACATATTTTAAAATTTAATTATCTTATTTGTTATTTCAAGTGGCTCAAACTAAAATTAAATTCATAGACCATGTATTCAATTATATTTTCCCACAGTTTAGAGGACTCGAACAATTAAAAATTATAATATGTATTTTTTTTTTTTTTTAAGTTCAAGAATAATATATGACTGGCAGTTAAATAGTGCAGCTGTGCTAGAAATTAAATAATGTTGCCTTACATTTGTTTGCTTTTGGCTACTTTCGAAAAATTAATGTTAACTGTTTTATCAATTTAATACGCGCAACAAATCTAGCAATAAAACAATTTATCAAAGACATTTCAACAATATTAAAAATTAACTTCTTATGGCTGACAAACAATTACTAAACGAATTTAATTTTGCTACAAATATGATATCATAATGAATGTGAAGTTTTGAGATATCTATCAGTTTGATATTCTAGTGAATCACTTAAGACTTTTCATGGCTCACAAATAATTGAATATGAATGACAAAAGCAAAAGCAAACGACTCAGCCAGCCGTTGAGCTAAAACTCAGAGATCAGCTAAGAGCGCCGCTAAGAGAGCCGCTTCGCTGCTGCTTGCCACTTGCCACTCACCACTCGGCAATCGCCGAGCTCTTGTTTGGTATAAAACATAAACAAGCCAAAGAAAGCCATTCATTTTGTTGTTTGAGCTGACGCGAAACGTTTGTCCCAGCAGCAGTTGAAGTCAAAGTCGAAGCCAACGTCGAAGCAGCCGCACAAGTCAAGCGCTGTGGCATTTAGAGTGCAACATAAAGTGACACACACACATACAGATACAAATACATATGCACACATTGATAACTGTATATAAACATCAAGTAAACATTGATTGAAGTCGAGACTCTTTAAGTGCACTGTGACAAAATACGACTCAGTTCGCAGTGTGTGCCCAAGTGCTCAAGTGTGCGTGTGTTTGTGCGAGTGCACAAGAATCAATTGGCTTTTCCTATATACTATTTGGATACATACCTCAAGGAGTCGCCACAGCCACAGCCACAGCAATGCAGTAAGTCAAAGTCGCAGCTATGAATCATAAAGCAAAGCCACCGAAAAGAATTTTCAATGCAGTCGCTGTCTATAATTATGCCAGACAGAAGGAGGGAGTGAGGGACGGGTGGCGAAGGTGGGGGCCGTCAGATTTGTGCCGCTTGGTAACCACAAAAAAAAAAGCAAAAACAAAAATATTCTTTTCAAATTATTTCAAAACCCATAGACCATACGTAACTGTAACTGCGCGTTTGTTGTGAGACCTTTTTCTGGCTTTTTTCTAGCTACGTGTGTGTGTGTGTTTGTGCTTGGCGTGGGAGTTTTGCTTTGTTTTGCTTTGTTTGTCTTAAGTCTTGTTGCCTGCGGCTCAGACTGAATTTGATTTGGACAGCCGCAGCCGCAGAAACAGCTAGCAGAGCTGGAGCTGTAGCTGTAGCTGAGTTTTTGGACGTCTTTTGAGGCTTTGCCTTGGCTTATTACCTAATCGCATTGTCTGAACGCCTTCTGAGTGCGCAAAAACTAAGAAAACAGCAGAAGTAAAGCGTTAAGTAAATAAGCTTGGAAAATGCGCTCACAGCTAAACAAAAAACAAGCTAAAAAAAAAAAAAAAGCCAAACTCTTGCAGCACACTCTGAATTGTTAGCCTTTATGTCAATCAATGGTTTTTAGCGACTGTCCCAGCTGTCCCGCTGACTCATTGCCAGGCCAGGGCCAAGCTCTGCGCTAACTAGAGTGCATTCGTGCTGGTCAGCAAACAAATAAATGGAGTCAAAAGCAGCCAAAGATTAGCGATTCGATAGGCGGCGGCAAGCAGCGACAGTCAAATTGCATCATTTGTCAGCTTATGACAATCCTTTCTAAAAAGAGGCGTATAAATTACTTGGGCTAACTACGGGGTATTATATAACTGCACTACACACCAGCTGCGAAATTGTATCGCTTGCACACATGCGGCGTATACGCAATATTTCAAAAGTCGTCGCGTTTGAAATTACAGTTAGAGCAAACGAACGAATGAACGAACGAGCGTACGCACAGCAATGCGCATGCGTGGCCCGTTAGTTCACTGGGCGAGGCCTCGTGCGTCCGTTTGCCTCAACTATCAAAAGACATGCCAAATTGTCGACGATTAAATCGGTTTCTTTTTCTTATTATTATTATTTTTTTTTTTTTACCATTTACCACATACCATTTACCATTTGCCATTTGGCATTTGTTGGGTGTGTATTTAATGCAATTAATAAATTTGGACGCCCCAGCAACGATTTAATGTTTTGCAGATTCCCACAAAACCTCGCGCGAAGGTCACTCGCAAACTGTAACAAATTGTTTTTGTTGTTATTTTTTGTTTTCTATCAAAGCGAAACTGGAAAGAAAATGTTGCACATCAAATTCATTGCCACACGCAATTATCCTCCACATAATTCACATGCTGAAAAATCAACGGCTCGTAAAGAGAGGGCCACTGCGATTCACCATTAAGCAAAAAAAAGAAATAAGAAAAAACAAAAAAAATGCACGCACATTAAACTTGTTTAATTTGTTGTTGTAATTGTAGCAGTGCACTGTAATTTATTTTGCTTGATTTTTTTTTCTTGTGTTTTCCATTTTTTTTTTTTTTTTTCGGTGCTGCTAACGAGCGTGCGGTATAATTAACCAATAAAATTAAAGTACATAGCACTCGCGGCTTAAGTGAAAACAAAAGACTTAGGCAACAAACTCAGGTGTTAAATGGCAGCTAATGGCATTGTTGAGCAGGCTCAAAGAAATGAAAGAAAAACGAAAAACACACAAAAACAATTTGCGTTATTTCAGTTAACTTGAACCAAAACGAAATTTAATTGGGAAATTTAGCAAAATTCAAATTGATAAACATTTGTTTGATTCCAAAAGAAAAAGACTTGGGCAACAAACTTGGTAGTTAAAAAGCAAGCCTAACATATTGAAAATAATTTGCATTGAACAACTTTCATTGAGAAATTGTTTTAATCGCATTCAAATTGTATAGTGTTTAATCAAATAGAAAGACTTAGGCAACAAACTTGCATGATACATGAAAAGACTTAAACAACAAACTGGCATGTAAAATAAGCTATTGAAAGGCGAACTGTTTAACTGATTAAACTGAAGTCAGAAGCAAAATAAATAAGGAAAAAATTTAATTATAAAAATAAATAAAATGAAATCCTAAGTAAGATTCAAAATTTTAAATTAATTTTGAAAAATAAAAAACAAGTGAAGTTTTCAATAGAAATTTGTATAGACTTTTAAAATATATTAGTTATTTCATTTTCTATAGTTTTCTTCCATTGATACATTTAGTTACTCTATATATATTATTGCATTGGTCAGTAATTTTCTCAAGCCCCGCATTTAGCCTGAATGGTTCAGGCTTCTATTTCATAATCGATTGAAAACAACATGTCTTATGTCACAGACGTTATACGCCCAGCTTTTAAGGAAATCAAAACGTATTCAGCTCTTGGCCAAAATAAAAACATTGCTGAAAATTGAATTGGCAGTCAAGAAAAGTCACACACATGCTTAGATTTTCTATATGAATGTGCATAATGAAACCACTTTTGCTGCAATTGCGACTTGCGACTTACGACTGCGGTTAGAGGCGCAGAGACAAGCGATAAGCGACATAAGAGACAAGGAGACCAGTGAATAGGCATCCACAGAGAGAGACGAGAGACGACGCATCGCTTCTTGGCCTCCATGTGATGTAATGTGGTGCATGTCTGGCATCTGGTTTAGGCATCTGGACTACTAACACAAACAGAAAGCGCAGACAGCGCCGACTGGAGTGGAGTGAAATGGAGTGAAGTGGAGTGCCCCATTTATGGCAGACAGTGCGGCCACTTTTGCTGTGCGGCATGCAACGCATGATTATGTGGAGCACTAGGAAACGTTTTGCTGGCAACCCAATTTAAACGAAATTGATGAATCCAGTTAATGACTTAACCAAGGCGGCGTTTCGCCTCTTTTCTCTCTCTCCCTCTCTCTCTCTGTTGCTCTTGCTCTTGCCAATAACTGATGGACCAGGATTAACGTAATCAAACAGTAGCTGCCACAGTAGTGACAATGCAACACGGCAACAGCTGCAGCTGCCGCAAAGTACTTAACTCACTTGGCAAAAGTTCAAAGGTGGCCAACAACAACAAATTGGCTAAAGGCCAGAAAGACGGCCAGACAGCCAGACAAATTGCCAGCTAGAATTGCTGAAACAAATTGTATGAGCACTACATATATATAGTCTATGTGTGTGTGTGTGTGTAGGCAGTGGCCATTACATAAGCTTTCGCATTCGCTTTATTAACATGCCTTAATTAGCGCCGCTTTATAGCCATCGAATCACCATTAGCATTAACATTAACAGCCACTTGGCCTGACACATTGAAAGTAAAAGTTGGGTTTTTCGCCATTGCTCTACTCTCGTACAGTTCATATTATTATTATCGCTCATAATATTATTTATGTTTAACTGTTTCTGCTTTCGATTGTAAAAACCGTCAATTCAATTGCACTGCACGCGAGCACGTAACATTGGCCAAGCCAACTCCAACTGCCTGCCGGTCAACTGGCTTTGGTAGTTGGCCACAATGCGTAGATGCCCCGCCGTTGACATTCAGCCAAAGTCTTTCGGCCAACTTGTTGGCTATGCTTCTCCGTGTGGGTTTTCGCTAAATGGCGCTTCAATTGAACCCGTCGCTGAGAAAAGTGAGTAACTAAAAAAGAAACAGCAACAGCAGCAGCAGCAGCAGCACATCTTCATTTTATACCCTAACCCAGGGGACGATTGCCCAAAAATTTATATACAAGTTATGCACTTTAAAAGGGTACTCAAACAGTTAGCTATGTAGGCTAACACCGAATGTGCCTTGGGGGAGTTGAAAATTAAAAAGAATAGCTATAAATTCAAGCAACTGTAAATACTTATAATTTATGAGTTATGACTAAGCAAACGAAGGTTGAAAAGAAGCAAACGATATAGAAATATTTATATGAAATATATAGAGAAACGAATATAGTATAAAGTGCAGGCTTGATTTGTTGACTGATATGCATTCATATAATTTATTTATTATTAATTGAAATACAGCCAAAGCTGTCTACGAAATACAAAGCTAAGCTACAACAATAATGATAAGCCATTATAAAAAAAAATTACTACGATTAAGTGAATCCATTATAAACAAAAGTTGTTTCACGACTTACGTCAAATCAAGATTTGCTTTGCAAAGTAATTAAACAAGAAAACTGAATATGTACTTACTTTGGCAGAGATTAGGGAATATGCTATATCATGACAATATCATATGATATTTTATCATCTGCCAATTTCGAGCTTCACATAGAGCATTCCAGCAACGACTTTTGGCTATCGGCATTTCAACAGCTGCAACTAACTGCACTTCTTGGCCGTAGCTTGACGACTGATCAGCGTCCCAGCTCCTCCTACCCTCAATCTCTTAGCTGTGATGCGATTACCTTATAACTAGTTTCTGTGCTGCTGCTGCTGCGGCTGCTGGTGTCTTGGTCTTGCATAACGCGTCGCTGGGCTGCTGCAGTTGTTGCCTTCTTTGGCTGCAATTTGGCGGCATCTTCGCTGCATCTTCTGCTTCTTATTTTTTTTTTTTTTTTTTTTTTTTGCTCTCTGCGCTTTTGTTGGTGTCTCGCGGCAAAAGGTTCGCGTAAAATCAAATATTTTTCCCGCGTTTTGCACATTGAGGTTGCCACAAAAGTTTCCCATATCATAAAGTCTTACTTATTGATGGCATGACTTGGCTAATCTGATTGCTATTGCCAATTCCCATTTCTTCTCATTGTATGTGTGTGTGTGTTTCTGTTGTATTTTGCAGACGCAATCGATGCCTGACGTTGGTCCTAGTGGCAATGGGTCTGTGCGCCTGTGCACATGCTGCCGCAACGGGTGCCCCCACAGCGACGGCCACCACGGAGAAGCCGAAAGGCTTCTCGGCACGCTCCCTGGATGTGAGCGCCAGCGGCGATGATGATGACGAATTCGAGACGCAGGCACAGACACATTTGGCCTATCGGCAGCAGCAGCAGCAGCAGCGGCCACTGTACGAGTACAGCGAGGAGGATCAGGAGGAGGCGCCGCGTCAGGTGTACATCAATCGCAACAATGGCAAGCAGCAGAGCAACTATCTGAAGAAGCAGCCGCTGAGTCGCGAGGAGAGCGAGGAGGAGGAGGAGGAAGTCGAAGAGCCCGATCGTCTCTCCACACTGCTGAGCAAATCCTCCTTCAGCTGCACAGATCGTAACTCTGGGTGAGCACAGCGTCAACTCTCATAATTAGCAATTTAATTTATACGAATCCCCGCAGCTACTATGCCGATGAATCGCTCAACTGTGAGGTCTTCCACTACTGCCAGGAGAGCCAGAAGCATTCGTGGATCTGCCCCGAGGGCTTCACCTTCCATCAAATACATTTGATTTGCATGCCCCCATCGCACGACAACATTTGCAAGCAGTCCTCCAAGTACCATATTGTCAACGACTATCTCTACAAGCCCATCAATCTGCAGGAGCATCAGAGCAAGCCGAACGTCACGCTGCGCTACTCCGAGCGCTATTTCCCAGAGAACTACTACGAGCACGAGCGCTACGATGACGAGGAGGAGGAGCTGCCCGCACCCCGTCCACGCATTCAGCATCAGCAGCAGCAGCACCGTCAAGCGATTGCCTATCAGTCGCAGCCACAGCCACAGCCTCAGCCACAGCACGCGCCCCAAGTACGCGTTCAATATCAACAGCAGCCTCAGCAGCAGCAGCAGCTGCAGCATCATCATCAGCAGCAGCAACAGCAGGTTGTTACACAGATCAGACACCAGCCGCAGCCCACAACCATTGCCTATAGGAAGCCATTGCCCACGACAACCATACAGCCGCAGATTCAGCCACAGCTGCAATTGCATCAGCTGCAGCAACAGCATCAGCATCAGAGGCCGCAGACATTGGCGCCTACAGTAACACCGGCGCCGTATCGTTTCTTCACTGCCTCGCCGCTTCAGCATCTGCAGCAGCAGCAGGTCTATCGTACTCCAGAAGAGATTAACATATCGCTGCAGCAGCGCCGGCCCCAAGTATTCATTGCCTCCACAACGCCCCGCTACTACGAGGATGAGTATCTGTACGAGCGAAGGAAGTGAACGTGAGAGCCGAAGTAGCTGCTGTTCCCGCTGACCAGCTGAGCAGCCCAATGTAAACAGTCTTGTCGTTCCACGCCTTGTATGAGTTACCCTCTAGGCTTAAGCTGCGCCCACTTATCATGTATATGCTATAACAACTATATAGTCCCAAAATTTAGCGCGAGTTTTATGTACCTTATTTGTAATATTTAATGTCCTGCTAGAAGAATCCGCCTTCTAACTCATTTCGATAATAAAGTACGCAACGTTTTAAGTTAAGCATCTTCATTGTATATCAATTTCCATGTATTGATCCGCATTGGAGAGCTGCATAGCCTGGCTCTTGGTGCCCTCCTCCACGACATAGTTGGGTCCGACCAGACAGTTATTTAGCACCGAACCACTCTTCACATGCGCACGATGTCCAATGATGCAGTTGTTGATATTGCAGCCTTCGTCCACAATCGCATTGGCCATGATGATCGAGTTGGTTACAATATTCTTCGGACTCACAACACAATTGGCACCAAAGACACTGCAGTTGAGCGAGGTCTTCTCCGAGAGCTTGGCATTGTCCGCAACAATGATATCCTTCGTCTGTGTCGACTTGACCACAGCACCAGGTGCAATTAGCGGATGCGAGTCGCCGCATAGCTCCGTCCAAATGCCCGAGAGCTTGCGATTGATGGCCAGAAAACTGAGTGTCGTATTAACGCGCACTCCAATCGCCTCCTTTGGCGCTTGCACTGCAAAGCAGCGCACGACGTCGCCGTGGTAGGGTATATGCGACAGCGATTGATTGAACAGCGAAGTCTGTGTCAGTTTCTGATCCAGCGCCGTGTGCGTTACATACTGCATACAAATAGCATTTTGATTGGGGCTCACAAATGAAAAGACTATTTTCAACTCACGTGCAATATATTATCCTCATTCTTGGTGGCAACACCCAAATCGGAGGTTGTATCCGGCAACGTTTTTGACGAGCGCCTTGCATGCTGTTTGCGAATGAGATGTGGCAGAAACTCTCCCTTGAATGTTGAAATTTTCTCTTTCTGCATGAAAATCAATAATTCAATTAGTTGTGAATTTTAAAAATGTAAATAAACGATTTTTCTCTTTCCATACCCTGTGCAGATAGTTGATCACCCATTTCTTCAGCACATAGATGTGCGCATCCAGCAGTCGTCCATAGACGTCCAGTTGTCCCTTGTTCTTGAGCAGATGACGCTGTATGTTAAGCGTATCCTCACAGTCGCTGGCAGCAAAAACAAATGCCAAACGCTGCGTGGCTGGATGAATGCCAATCATATCACGCTCTGGCTTGTGCTTTGTCTTGGGACCGGGCATAATGACGTCCGACTCGAAGCCGCTCTTAAAAAGCAACATAGCCAGCGAAGCATCGTCGGCACGAAACTTGTTGATCAGCGGATATAAGCTGACATTGGTTACGATATCACAGCTAACAACCAAGAAGTCCGATTTGATTCTGAAAGCGAATATTATATATTATATATTATAAATAAATCGTTCATATTAACTAGTTACTTGTCGTATATATAGCGCAGACTGTCGGCTGTGCCAAAATCGCTGTCGCTGGGCACAGTCGCATAATCGATTTTCACTTTAAGGTGCGTGTGCTCCAGTGCCACCTGTATCTCTAGTTTATCCTGCTCTTGCACCACAACAATTACCTCTACATAAAAAGAAACATTGCAGTTAACTTATTATTTCCATTATTGATATTGATTACCTGTAAAATTATGCCTGCTTAGCATATTGAGTGGATACCATATGAGGGGATATGGGCCCACGGGCAGCAAACATTTGGGCGCATCGCCAAGCACTTCGGGCAGACGTGTGCCACGGCCCGCAGCTAAAACTATAGCTTGAAATTCAGAATTTGTCATTTTTTTTATGCCAGCACACTATCCCAGAGTATTTTAAAATGCCAACACGCTTGAGCGACGAAGAAACAGCTGTTCGAGCAGCTGTTGTCGTTGACCAACACTGTTGCCCATGGGACATATGTTGCTGTCACATGACTGCATTTGCATTGTTTTTGCAATTGTATAAATCTAGTCAGATGACCCATTTTTTTCATTGAGACTCCCATAATTTTATGCACTTTTCAGCAGAAATTACAACAATTTTAGAACAACAAAAGACTTTAATGTATGATTTGAGCGCTACATAACTACAAAATTGGAATACATACATTTTTCTTATTGGAATTAGACTATATACTTTAAGCTTACAAAGTTTGCCAGTAGCTACATTTTACATACAATAAGTTTTTGTTTGGGGTTTTCTTTTGCGGATTCAAAATGGAAAATGGAAACAGAACAAATATATTTTTTTTAAGTATAACAATAACATATTGCTGGAATACACACACACGTAAACACGTATGGGATTAATACTTAGAAGAGAACATCATCGTCGCCCTCATCGAGTATGTTCGATTGCTGACGGACATCGATGCCCTGTTCAAGAAGCTCTGCTTTTTTGGCATCTGCTTTCTGTCGGGCCTCACGTTTCTTGTCCTGAATCTTCTTCAAACGGTAGAACTCCTCACGCTCAAGCTCATCCAGCTCCGAGATGATGTACGCCAATGTACGATCGATACGAGGTATGATGACATGCTCAATGGCGTTGACACGACGATTCGTGATCTTGATGACTTCGTCGAGGGTGACGAAGGAGGTCTGGAGCGAAGCTAGCTCAACGAGCAGCTTGACGGCGCTCTGGTAGTTCTTCTTCAATTTGGCCAGCTGTTGGCCACCGCGGGCCAGACCAGCCAGCTCATAAGTATCAGCGCCATCTTGATAAGACTCAAACACGGGCAACGTAACACCAGCGACGTTGTCTTTCTTGGTGCGTATCTTGATTTGGGCTTTGGTCACGTTTTGCAGCACCACCTGATTGATGTCGCCCGATGTGAACTTGGCTTCGGCCAACGAGAAGGCGGCCTCTTTCATAACATCGCCCATCAGAGTTTTCGTCTCGATGATTTTGCCAAGAATCATACGGAAGCGCATTTGCAATGCATCAGCTTTTTTCTTCAACAGGCCATGACCTTTTTGAGCACCCGCAAGACGGGCCTTCATTAACATTTGGGCGCCACGAGACGGGAAAATCGGTAATCTATCTTTTCCAGACATTTTCGTATAATTTTAATATTTGTACGGGATTATTAGCTCGATTTTTCTTTACTGCGCACCACAAGTTTTAACACACCCGTCGAAGAACACTGAAAAACTCCAACTGGACTGGATAAACACAGTGTTGAGTAAGCCTCAGTAAATGAAGTGTTGCACAATACATTGTAGAAGCAGTAATGAAAAATGTTACTAAAAAATGATACTTTTCTGTAATTACAAAAAGTTAAACTGTAACATAAGTTTGCATATATTTGTAAAACAACAATGGTATTTTAATTTTTGTTTTCATGAATTTTTTATAGTGGCCTCAGTATCGAAAGTGTAGTGCTGCACAATGAAATGTAGCAGTAGTGTTGAGTAACATATCATAGAAACAGCTGTTTATTAAGCATCTGTAAACAAAGCAGTGGCGCTAGCGGCATATTTATAAATAATGCAAATTTTGCAACGTTTGTTTTGGTCATCACCAAAAACAATACAAATATACTGCCGTAACTACGCTAAAAAGCCAAAGGGGGCCATGGCACACAACAGACGTATGGTGCACAAGGAATTGCTGCGTTATGTAAACCCCTATGCATGCATTAATATTAAATCGGATATTGCCATCCATGTGGAGCCCGCCGATGTTCATGTATATACCAGTGGTGATGTAATTATAGCCCAGCTCACTGGTGGTCCTGTGTCCAACTCAAATGTGGATCTGAATATGGATGTTGAAGAGGACGACAAAGTTGTCAATGTCTTGGTTAAGAAGCTAAACGAACAGAAGTCGCATTTTAAATGCCTTCTAAAAATTCCCGTGCGTGCCGACGTCAACCTGGAAGCAAAAGAAAAAGTAACCGTACAGGGCATACAAGGCGAGGTACTTAAGATCAAGGCAGCTGGCGACATATTCACCAGGAATGTGCGAGCCACAGAAATATCGTTGAACAGCGAAAATGGCAACATCATCTGTGAGGGAACGCTGCTGGGAAAGAGCACCGAAATCGAAACACAGAACGGAGTAAGTGGCAATTATATCTAGTGTTCACAATATAATTTATGTATTGCTGCCCAGAACATCAATCTGGACAAACTACAGGGTGACAGCCTAAAGTGCTCCACACAGGCGGGTGACATCAATACAGACTGCTGCTACGTGGAGAAATCAAAGTTTGAGACGACTACGGGCAGCATGGAACTTAAGAATGTGCACAAAACTAGCGAAGTATATGTTCACCAAGCCGGTGACCTGAAGATGAGTGAGTCTGGGTATTTTCTTAACTATGAAATAGTTCAGATAGTATCTCTTTTCCAGCTGGCGTCCATGGAAACCTGAACGTTTTCTCTAACGGCGGCAGCATGAATCTCCAGCTCTCTGAACTGAATGGCAAAAGTGAGATTGTGGCACAAAATCTTATTGATGAGGCCATAATCAATATATCCGAGGCAATAGAGAATATAAATATAGAAGTTAAAGCCAGTCAGGTTAACCTAAACAACGAGCTGGACCATGTCTCCCATGCACTGAGCGAAGATAAAAGCAAGTTTTTGCTAAACAATGAGAATGAGCACCATCTGGTCATTTGTACCACAGGAGAGAATGGAGTGCGTCTTGGCAAGCAATCGTGGACCGATATGCTGAGGCAAAAAATGAAATCAAATGAATAAATTTAAGTTTTTACAAATAATTATGGTATTTTTCATTATGAATGTATGTACGTATTTATATAAGTAGTTATAAGTATAAGAAATATGTATTAATATGTATTTATTGTGCATTCATGCAACAATTTTTCAGTCCTGTTTTTATGAGTATTATTTGGCTTTGCCAGCTACTTCGTTTAAAACCACGCCAAGGCGCTGATGTGCCCTCTGCATCAGTACATCGTCTTCCAGTTCCTTCTGCAAGGCAGCTCGAAACATATCCACTTGTATAGCATCAATTTCCTGTATATCCCTAACTAGAATTGGAACATCCGCACGGACGAACATGTGCGTCAATAGGCGGAACACTTTAAAAGCATTTTCCTCGTACTGTGAACGAGGCTCATCATCGTAAGCATCAAAATCATTTTCATCGCCTTCGGTGTAGACTTCAATATGCTCACGTAGAGTTGTCCACAAGCTAAGTAAATGGGCAAAAGCTGCCTTGTCATAGAAATATTTTAGGCACTGTAAAAAAATGAGGTTTAAATTTGAAGATTTTCATTATTTTTAATGATTGAGCTTACGCTGCATATATGCGCTAGGTCTTCCAGATACTCCTCCTGTCGCTCTCGAAGTGGCAACAGCTGACTGGGCTGCTCCAGGAATATTAAAATGCGGGTCAAACAAAACATAATGCTGGGTGTATACTTATCCATGGACATCTGCGCCTCCGGCAGTTGCACCAGTATCGTGCATATATTGAGGTAGGTTTGAATTACTTCGATGTCGCAGTTTATATTTGGTGTACTCATCTCGTCCCCATCATCGTCAATACCATTCGGATCGACGGTGATGGGTGCCTGATCGTTAACTACCCCATCCCCTTCGTCCGCCTGCTTTGCCAAATCGTCACGCATTAGACGTATAAACGCATTGTTAACGCCCTCGCAAAGCTCCTGTACTAAAAATACTTCCGAGAAGGGTTTTAAATTGAGACCCGGCGTCTGGGCGTTCTCTTCCTCGACCAGGGCACAACTTGCCAGCACAGCATTAATAGCTTTAAGGGCAGCCAAGAGGAGCTCATCGCTAACTGATTGCTGCAGTATAAAGCCGAGATTCTTTGCTGAGCCCTCGAAGGCGGCAAAGCAAATGTACCAATCTATGGCCAGTTGCTCCTTGCCACTGACCACATGCGCCATCACATATTGATATACACGCATCAACTGGATCAGCATGCTCGTGTCCATGCAGGTGCTTAGCTTCAGTAGCATTTCAATCCAATCAGCACGTGCCGTCAGCTGCTCCACACACTCCACTTGCGCACACATGTTCCCCAGCAGTCCAATGAGAATCTCATACAGACGCACATCCTCGCTGGAGGAGATGGCAAACATAATTAGCTCGATGGCATCATTCTCGAGTAGCAGAGCAACTACTTCCGGGGAGACAGACATATCCCACACCTTGCACAAATCATCTTCCAACTCCGATTCCAATGCTGTATGTGGTAGCTGCTGGCTAAGTTGCATCAATGTCTGTAATATAAATTTCTTGCTGAACATTGTCTCGCCAACAGCATCACCACGCATGCGCATTAGCAGCTCGTTCTCATCAGCATCCGAAGCATCATCCTCATTGTTTTGAATTTCGTGGGGTTGGGGCGAATTCGAGTCCGATTTATTTTCTCCATTTCGAGTGCCGTTTGTCTCCAATGCTACAGCCTCGTTCGCTTTATTTTCCATTCGAATTAGACCGTTTGTCTCGTTATTAACGGCAACAGCACCAATATTATTATCTCTTTCCGCGTTATCCACATCTTTGGTCATTTTGGCTGGTGTCTGATGTCTGGGTTCCGAAATAAGTTCGATCGAATGGTTCACAAAAACGGAACTGAAATGAACAAAGCTGTTTAGCGTTCAACCAATTCGATAAATCTAACATTTTCTGTTATCTTTCAAAAGCTTAGAGGGCATTAACAGAGGGCAATTCGTCTATGCAATATTTCAATTATATTGTCAATTATGACTTAAAATTGTTATAATATTGCTATCCTATTTCATTTGAAGCTCCAGCCTAAAACGTGTTAAAGCTTTGTTGATCTTAGACAGGCAATATTATTCAATTAGTTATTAAATTTTTTAACTTAGTTTTTTTTTTTTTTATTCTAAACGCTGTCTTTTAATAAACACATCCAGTAAATGAGAAATGGGAATATCTGCAGAAGTTGGCGGTTGCGGCGGCGCAATATTATTGCGATGTTGTGGAAATGTGGGCATCATCCGCGGATCACAAGCTACATGAAATAGAAAAGAATTTATTAAAAATAAGTTATAATACATTTACAGACTCGGCTTACGCTGTGGCGGCTCAGTAAAATATTTACTGTTCAAGCAATCGTCGGCTGTGGCCCGCGTGCTAGGATTGTAGATGAATAGCGTGTTTAGCAGTCGTCTGCCCGCTGGGCCAATCATTTCGAATTTTGTTTTTAAGTTATTGTACGGCTGGTGGCTAAGCGTAAAGTTCTGTACAGCAGGCAAATCTTTGTAGCCGGGCCAAATCGATTCAGATGGAGCGCCAATCAGGTCAATAATCATGTCCAGCTGTGCAATTTCCGAGGTGCCCGGCAGCAGCGGCTTCCCTAACAACAGCTCTCCCAGAATGCAACCGAAAGCCCACATATCAATCGACGTTGTATGCGTTCTAGAGCCCAGTAACAGCTCCGGTGCACGGTACCAAAGGGTGACCATTTGTGGCGTCATTGGCTTTGAAGGGTTGCCAAACAAGCGAGCGAGTCCAAAATCAGCTGA
Source organism: Drosophila aldrichi (assembly GCA_035045965.1). Classification (NCBI taxonomy): domain Eukaryota; kingdom Metazoa; phylum Arthropoda; class Insecta; order Diptera; family Drosophilidae; genus Drosophila; species Drosophila aldrichi. Next base: position 6,915,701 of record JAWNOM010000161.1, read on the forward strand.
AATGGTGATTGTGTTTATATATGATCTATGACGAAGTATCAAGTTCATCCCATACTTACCCACTTTGATGCAGCCTTTGTCTGTCATTAGCAGGTTAGAGACCTTTAGATCCCGATGTATGATATAACGGTCATGCATATACTTCAAGGCACGCAACACCTGCAGCGTTATGCACTTCACCTCTGATTCCGTAAATGGCTGTGACATATTATCCAGCACCGAGGCGAGATCCTGCTCACAGAAGTCCATTACCAGGAAGATGCTAATCGAAAACATATTACAATTTACAGAAGTATCTAGTCGTCTCTTCCTCTTACCTGTCCAGACTTTTGCCCACCACAACTTCTCGCAGTCGTACAATGTTCTCGTGTTGACAACGCTTTAGTATCATTATTTCACGCAGTCCACTCACAGGCAAGCCATCCTTCTCCTGGTCCATGCGCACTCTTTTAAGAGCCACAATTTCTCCACTGCGAGTGTCGCGTGCTCGATCTAAACAAAATGAATGCAAGAGATTCAGTAATGATGCGAGTACAGTTGAATTAACTCTGCACTTACATACAATACCATAGCTGCCCTCACCCACGCGGTTCAGCTTCTCAAATTCGGAAACTGGTCGGCAACGGCCATACTGAAAAAAAATATTGATAAGGGAATAGAAAACGCCGGCACCTTACAAAATCCTCGTTTGATACAAACCACATTTTGTTCTGGAATGGGCATGGGCGTGCCGCTGTTCTTGAGTGATATCAGAAAACCTTTGCGGGTTATTGGTGCTTGAGGATCTGGCGCAGGATTTGTATCCAATTCATTTGACTTCTTGTCGCTAGACATGTTTATTTTGTTTTAGAATGGTTGAACGACATGAAAACATAAACAGCTCGGAAGGAATCGATACTTTCTCAATCGCAAGAACTGTGCTGCAGAAACCAGGGCTACAAACACAAAAATGTAATCAAAGTGCGCGGAATGTAGATAATTTGAAATTTTGTCGGTACTTGGCCATTATGGAAATAGTTATAATATTATATTTTATATTTAACCATATTTTTGCACATACTAATTATGTTTACAAAAAAAAAAAAAAAATAAATAAAATAAATAAATAAATAAACAAATAAATAAAAAATAAAATAAAAAATTGAAAAAAAAAAAAACAGAAGCTGCGTATGCATTTCATAATATCACTAATTTATAGGTAAGCATAAAAACAAAAAAGGCTATAGAAAATATAAAGCACGATTTATGGAAAGTGAAATTCCGCCAGTTTAAAGAAATTTCGTTAGCATTTCATTTCAAATGCATGCTCTAGACATTAAGAAAAAATAATAATAAAAAAAAAAAACGTTCCCTGCTTGTCATCATCTACCAGCTACGCATGTGTTAAAAGCTGTTGGATAAAGCCACAATGACTCCACTATCAATTATCACCCTGAACTTGGGATAAGCAACAACAGTACAGCGAATGGGCAGAGGTATATAAATGTTGGACCGGGCGTGGAGTGCATCATCAGTTCTGCAGCAACTGTGAAAGTGATACAGTGATATACCCAAACACAGGAATATAAACTCAAGAAAATAATGAATAAAACAACAATTTGGTATGCGGCAGTGCTGCTTGTGATCTATTTCACTTTGGTGTTCTGCGATGAAACGCCGGAAAATGTTGAAACTCAAGTAACGAATACGAGCTCGGATATGGATATGGAAACGTTACTTAATACTGGCCGAGATCTTTTGGAATTCGAAGGACGCACACGTCGTCATCGCCATCGCCTATGGTGTAAGTTTCTACTTCTTGATAAATGATACGAGTTATTACTATATACATACATACATAAATACTGAGTGTGGCATTAATTGGACAGCATCGATTTATTACATTTATTATTGCTATGCAATAGCTGAGCGGTAACAATTAGCACATTTGAAATATGTTTAATCACATTCTAAGCTATTTGGTTGTCCACCTGCTAATCAGCAAGTGAAGACTTTCTTTTTGAAAGTTTCCCAGCCCAGCCAGTGGGCTGGTCATATGTATATCTCTTCCAATTGGAAGATCACGATGTGCACGTACCGTTCAATAATATAATCAATTAACACTTTTCACTTTCAATCGGCGCAACAATTCGACAATTGTAAATTGTCGTAGATCAGTCCAGCATTGGGTTCTGTTCGTGTGCAGTGAAAGTGTTGTCTGATCTGTTATCTAATCTGAATTGATTTTCATTTATAGATCGCCACCTGTGGCCATTGGCCATTGCCTACTGGATCAAGGTGAAAGTAGTCATCGTGTCTTTCTTTGTGGGTAGCGCCATTTACTTGGGTCTGCGCTACTTCTGGCCCCATGCCCGGTGCAATCAGGAGGTGATTCTTGATCATCCGTAAGCAATGAATCTTCCAAACACTTTAACTATATTAAATTATTTTTTTATTCAGCCCCCCGTCCTTTACCCAAGATCATATTCCATACTCTCTGGAGCATCATCATGAACATGAGCATGAGCACTATGGATCACCTTCCTCGTACGACTCGAGTCCCTCTTTTGATCCCTACTCGGGTTACTCTAGCTACTCGGGTTACTCTTCCAACTCCGATATTGTGTCTGATATACACAGCGATTCTCCCATAAGTTCTGCACCAAGTGGGCCAAGTGGGCCAAGTGGACTCGCTGACAGTTCTAATACGCTTCGCCGTGGCAGACGCAGCATTGATAGCTTCGATGTGGAGGATAATGTGGAAGCTGAGCAGGAGGAGCATGTGGAGATTGTGGATGAGGAGATCTCTGAGAGCGTTGCACGCCAGCAGCCCGCCGAAGAACAGTGAGCAGCAGTTCAAAATCAGCTAATCCATTTAATATTTAATCTATATTTCTTCTATAGAATTGCCGAGTTTATGTTCGCATTTTTGGGTCTGGACTCCAAGGCTTGCCGTCGTCGCTTCGTCTGCGAGATGGAGTTCCGCTCCAAGCTGAATCCGCTGACCAGCATGGCATTCCGCATTGTTGGCCGCGGCTTCTTCGAGAAGTACACCAACTCACGCAATCCACAGAGGCGAGCCACCAACTTCCAGGAGTGCGCCGCTGTGAATCCTGAATGTGTGTTCGTGGCGAACGAAGAGCCAGAGATTACACCAGCTGTAGATGAGGAAGAATCCACAGAAGCCAGCGAATCAACCAATCAGGAAGACGCGTCAGAGACCCAAAATGAAATCAACTTACAGGCCGAACGTCGCTTGACGCAGCTGAAGCGTCGTCGTGGAGATCGAATGCTCAGCCCCATAGCCGAACACATTTTGACACAGTAGAAGTCGAATCACTATTTATTTATTTTATTTATTTATTTAATTATTTATTTTAGCTATAAGAATGATGAACAAAATAAACTTGCCTCAGCTTTAAAAAAATAAAAACAACTACTGTTATTTGTTCCGGAAAATGCAATCAAACAAATGCTAAATTTGTAACTCAGGTCGAAAAATCTCAGGAGCGAAATTAAATAGAAAACAAAAATAAAAGAAAAGGAAAAGATGAAAACCGAATACCGATGGTGACTAAAATTTGTAAGGGCTAGCTTAAGTCTTTTTGACCTTTTTCTTTTTAATTGCATTTATCTGGTCGGCCATCTGCTCGATCTCTCGCTGATTGATGGGCTCGTTTTTGCGTACGGCCGCCTTCCCCTTCTGCCTTTGGGCGATATCTGCGACGATGTCGTTCAGCTTGCTCCACACAAAGTTGAGGAAATTCACAGCCAAGTCTTGCTTGAAGAAGGCAATGGCCACCAGTGCAATGAGCACCAGTGCTGATATGGAATTCTGATTGAGATCAGCTTCAGTGGAGCGCACCTCTGCATTGAAATCCAGCTTCACATAGACAGAACATCTGTCCGCCACAAAGGTGAAGGAGGGCAGCTTATAAGAGTACATCTTCTCCGAGAGCGTCGATTGCAGCTCCACCACATAGGTCTTGCCGTCGCGCGGTATACGCGGAAAATACACCATAATGCCCGGATTGTGGCTAGACTTGGGATTCAACGGAGACGCCACACGCTGAGAAAACACCGGCGAATCGGAGGCTCCTTGCCTGTACATCACAATGCGCAGCGTCTTGTAGAAATCATTATGTGAGGCCATAATTTTGGCCGTAACATCCACAATCTTGATAGGATTCACAGCAATCAAATTTATATTTCGCACATCCTCATTTTCAACGGTCACTGTGTGGGTTTCCGGTATCGAGCGATACACTTTGTCATCGTCCGTCACCACGCGAACGGTGTATGTGCAGCCGGGCTGTAGACCCCGAATGCGATATTGTCCATTAGTTTCGCTGAATGCCTCCTCTTGCTGATGCTGGCAGCTCTCTGTTGCGATGGCCTGGACATTAACCTCCGGAAAGGGATCGCCATTGAGGGATGTGATTGTGCCGAAAATAGAGTAAGCATAACGCGTTCCTCTGCAAAAGTTAATCCATTAATAAGAGTTAAATAAATTAGATCTCAATAGTTCTTACGTTAGGGTAACCTGCACGGTTTCGCCATCCTTGATGTCAATTATTTTGGAATTCGGCTCGAATTTGTATTCCTTCATCATGGGTCGCAGGAAGTACTGTGACGGCGACAGCGAATGGAAATTGATGACGCCTTTGTCCCCAGTGACCAGATTCTTGCGATAGCTTTCGCCGCCGCTCAGCGAGAGCAACACTCCACTCAGTGGCTGACCGGCATCGTCCTGTACCAACACCTCAATCTCACAGAGTTTGTGTGCGCTGAAGGAGTTCGACTGGCGATTGTATTCGCTGAATACATAGGATTCCTTCTCAGCAGACAGCTCGAACTTGATCGTCTCATCGATAGGCCCAAATTTGAATTCACCTGTAATCGAGCTGAGCACTTCAATGGGTTCTAGTTCTGGTTGCTCGGGAAAACTCAGCGTTATCTTGGCATCCTTAATTGCGGGCACAACTTTGCCGCGCAAGATGAGTCCACGCGTGGCCACAAAATTGAAGGCAATATCAACGCAATCACTGCTGCCAACAATTTGCTGATGCTGTGGCGTAAACAAAAGGACATCACTCAATGGCTTAACGTTTAGAACTTCCTCTGGCTTCAGATATGTCTCGTAGCGGAACGCGAATTTCCCATCCACCTTATGCGCCTCAGCTATTGGCGTAACAATTTGTTTGCCCAGTGATTGCGATTCCACAGCTAGTCTCAGAGAATCCACATTGGGGTCTGTGGACAGGACGCGCACGCCCGTCTTGTGAGCGATGGCATTGACAATCAACGTCTGCAGCTGATCAGGTTCTGGAGTGATGAATTTACTGGGCAACGAATCATCGTAAATGTGACAGCCTTCCAGCTTAAAGTCGTAGCTGCCGTATTTGGAAACGCAGAAGGTGTTCACGCCTGAAAGAATCTTCAGGGTTTCAATGGGCGCCTTCGGTTCCGATGGTCCTGTGACATGAACGTAACGCATCTGTAAAAGAAAAATAGTTAACGGAGAAAATAAACAGAAATATATGACAAAAGTTTACCAGCGCGCGATGACTAGATATGATGGATACTTCGTAGCCCTTGTGTATGAACGGCGGCGCCGTCTCCTCTGCAGCTGCGACATTTAGGAAGACGCGCGTCGATTCATAGCACAGATTGCCCTGAGGAATCGTTATCTCATAGGGACCAGGCAACACATCCTTAAAAGTATATTTGCCACCTGCATAGAGGAGCTCGTTAAAACAGATGCGAGTAGGCAAATTAAATTCTATACTCACGATATGCCCTGGCCTTCCATTTGTTGTCTGTGGGCTGTCCGGTGGCATCTAGGCCCTGCAACGTAATCTCTGCTGAGGTGCAAGTGGCCGTGGCATCCGGCAGGCACTGCAGCTCACCTCGAATAGTGGCACGCAGCTGTGAGAAGGTAATGCCATTCACGGGCGCATCTCGCACTTCCGCCTGCTGTTGGACGGGGAAGAACTGAACACCGCTCGTTTTATCCACATCTGTGGTGAGGACTTCAATGTTGTATTTGCCGGCGGGCAGATAGGCACACCAGACGCCGCTCTCTGCCTTCGTGGCAGTTGTCGTATGGAAGGTAGAGCCGATTTTCGTGATGCCAACGACATAGGATTTCGGTGAGACGACTTTGCCGCACACTTCGTAGGCGGAAGGCACAATTGTTGGCAGTTTTGGCGTGGCGATCTGCGTCTTCACATGCACTGGCTCAAATTGCAGCTGTGGATATTCGACTTCAATGTTGTAGCTGCCCGCTTTAATGTTCTCCAGCGTATATGTGCCCGTGGCATCTGTTTCGGCGATCTTTTCCTTGTTGAGCTTGATAATAGCAGATTTAAGTGGTGCCCCGTCTGCGGAGCTCAGCACCTGGCCGGTGACAGTAAAGCCGCTAATCTTGAACTCCTCCTTGATCTGCAGCGTATCCTTGCCCAAGTCCACTTCCAAAAAGCTGGGCGTCAGATGAAGTTTCAAGTTTTGGTTCTCGTTAACCGCCTGCAGCAAGTATTTGCCTGTGGGCACATCCTTGAAGCTATATTCACCCTTCTCGACCAGAGAATAGCAAGCGGCGGCGCTTTCGTATTCATTGTTGAGCTTGTTCGACGGCGCTGTGGGCGAATTGGCACACTTGATCGGCAAAGTTTGCTGTGGAAGAGAAGGGAAGAAAAATAATATATCATAATATATTTAACATATGAGACTCTTAATCTACTTACGCCCTTTTTCTTATAGAGCACCACAGCGATATTCGCCGGCAATTGGGAGCTGGCATCGAAACGTCCATTGATATCAAAGCCAGATACCACCAAAGAGTTAGCCGGCAGCTCCGTGTTGCCACTGACCACAACCACATTGTGCTCGGCCTTGGCGAAATGCCATCTGGCATGGCTGGCACGCACCACATATTTGCCGGGTATAATTGGTGTGAAGAAGAAGACGCCATTGATGTCCGTTTTGGTGCGGCGAATGTCGCCCTGCTCCGATTTCAGCTCCACATCCACATCCCGCGCACCGCTACCGGTGGCTAGAACCACCTTGCCCGTAATGCCAAAGCCCTTGAATACGAAATTAACATCTTTGCCCTGACTGCACACGTCATTCTTGCCATCGAAATTGAGCTCAACGTGTTCCGGCTCGAAGCTCCAACCGGGAGGTGGTGCAATGCTTAGCAAATATTCACCCTTGTCGTAGATGGGCAGGAAATAGTAGCCATTCGATGGCGAGCAATCGGTTTTATCCTTCAGTGAGCCCTGCTTGGTCAAGCTAAAATCGAATTGGAAAAAATTCTTATCAATGATTTACAATTCCATTTATGAAAGTCACCACGTACAGTTTTATTTCCACCTTGGAAAAGTCAATTTCGGCATGGCTTTTGATGAAACCACCACAGCCGACCACTTCATTGGACTGTGCGTTAATTTGACTAATTAAATTAATTAAAATTAATATTAAGCCGGAAAACTGACTTCGCGACCTCATTTTTTTCGACTTTGCGCTGCCAGCTGAAAGTGTAGAGCTGTCGAGTTAGTTTGAAACACAGGTTTGATAAGCATGACATATCGATATATTGCAGTCACGGCATCCCACAGGTGTTGCGATAGATTGTCAAATAGTGCTGGCGATAACTTACTTAGATGTCTAATAGATGTTAAATAAATTTTAAATTGTTAATAATTCGATTAATACTTTTAAATTATAAAATATTTTATTATATTATTATACGATATTTAACTTGAAATAATTTGAATGGCCTATGAAAAATTGTTCTTCGACGATGAATTATTGTCAGTTACGGACTCTGAATTGGAGATGAACACAGAAGAGCTGGGCAATATCGATGACATTTAATAAGAAATATCGACTTGGCGCAATTTATTGTCACATTCAAAGGCTGTGATAAAATAAATTGGACTATGTGTGTAATATTTTTGTGGAATGCAGCAATTTCATTTTTAAATGAATGCTAATGATTAATAATTCCCATGCTTAGTTCAATTAAAACGATCACAAACGCTTTAATTATCTTATTGTCATATACTGTGTATGTACGTACATCTCTCTGAATGATAAGGACTATATACAATCTATTGACATTGAAATCATTTGATTGTTGCAGAAGTAAGCTTGTCAGATATTAATTATCGCAACGAATTTTAATTACGCTGAACTACGTACGATACAGCTACAAGTGCGAGCAAATGTGTTGAGAATATGCTTTATATATTACATATGTATGAATGTATGTATGTATATCTATGTTTGTTCTGCGCAGTTAAACGATCTGCCAGGCAGACAACACAGAGACAGATAAAGCGCCAAGTCGTTCACAAGAAATTCATTTCAAGCATCGTTGAGCTCCGGATTGCCCTCAGTGCCTATAAATTTTGACCGATGCTGGCGCGATAAATACATATGTATGTATATATGTATATATAAAACAAAACTGACAATATTGGAAAAAAGAATAAGAAATGGCACACAGACAAAGCCGCATAACTGTAAGCTATAAACGAGCAATTGTACATATAAAATGTCTGAAGTGTGCAACATCAATTACTGACATTGACTTTGAATTGCCGAGGCAAAGCAATTACCCATTGCCTTATTCTTTTCAGACAAATATTTGGTTTAAGTGCAGTCCGATAGCTGCATTAACCGGAAGTGAGCGGCAACTGTCAACTGTCACATGCTGGGCGCCATTTTGGTTAGCTCGACGGACTGACTACCTGTCCTAGCCATCAATTCAAAACTAATTAGCTGGCCACAGGCCGAGGTAGCGCCTGCATGTAATCCACACAAAAATATAGACGGCCAGACAATTTGTCGAGACAGTAGCATAACACATTAATTTTATGGCCGGGTATTATTAGAATCTAACAAAAAATAGAAATAATAGAAAATAAATCTGTTGGGTTGTCCATTTGGGCAGATAAGCCAGCGTCATAGAGATTCGCATTAACTAAGTAAGAATAAATATCATTTTAATGAAATGCACAATATATGTACCTTATCGCCTTATATACAGACATATGTATGTACATATTATATATATATATATATATATATATATATATATATATATATATATATATATATATGTATATGTATATACATCTGTCTATATATTTACATATAATACAACTGTCTATATATTTTATAAAATTTAAAAAACTGACAATTCTCGATGCGGCGATTTGGCATTTGTGCTGCATTTATTATAGGGGTCTTTCGATTATCGCTTAAAGTCAAATAACATCAATATTTCGGGGTGTGTTTGTGTCCATTTCAAATAATAGACTATGGACTTTGTTATCAACCCCCCCTAAAGTTAAGTATACATAAAAACCGAAAACTGGAAAAAAAAAATCCCCTCACACAAATGAAATAACAATTATGTACTACGCAAAAAAAAAAAAAAAAAAAAAAAACTCAGCATAAAATAAATTCGCACGCACATCTGTTCCCTTACGTACTGTTCCTAGCGATCGGTTGCGTATCCAGGCTGCGGCAGCGGCTGCGGCAGCGACAGAGGCACCCCATTGTGGTTGCCAAAATAATTGGCAAAACGCGCTTTACTTCTCTGCGCGCTCTGCTTGACTCTGCTTTGCTGCACTCTGCTCTGCTCAATTCTGTTCTCTGCTCATGCGGAGAGCGCGTGCCAAACGCTAACGCGGCTGCGGCGCCGCTCAAGGCAGCAACGCAGACGCCGAGTCAGCAATCAGTTGAACGCGAGTCGCAGCCGCTAACAGACGTACCTAGAGCGCGTGCGTGCCAGAAGCATAAAGAGTATAAATCTTCTACTTGGTTCATTTTTTCGTTTGTTGCCTTCGACCATTGAGAGTGGAACACGCGCAGGGTTCTAGCTAAATATAAAACAAGATATTTTATCGAACTACTGATAAAACGACGTTGTAAAAATACAACAATCTCAGATACAAGATCTAGTGCAGAAACAAATAAAACTCGTTTCGTTTATTTCGCAAGTGCAGGCCCATTAAAAACAGTAAATATATAAAATTAAAAGTACAAAAATAAAAGCAAACTGTGCAGCAAGAAAATCTGCAAGGGCTAAGTGCAAGTGCAAAAGTTGTTATTGTTGTTGTCGATCTTGTTTGTTGTGCTCAAAAGACAGACAGTGAGAGAGTGCAAGAGTGCGAGAGTGCGAGAGTGCGAGAGTGCGAGGAGAGAGAGAGAAAGAGTAAGAGAGCTTTAAGTGCACTTGACAGCTGGTGCTGCAGTTGACAGTAGCTGACAACATTTCCAGCTACATAGAAAGAGTCTAGCCTTCAGCTTGACTAACCAACGAGTGTGAGCGAGAGAGGAAGAGAGAACAATTACAATAATGTCGGCTGAAACACTTAAACCGTTTATAAAACCAACGAGTGCCGTTACCACTTTTTCGGCCAAGCCATCGAACGTAACGAACTCGTCAATGAAGACCAGACAATTTTTACCAATTGTCTTAAGTATTGTCGCACTCGTTCTCTTCGCTATTAACTTCACTTATACGGTACGTATTTCACATGCAACTAACTAACATTAGCGAATGACTAAACACCTTAAAAACTTGATTGATAGAGATTATGGCTGCTTATCAAGCATGTGCAACCTCATTAGATTTAATCAAACAAAATAACCTACGACATCAGCATTGACTATCAAAAATTTTAGCTTTATGAATTCCCGTTTCTTAAGTCCACAAAAAATATATAAATAAAGAAGAAGAAGGTAATCAAATTAAAATTAAAATTAAAATTCCAATTCCGATTCAAATTCAAATGCAAATCTATAAAGCTCGTTTTACGAAGCGTGACCGTCAGGCATCTAATTTGGCACAAGCTATACATACCTATAAACTCTATAAAAATACATTTAAAGAAGAAGAAGCAGCAGCAACTGAATTTAGTGGCAGTGGAAGTAGGTAGAGCTAGAGCTGGTCAGGGTGCTGGCCAATAAAACCCGTCCCGTCTCGGATCTAAGTCGAAGCGTGTCTCTGACCAAATCGTTTCCTAATGATCGTCATAAAACCGAACAAGCCGATCATCATTCCCGAACCAATAGAAAGAGATAGATAGAGGGGTATGTATGAGAAGGAAGTTTTGGACTGATCAAAAATATATAAATCTTGCAGCTATAAACAGGGGAAGTAAATACATAGCGAGGAGCTAAGAGATTAACTGTTTGAAGTACAAGAAACAAATCCAAAAAATACGAAGGTAGATAGGGAAGGGGATATACATACGAGTATATAGGAAAACCTAGCAGACTGAAGAAGGCAGCTAAAAGCGGAAATTGAATATTAAATAATAATAAAAGAGGGGAAAGAACGATTGATAGCAGATGTTGTTCCATGATCACCTTAAACGATGACGATCAAACAGCGATAGAATTGATGTGAGTTTATCTAATTGCTAAGTAGGTCAATTATTACTTCCAGAGTTGCAAGTATGTATTTGTGAGCAGACAATACGAAAATGACGTCTGTGCACCCTATCAGTTCTTGGAACATTTTAATTCTGGATTTAAACCGGGCTATGAATACATATAAGGGTACTATATTATGATATATGTATAAATATGTCAAACATATGATATATATGTTCATATGTATATGAAATAGATGTAATATTCGTATACATTTATATATATCTGCTAGGGTAACATGTTGAGCCTTTCTAGAGGGTATCTTCCAAGCGCATTCACTCAACTCAATCCCATGTTGTTTACTCAAGAACTCATTTCCTATGCCAAGCTAAAGAAGTGTTGATAGAAATTCATGGTTTATCTTGCGATTTTACCATTTTTATGACATGCTCGATAAATGTCCGACTATATTCCATACATATGTATGTATACTATATATGACACATAAAACTCTGAACTTCTGTATTCCGATAGCTTTCGATGATGCTCCGCAATCGCTGAATAATAAGAACAACAATTTGCATGTCGTATGCATAAGTGAAGAAGTCTACTATATGCCACAGATCGGCCTTAAGCACTGCGCACTTCTCCATGCACCATTCAGTGAGTGCGCATGTACTTTGGAGTGCTTTTCTGAAACGGAAATCGTACAATTGTCAATTGACTTGTAAATGGCTTTTCTTATTTTTCGGATTCGGATTGCCTTGGCTTTTGAGGGCCACAGCTAAATGGACATGTGTTCTGCAAAGCCACATAAATCTTTGTTAAGATTTTTATATAATTTCCCAGTAGCCGAACAAAAGACCGATTGCTATCTGACGTATGTTGTATGCCCTGTAACCCTGGCCACACGGTGGGATGGGGTGGGGTGGGGTGCGGATTGACCCTCATCAGAGTTGGTGAAAGTGGAAAACAAAAAAGAAACTTATTTCTTGTGTGGCGTTTCTGCTGGTGTAACGAGATTCGATTGCGTCCAGCTACCAGCTACCAGCAAGATTTATGAAGGCGAAACTCGTTTACATTTTCGTTTACATACTATCCATATACGGCTGTCATAATACCTGGCGACAAAGTGAACTTTAAGTGTTTACAAATCAAGCAGCAACCGTTCGAATTACAGCAAGTGAGCGGTAAATGAGATCGCAGACAAGACTTGTTTATGCACTGGGCGAAAATAGACATCAATGTGAGGGTGTAAGCTCTTAATCAATCTTAATTTAAGAACTGCGAGACTCCCTCTCTTTATATAGATACGCGTTTCCTGGAAAACACAAAAATCTCAAGACTCAAATGTCAACCCGAATTCTAGCTACAAGATAGATGAGTGCTACATGCTAGGCGAGACTACTCATGTAGAAGTTACCCTGAAGATCTTCATATAAAGATAAAAGCATATTTGTATATATGTAAAACATTTTATTTTCATGTTGAAGCTACACTTCAAGCTTTACTCCGTCAAAATTGAATGGATTTGTATGCATTTAATTGAAGTTAAAACATTAAATTTTTATCTATATAACTATATTTATTTTGCAAAGTCTTTCAAATATATCATATCATATCAATATGTGATATATTTACATTCGTATTCATATTCACACTGAATATATTTCTATACATTTGAATTTTAGTATTTACGTTTATATGATATTCATATTCATATATTCATATTCATATATACATATTCATATATTTATATTCATATATACATATATACTAATACTGATAGTGATATTGATATTCAACTAACTCCAGCCTCCACATCTTCCTCCTTCGATCATCTCTCGTAGTCCCTCCAACAGTTCCAACACGTCTTTTTCTCACTGTGTAAGCCCCAGTGTCGTATGAAGCTTTGTCACACGCTCTGCCGTCTTTTCACGATCAATGCAAAAGCTTAATTCAATAATTTCGTAAACAAGTTCCATAATTTATTCAGACAAAGATCTTAAGAATCTCCTCACACATAGCCGCCAAGTTTCAGCCCCGACTTGTCATAACCAGCGGACATTAGCTTCTTATTTAATTTTATTTCATTTTATTTTATTTTATTTATTTTTGGGGTGCGAGCCAGCAATAAAAAGAGAGTGAGAGGGAGAGATACACGATGTTGTATATAGCAAATAATGATAGGAAAAGGCGATGACAGTCTCATATTGAGCAACGCGTCGAAAGTTTGCGGCTGTTCGCACAGAATGTTAATGATCTATTAAAAAGATTATGCGCCTCGACGGTCGTACACCATATTTTGTTTTTTGTTTTTTTTTTTTTTTATTGACAAATGCTCTGGGCAACTGATAAACGAGGTGGTTATGACTTGTTCTACATTTGTTAAGTACTTAAAAAGATTATACAGTACTTAAAAAGTATACGCGCCTGATACATACATACATATATTTTGGACGGGAATAATTCAGCTAATAATAATGATATAGCTCAACTAAATTTAAGTATTTATTATATACGTATATAAATGGCTAAGCTCAACTATGAGACATACATAGCATGAGCCTAAGGCTCTACAGGCCCATATTTTGTATAACCAAATATGGGCTAAGTAAGATTCAAATTTAGCGCATTTCATATATGCAAATATTTACAGTTTTCAATATTTTCAGTAGAAAGCGCAATTATAATACATATATAGAAATAATTATAATTCAGGCGAAGATCTATAATAATATAAATATTAGCAAAATCAGTAATAATAATAATAATGAGAAATTAAAGTTCTACAGCCATAGAATAGATTTGAGTTCAGATCATAAGAACTAAGTTTCCCTTAGCCAAAAATTTATTTTTTAAAAAGCGTTTTCATGCCCTCCGAACTAGAACGAAAATGCTTAAAGATAATTGCTTTACAGATCAGACAACCCAATTAACATCAAAGGATTTTCAAGCATTTAATATTTATTACAATTTTAAAACATTTTCGTCCAAGTAGAAAAATAAACTAAATTTTGTTTTTGTATGATTATATATGAACACATCAAGCTCTTTAAATTACGGAAAACAACTAATTTATTTTTCTTTTATTTGTTTAAAAATATTAAGAGCTCATAAGCTTATAGCATAATTAAATTTGATATAAGTGAGTTAGTTTAAATAAATATATATAAATATATAATATATAAATGCACATTAAATCAAAGGGTAGTGGCTAGTCGAGCGTGTCAGAACTAAGATGAAAATAGTAAAAAATTATAAATCAATTTAGTTCGCAATAAGTTGCACTTTATAGGGTATTGTCCAGTCAAGCATGCCTTAAATCAGCACAAAAGGAATATGTAAATGAGCTTTTAATGATATAAGAGCTTTATTAGCTTTAACGGTATTTGCTCAGTCAAGCAAAATGAAAATAGATTTATGTTGGATAATAGAGCGTATATCCTAGTCGAGCATGTCTCAAAATAAAAGACTTATAATCTAGGGTATTGCTAGGGTATTGCTTAGTCGAGCATGCTAAAGCTAAATATGATTATTTGTTTGTGCTTGCTTTCTATGTCAGAGCATACACACACACATACATACATACATATACATAGATGTACATACATATATGTATGCATGTACATATTTATTTGGGCGCTGGTGTCAAAGTTCGCTGCTTTTGGATTTAATGATGTGTGGATTTAAGCACCGCCTATCGCCATAATTAAAGCTCATTACATTAATTGATATATGAAGACTGAAGACAGGCATAAAGTGAATCTAGAAAAACATATACATATATGTATGTATATATTTGATTATCGGACTTAAAATCTCTATACATATATATATAGTACATATATATATGTATATTGGTTAATCAAATGTTTATTCTATTATAGCAAAGAAATTTCCTTAAGCCGAATACAAATTGATATCATTTCATTTGATTTATATATTTATAGAGACAGATATATATATGTACATATGTATATGTATGTATATATGTACATGTTTACAATTGTCTGCTTTTTAATGAATTCCGTTTTGCTGGATTGAGCATAAACACATGATCATGCTGTGCCATAACCATGGCTATACTTGTGAATATATAGTTTCTTCTTTCAATGATCTCATGCACTATTTATGACGCAGCAAGTTTTATATAATATAAATATATCTTCCAAATCTCTTGCAGATTTGGCAAACGGCACGCGTGCAACAGCTTGAAGATGAACTGGGCGTTTTGAAGCACGATGTCGAGAATTTGCGGATAACAATGGGCATGTCCACTTATCTGGAGGAGAATGCGGATTTCCAAGAGAAGGTGAGCCCAAGTCTACGAAAATAATTCACATTTCTATTCACAGTAGTACAAGCATTGCGTCACATTCCCACATATAAATATCTATATGGGACATGTGTATTTATAGATATAATATATATATATGTATAGATATATGAAAAATGCTTTATTTTTGACAAATGGTTGCGAAGTGATAGATGTAGATTTGAATGGGAACCGTTAGTTCAGCGTGCCATAAAATACTTTTGCCATTTATTAATGGACATTTCTGACAAATCACTCAAGCAGCGAAAGACATAAGCCAGAAGCTCTTAAGAGCTAACACTCAATTAATATTTAATCGATTTCGACCATACATTCTTTTGTGCTATAATTTATGATGCTGGCTATTAGAGCCAAGGCAATTGCTAAATGGATTTCGTGTTGAAATTAGTTACTTATTAGACGAACGCAAAGATATGTAATTATGAAGCATATATAGCAATAAGTGTTGACTGATCTGAACGGAACTGAACTGAACTGATCTGATCTGATCTGATCTCATCTCATCAATGGAATCATGGATAGATCGTTTCAAAACTCAAGAGAGCTGTGCATGTGAGGCAATCTAAATGAGTATAAGAATATAATGTGCCCATATATATCTATATATATATATATATACATATATCTAGCTAATGACCGTGTCTCTAGAGAGTTGGGGGAAGGCGCCAGCAATTAAAGCCAAAGCAAAAAAAAAAAATAGAAATGAAAAAGTATTATTTAAATGAGTGCGCGTATTTATAAATATATATTTATGAAAGATACATACACACACCCATTTGTGAAATATGCATTAGAGCCATAAGTTATGGGGCCAGGTCCCCTCTGGCAGAGGCAGGGCACAAGTCACGTACTTGTGGCCCAAGTGTTTGACCCACAAATCTTATGGCATCCACTTTATATTATATTATACGAACCTGCTTATCCATGATCCCAAATAGCTGGCCGACCTCGAGAGCGACAACGTTGACGAAGACGATGATGATTATGATGCTGGTGGGCTGGAGGAGGATGAGGATGATGAGGGCATGTTTATTGGCGACGAGGACGAGGATGATGAGGACTTGGGCAACGAGCATACGGACTACACTGAGTACTTGGATCTGATTAATCAGGAGAAGAGTGTGACCCAAGCCCTCTCACCGGACAACAGCAGCGATAAGTCGGACACAGCCGCATCCACCGCCTCCTCCAGTTCCAGTTCGTCTGCATCCAATGATGATAATGTGTTTGAGGATTTCACTAGCTATAACGATTCCAAAAAGAAAAGGGAACGGTAAGTAATTGATTAAATAGTATACAAAAGATATATCAATGTCTAAATCTATTTCCAAATAGAAAAACTCGCTCCATTGCTGAAATGCGCAATGAGCTGCCGAGCAACGAATTAGCAGAGATTGCGAAAAACCAAAGCCGAAGTGCTGAGCAGACAAACGACAGGTATGTTAAAATATTAAATAATAAATGTGCACTCAAAAGGGAAATTATGCTCTTTACTATTTAAATGTAAATTTATATTTAAACAAGCAAAAGCATAATTGCCTTAATAAGCAATAAGCTCTTCATTATCATTTAGATATTAATAGCTAAGAGTATAATTTCCCCTTTTGGGAATAGCAACAAAGTACTTTCGATCTCCATATCTGTCTCACTCTCACTTTACATATGAGCTCTGTTCATATGCGCGCCATCGCTGTTAGCAAAAAACAAAACAGAACCATTTAACGATTTATGGCTATAAAGTTTGCACACACAAAAATATTACAAGCTAAACGAACGCGTTTTGTTACCTTTCAGTTAATTAAATATTATGCCCTAACTATTTTCTTAGCATGCGCAGAGGGCACGACCGATCAGCAGGGCAGACGCGCACAGACTAAAATGTCCCCACTGAGCGCTTAGGCTAAGCCAGCACTGCAATACTTACTCACACTAATACTAATAAGCACTACATTGAGAGAGAGAGAGAGAGTGAAGGCAGTTAATAACTCTTTAAACTCCAAATGCACCTAGTGTGCTTACGCTAAGCCGGCGCTACAAGACTTACTCACACTACTACTAATACGAGCTAAAGAGAGCACGTATGAACTATAGAAGCTGCTCACACACACCTTCAATTTCGAGTTGCGACCAATGTCGTGAGCAGTGACCAGTGAGCATTTAAATTACCTTTTTCTCTCTTTTACTCAAATGGAGGTACTGAGCTTACATTATAATTCACTAATAACATGGGAAGCTAATGAGCGCCTGACCAATGGCGTCAGAGTAGTACAGCTCAATTAAATTTTGCTCCAGTTGACAAAAATTGAGTCTTTAAGCAGTTGATAGATTAAAATTATAATATAATACATTTATAGAGATACCTTATAAAGTCACAGAAATCTTTTAAGAATATTTATCATCTTAACAAAAATGTACTTATTAAAGGATATTTATTTTTAATTTCCTCCTACAGCACTGTTACTCCCAATAGCAACACTAAGCAGCATCTGCACAAACAGCGACCTCGCACACGTCAGGGCCGTCAACGACTTTTGGTACGCAAAGGTGAGTATTTATATAAATACATATAGTCGCATTTTAATTGGCAATATCTATAGCAACCAAAATATTCCTTCACTGTCATATGTGCGTTTGTTAATTCGCAGGCGAATATCCTGTTTCAGCGAAATCCGCAGATTTTCCTGCCGCAAGCCGAGCAGCTGCACATTTCCATTTGAATCGCAAAGTGCCGCAACACGAGTCCCCCATTCAGCTGCACTGTGAGTATTACTTGTCTAAATATCAAAATTTATATGATTCAAATTCCCTTTTATCTACAGCTTATCATGGTGATATGTATATGGGGCATGCCACGGCCAGCAGCGACAATCAGTGGCAGCAGCACTTCAGCGTTCACAATGGCGTCCTGACGGTTCACCAGGCGGGTCTCTACTACGTCTATGCCCAGATCTGTTATAATAATACGCACGATCAGAATGGCTTCATTATCTTCCATGATAATAACGCATTCCTGCAATGCCTCAATACGGTGCCAACGAATATGCCCAAGGTGCACACCTGCCACACAGGTGGGCTAATTCAGTTGCAGCAGCACGAGTCAATACATGTGCGCGACATCCATCGGGATCGCAATGTGATGCTCCGGGATAGCAACAATCGCAGCTTCTTTGGCATCATTAAGCTCTAAGCGAATATTCTCTGCACAGAACTTAAGCTTTAGTAGTTGCGACTACTCAGTTATACATACATATATATATTTATATACCTATATCTATTCATAAATTTAACATGCATATAATAACATATTTATTTTGTATATACAACATATATATTTCTAATTGATACAGAAATTGAATTGCCATAATAAAAAAGAATTTAATAAAATTATATTTTAAATTGTATTATTTATTACAAACCCTTTAATTATATGAAAGTACTTATAAAATACTTAGATGAATAAAACGCAAAGTCTTCTGGGTTTCATAAATATTTATTTGAACTCAGCGCGCTCTTAAGCTCAACCCAGTTTTATATTATATTGTTTTATATATACTTTTATCTACTTAACTCAATCTCTAAAGTATTTGAAAGAAAACCAGAGAAAACCTCTTGATAATAAAGCCCCTCAATAAAAAAAAAAAAAATAAATAAAATTAAAAAAAGAACATATCCATTGGCTCAAACAGACATTTCTACACAATTTATCTGCTTTAATCTTGTTTCTTCTTCTTTATTTTCTCTTTGTGTTTTATCCTATTTGACAAGCACAAAGCGCACATAACATGGTCAATCCTGGCGAATGTCCTGGTTGCCGGACTCATTCACAAAAGTTCCATTGCTGCTTAACAAAATGTGACGTCAAATGGAAAAATTAAGTTGCACTCACACATACATATGTACATACGTGGACATGAATGGATTGGTAGCGGCAAGTGGACATGGAGCCAGAGCATGCATAGATTCAGTGGACTTGGCTCATGCATTCCAGCTTCTATCCAGAACAAAATTCAGCTCCAGCTCAATGCCCAAAAATAGATGCAATTGAAGCTGCAATAGCTTTAAGCTGCAGTTCCACACACACACAGACACACACATACATCGATTGATATCCGGGCCTCGGCCAACGGAAGTAATTGCCGAATGAATGTCATTTTGCATGTAACAGGTGGGCGTATTAGGGTGGTCCAGGGTGGTCTTCGGCTGCTGGCTGAAGCAACAGTTCGGCTCTGTGCAGAAATCGGTTTAGCATTGCCCCAGGCAATGCCGAGCCTTCCACCAGCTGCTGCCTCCTCCATGCTGTATGTACACATACATACATCCAAAAATGAGCAAAATGAAGAAGAAGAAGAAGAAGTTGAAGCTGAAGCAGAATCACTTCCCCATCCAGCCCGAAGTCTCGCCCATGCGCAATCCAATCAATCCAACTTTCGATTGCATTCGCAAAGCTTTACATTAGTCGCTCGTAGGTGTCCCTTGCGATTTGGCTGTGGCCCAGGTGCATAGTTTGTGTGTGTTTGTGTGTGTGTGTGTGTGTGTGTGTTTGCCAATTTATTACAGCTAAGTAAATTGCAGCTCAACTGCCGTTGGGGCTATGGTAAGTTTTGTCTTTATCATATAAAACAAATTCGATTTTCATATTTTTTACTCAGTCAACAGGTGGTAGATTTTTTCTTGAACGATATATATATTTTTAGATATTATAAATATATAAAATAACAAGAAATATTTATATTTTTAATGAATTAAATATTCTTTAGTAGGGTCCTCGTAATAGTATTTACAATATTACCAAATAAAGTACATACTGGCATGCATTTGCACATAAATACCCATTTAGTTGTACAACAATTCAGAGCTCATTATGTTACAACTCGTTTGCTTTTGTATTAAATTGCGCACTTGACTAATTAATTTGTGATTTCAACTGGGATTTCATTACGTCTCAAAGGACCACGCACAGACACAGACTTACACACATAGACACACACACAAAGCACAGCCCACCTATGCACACATCCATATGTATAAAGCTTAAGAGCACTAATGAAGTTTTCATAAGGAAAAGCAAAGCTCGCGCGCGCACAAAGTAAATAGCAACAGTCATGTGTGTAAGTATGTGTGTGTATGGATATGAATATGCTTCTACCTGAATAAATCAGTTCAGATGCAATCCCTATGCTGCATTGGGTAACTTTTGCACGACTTAAACCGAATGAAAGACGAGCAGAGAGCAAACAACACCAACACTAACATAAAAGTCAAAAAAAGAAAAACACGAATGAGATAACAAAAACTGCAAAGCAATAACAATAACAGCAAAAAGAGCTTTTTCAAGCAACAGCTTCGCCCACACACAGAAGTGCGCGCTCTCTCATCGCACTGTCTCCCTTTCGCTCGCTCTCTGGCTGGCACAGTGCGAGTGTGGATTGTGTGCGCTGTGTGGATTCTGTTTGCTGTGCGTGTGGTCTTTGTTTCCTTTCGTGTCGTAGGCTGAGCCGAATCGTATAAATTGCAGACGCTTTGCGAATTTGATGTCACTCTTGGTTCCGTCTTGACTGTGGCTGGTGCTCAACCGAATCAAGCGCGAGTCCTTGTAGCAAACACAGAAAAAAAATATATATAGAAAAGTAAAGAAGGCGTAGGAGTGACGCCATGTTGTGAAAAGTGTCTACCATTTCATTATTTGCCAACAACAAATAAAACACACATATATGTAGATAACAAGACGCAGTGCACTGCACACTGAATGCTTTGAGAAAAGTACAATTTGAAAGGACATCGAGAAAAAAAAAAACAGTGCAATTTTTCCACATTCTCAAACGGAAGAGACGTCCGTGCCCAAGCGAGGAGCCGTAAGCTGCCATTGATTTGTTTGTTGGTAAGCGTGGGCGTGTTGTGTCAATAAGTCAAAAACGAGCCTCAATGTGTCAATATTTTATATGATTGGCTTGATTAAAGCGCCGCTCTTGTGCGCTGATAAACCGTTGCGAAGGCTAAATGAATTATGCAGAGCGCACATATCAAATTTGTAAAAAGACGAAAGGCGAAATAGCCAAAGGCATAATAGAAAAGGTCCTTTTTTCTGCGCCAGTTGCCTAATTAGACGCAGTTCCTGCTAGCGAGTATATAGTAGATATATATGCGACTCAATCTGTTGCGGCAATTGAATTTGTCTGTAAATTGAATTGCTAAGCAAATGCTTTTGGGACTTGCTCCTGGGTCCCTCAAATAAATATTCATCACATAAATCAAATTATGTTGCCGCGGCACGAGCCAATTTGCATCCACTGCCCAGCATCAATATCGACAATTACATTCCGTATATACACTCACAGACACACACACACACACACATACACACATACATATACATAATGTGTATCATATAATTGACAGCTTATTGAAGCTGTCTATCAAATTGGACAGCTACCATATACCTAAAAATAACAGGTTCCATATTGTATATTATATATTTCATATTGTTTTTATTATATTATGTATACGCCCGATGGTACGGGCTGCGTTTTCGTTGTTCTGCGCGTCAACCGCAAAATCCGCCGCAAACTTTTTTGGGCATGTTTTTCTTTCAGAAAGCGTATCAAAAGCTAATCAAAAATATATATACATATACCTCAAACCAATTGCATTTTTTGCACAATTTAAGTCGATTTTTATTTGTTTCATATTTGCAACTTTTCGAAAAGCCCGTCAAATTTGCATATGAAATAAATTGCTTTTGGAATTAAGTCAAAGAAATGTCACATGAACAGAACAATAAGTCCGCTGTGCATATCAAATAAGCTGTTTCGAGCATAAATCATTTCAAATGCTGCGTAAAATTCCTGGAAATTAGAAGCTCAAGAAACAAAATAAAATAGAAATTGTCTTCAAGAAAATAAATGATAAGTACACACATAATATATATAAATAGCAAATTATGTCAAATTTGCTTTCAAATTAAGTAGGTAATTTAATATCAGTAACCAACACTGGGCATAAAGGAAGATTTTTAGCAATTGTATATGATTTAATTTTAGATTAAATAAATAGTAATGTCAGCATGTAAGTAACTACCTCTAACGATCTTCAGTTTCAGTTTTACTGAATCATTAATCAACACTGGCCAAATAGCACTTAATCTTCAGCAATCACTTAAGTCACTCTTCCATAAGCATTAGGCAACACTGCTCAAATATTCTCCAGAAATTAAAGTTTCTTTTATGTAAGCAGTAATGCCAGAGCTTACAGCTTATAAGTTTCAGTCATGCTGACTCGTTAGCCAACACTGGCCAAACATTACTCAATCTTCGTCGTACACAGTTTTCCATATAAATCACTTCAAGTTTTCTTTGGCAATCACTTAAGCCGAAACTTATACTCTGAGCCCCTCACTCGTTAGCCAACACTGGTCAAGCTTATTCAAATCGAATTTGCAAATGCGGTTTCGCTAACAGATTTATTATCTTTAACCTTTGTTTAAAAGCACTCCCTGCGCATCCATTATGCAAATGCTAAAGAATAAAATGAATGGCAAAAGCGAAAGGAAAATAATTTAACTCGAAGTAAATTAATTTTATGCTACTGCGAGTCGAGTCGAGTCGAGTCGCGTCTAATCGTGACTAATACTCCTCCGGATCCCAGACATCAAGCAGCCAAGCAGCCGTAATAATATTATAATAAAGTACAAAAACTGCAATAACAAAAGACACTGAAACTAAAAAAAAATAAATATATGTATATATAACAGATAGTAAGCAACAACAGCTGCAGGCGAGACGTTAGCCCAGTGGGCGGGGCCGCGACGAGGGCCAGCTGAAACGTATAGCAGCTGCCTTGACATTTAATGGCGCTTAAAGGCAAGCGTCTATCATAAATTCCAAAGCACATGAAACTAGGGAGCGGGTGACAAGAAGAAGAGTGCCTATTGCTATCTATATATACACTCGGGAGTATGTGTGTGTGCTGTGTGCTGTGTGTATTTCTTTTACAAAGGGAACCGCAGCAACAGCAGCAGCAGCAGCAGCAACAGGCAGCTAGCGTGTCGTATATTTCATATTACGTATACGTCAAGTGTGTCGGTGTGTATGCGCCATTCCATTCCATTCATTACGGCGACAACTATAGCATACTTCTGTGCGCCACAAATAAAATGCTCACCCGGAAACCGGCTTGTCAGCGTCATGAACATAATTGTCCTTTCGCCTATGCTGCCATGAAGAAGAACAACAAAAGCTGAAGAAGAAGAGAAAATATAATTCTGGAAGAACTTTGGCAGTTGCTGAAAAATGTGCGCGCATTGGAATTTTATTGATTTGTCTGCAGAATGAAGAGTGCAGAGTGACGAGTCGTTCATTAATAATCCAGATGAAGAAATAAGTGAAATGCCAGCCGCTATTGCTCTACCTCTCTCTCTTTCTCTCTGCCCCCTCTCCTTTTCTCCCTCGCTCTCCTTTAATTTGCATAGTTATGCGCGCAAAACACCTGAAAAATTCATATAATTGCGTGAAAATATATGTGGAAAATATTTGAATATTGCGAAAGGTCGATCGAAAATATGCGGAAAACTGTGTGAGATATGCGAGCAGGAAGCCAGAAGATTAAGACCTCACTCAAGAAATAATTCACTCAATTATTTGAGGGTTTACTCGAGTTAATGTTTAATCAGTCAGGAAGTCTTAGGGAAAAGTCACTTAATTATGCTGAGTATGTGCGAGAAATGCTGTGCAGACAGTAAGGACTCGCTTAGCTGAATCTGAGGACATAACTCAGGATGTGTGGGAAATATGGGAAATGAGCTGCGGTGACGTCAATGCAATAATTCACTTAATACCATGAAATATGCATGGAACGTGATTGATGTAGTGATGCACTTAATTATGTGGAAAATGTGTGTGTGTGAGGGGGGGATCAAGAGATATGTGCTAAAGACAGTCAAGCCTCGCTTAAATGATGTGGAAAGGATAACTCACTCAATTGTATAGCTGAAATATGATATGTGAGAGATATTACAGAACAGTCAAGCCTGGCTAAGGTGAAGACAATGCTATAATTTATTTCATTATATGGAATTTGAGTAGAGTAATATAGAAATAGCTTGAACACTTGCTGAAATGAATGTAGAAATAATGAACAACAAAAATTAGATGGAACATATGTGTACATCATGATATAATATACATATATCAGTACAGCTTAGTTCAGTACAAATTTATTTAGGTAAACACTGAACGATATTCTATTGTAAAATGTGCAAAAACTTAATATATTTGTATAAATTTATATTAAATATGTATAATTAAAACTCAGACAGAAATACCTGATGGCATTTTACGAAAGCTAAGAGTCCTAGTCTAACTTATTATAAAATAAACCTGTGATACGCAAAGCTCCTCTCAGCTCACCTTAGGCAGCTTTCACTGTAGCTAAGCCGTCTGGCATTTCATATGCTATTAGCTGTGCATAATGAATCGCCGGCCGACAATGAGCCTCTATGCTGCTGGCAAGCTCTCTTGATATCTGATATCTAATGCCACAGACACACACCCACACACACACACACGCGCGCACACACACACAGAGAGGAACCCTCTCTGCACCTGACTTTGCTTTAAAGTGCAAATGTAATTAAAACTTTTTTTTTATACTCGTATATGTTTTTATTTGTGCGCCTGGGGCTAGTACCTTTACGAACCTGAAACGTGCCGGGCATAAAATAATATTAATGCGTTGATCCTTTCACTTCTTCTTCTCCCTCTTCATCATCTTCTTCTTCTGCTTGTTCTCGTTCAGCAACAGAGGCAGTTGTAAGGCAGCTGTTGCTATGGCCGGCCAATTTGTTGATGCCGGTGCCATCGTGGGACTGTTGCTGCTTGGCATTGTCCTGGCCACGCCCCAACGCGCCGCCTACTCACTGCAGGCGGCCGTCGATGAGCTGCATCGCCGCGAGGCTGCCAAGTTTCCATTGAACGCACCGCCCCCATCTGGACAGCTGGACGATTGGGATGAAGGTGAGTGCTCCACTAACTCAAGAGACGGGGAGGGGCAGCAGGGCAATCACAGCAGGCGAACAGCCGCAAAAAAACAGCCAAATAGTGAAGTACTTGACTAACTAGCATTGAGTGGGCGATAGATTCACGAGAGATAAGTTACAGAATGGAATATCAATGCCTAGTTCGCAACCCAAAGAGTCCTTGAACAGAACTGCACGCGGCTAGCATCCTGTTAATTAACGTATACCCCCTCCTAGCTATTTTTGGACCAGCTTCAAGCGCACCTACTCAAAACTAACATGTAATGTAATATAATCCCTGTATTTAGAACATATTTAGTAGAAGTTGCTATTAATTTTAGATATTTTGTGTTAGAGGAATATGTGGAGAATGGAATTAAAAGAGTCATATTACTTAGTCAATAAACATTAATAGAATTCTACTATGAATATAGTGTATAAAAGTATAATTTGCTAGATTTAGGGAATGCCTTTATGTGATTCTCATGCAGGTTCCAACATGGAGCTAAAATACAATAGATCAAGATTAAGAGGATGACAAGCAGATGAGAAAAAGTATAGACAACAAGCAGACAATGAAATGTTAGAAAAAGAGATGGGGACACAGAAATATGTAGATCGGGAATAAGAGAGAGAGAGAGAGAGAGAGAGATAGAGAAAGGTACAGATACGACTTAGGCAAAGTGAGAGAGAAGAAGGACAGAACGAAACTGAAAGAAACAGACCGAAAGAGAGGGACTTCTGAGAGCTAGTGATTGAGACAGAGAGAGAGAGAGAAGATAGGGCGAGTCAAAGAGATAGATAGAGATAGTAAAAGCAAACGAGAGAATTGAAGAAACATAATTGAAATAAAAAGAAGGGAAAGAAGTAAGGAAGATGTAAGATGTAAAGTAATGCAATAAAAATAATAGCATATTAATATCTACCTATTTCAATTGGAACTGGTGAATACGCATTTCAAATTGATCTTATATGTGACTGAAAAAAAGTTAAAAACAACAAAGAAACATAATTCTGCTGCTAACTGCTTAATAAGGCCACGATAAAACGATATGTTGTAATGAAAAATCCCAATGCACAGACACGTGGAACTTGTGTGTGTGTGTGTGTGTGTGAGTGTTACTTAACGTGGGTAAATCGCATAAGCTCAAGTTAAGCCGGAATGGCAAGTCAGGAAAGGACACGACAGGGCAGGGTAGAGCAGGGCAGGGCAGGATAGGACAGCTGTCAGCTGCAGGGCAAGTGAAAGAAGCCAATTCGTAACTGATAGCAAAGCAAGCCAGAGGAGCAACAGAGAGGGAGAGAGAGAGGGAGGTAGGGCAAGGCAACTGGATACAGTAGCAGCATCAGCTGTAGCCCGCATGTAACAGAGCACGTGACCCATGGCATGTCTCCTGCACACACACACACACATATACCTACATACATACATACGTATATATGTCTGTATATATATACACATCACGACTTTCGCGTTTCCTTTGATTTTCCGTTTTTATTCCCAATTTTTTTAATCCCATTTCTATTTTGGTTTTTTGTTTTTTGTCTCCTTCTTTTTTTTGGTATTTATCTCCGTGCACAGTTGCAGATAGCGATTTATTTGGCACCGGCACCAGCAACAAGTTTAAGAATCGGAATCGCCACAGAATAAACAAAGCACTTGCCAAGTATTTAGAGCGCGAGAACTACGAGCAGGGCGCCCTGGGCGGTCCCCCATTCGATGGCTACGAGTTCGACGATGAGCGCGAGCAGCAATCGAATCCCAGCAATCTGTTTGTGGATGACAAGCGCAAGCGTTCATCATCCAACTTTAGGGAGCGTGATGAGCAGCAGTACGGTAAGTAGATCTATTTAGGGAGGGGGTGAGGCAGTTGGTAAGGGTAAGGGGGTCACTTGAGTTGCGTCAAGTTGAGCTGTGTTTTATGCTCCATATGCGTGTCCATTTGAGTGCCACAAATGGATTGGGAAAACAATGCTCTTTTTTTATTTTTTGTTGCTTTTACTTTTGCAGCTAAAACCACTTAGCTCAGATTAACTTAAGTGTGTGTGTGTGAGTGTGTGTGTGTGTGTAGACTTAGGCTCAACTCTTACTTGAATGATAAATGCAATGAGCTGGAAGCGGGCACAAGCATCCTGTCAGCCTTCCTGTCATTCGATTTAATGGCCCGAAAGGTCGCCAACAACTTGATGCGTGCCCATAAGTCGCACACTCTCCCACACACACACACACAGAGAGAGACGTGCGCCCACACACACGAATTAATTATACAAGCTGAATTTATAGCCGAAGCACGCGGCCCGACGGGCTGTCTATCAATGCAACCTGTCGCCTCCTGCTCGTGTGTGCCTTAACTTAAGTCAATGTCAAAGTTCTGACACGAGCCTTTGCTTCTTCTTCTCCTTGTTCTTCTTGCTCCACATCCACTTCTGCATATAGACTCGGCTCCATCTGTCTTCCGTGAACGTGAAAATCTGAACGGAGATGCCTCGCACAGCGAGCTAACGGAACAATTTCTGCGCGAGATCGAGGAGGCCAGCGAGCATGAGCGGCAGGAGCGTTACAAGCTGGCGCTGCGTCAGCTCTGGGAGAAGTATCAGCAGCAGGAGAACGAGATCCGCAACAACAACAATGGAGAGACCGATGAATTGGATGAGCAGTCGCCGCAGCAGTCGCAGCTGTTCGAGCAAAAGAAACGCATGCGCATGCCGCCCTACTATCTGCTGATGCAAAAGAAACGCTCGTACCCGGTGCTGCCCTGGCTGCCGTACAATGCCGACAAGAAGAAGCGTTTCCCGGTGGCCAAGCGTGCGGCGGGTGAGTCGCCGCTGGCCAAGACGGACGAGCGTGTTGCCCAGGAGCTGAGCGAGCTGTTCGGCAAGCCATTGAACGACCAGCAGCCGGAGGAGAAGAAGAAACGTTCCACGGAGGAGCAACTGAAGGCCGCCTCGACCACACATCAGCCGGAGACAGCGGCAGCCACGGCCACCGCATTGGGTGACATGCGCCTGGAGATCAATTTCCAGCGCGTCAACGTGAGCAGTGCCGCCGTGCCAAAGGAGACGCCGACACAGGCGCCAGCGAAGCCCGCTGGCACCGGGGAGTCGATCTCGCACGGACACGCAGGCTACCATCACAAGCGCAGTGAGCACCACTCGGACGAGGAGTACGGTGAGCATGAGGGCGAGGGCGAGGGCGAGGAGAGCTCCGACGAGGAGGACCACGATGAGTTCGACGACGACGAGGATGCCGAAGCCGAGGGCGAGGGCGAAGGCGACGCAGGCGAGCGACGACGTAAGAAGAAGCGTGCCGCGAGCCATGCGCACGGCTCGCCGAGTGTGGGACACCTGATGCTGCGCGCCAAGAAGTCCATTGATTGGTCGCAATACTTTGGCCTCGATCGCAAGAAGAAGTCCGAGCAGTTGGCAGAGTGAGTGAGAGGCAACGACATGAGTATTCTCTTTAACTCTGATTCATTTCTATTTCCAGTGTCGAGTCCAAGAAACGCAGCGAGGAGAGCAACAGCAGCGGCGGTGGCGGCAGCAACAACAGCAACAACGAGGAGCTGGATGAGCTGGAGCAGAAGAAGAAGAAGAAACGCGACATCGATCCCGAGAAGCTGGAGAGCATGGACAAGAAGTTGCAGTCCATTGAGGATTTCATTATCGACGAGACCATCAAGTATACGGGCGCACACGAGGGCATCAAGAACCAGGAGGAGATCCGCAAGCTGAAGGAGCACGTGCTCTCGCGCCTGGCCACCGCCTACAGCCTGGAGAAGATGCGCCGTGCGCTGGACAAGCTGCGCCAATCTGTGGACGCTGAAAATCATCTGCTACGCAATGTCATCGAGCCGGAGTCCGAGGAGAACTCCCTGGACAGCCAGTGGCCGATTAAGAAGCGCTACAGCGTCAAGAAGGAGCAGGCCGAACCGCAGGCAGAGTAAGTTCAGGAGAAGGAAAGGAGTGTGAAACAATAGCTAATTAGCAAATTAACTCCCTAGGGATACACAGCAGCTGAAGAAGAAGCGCAGCGGCTATATGCGCTACCCGGAGCCGCCAAACAACATGGACGAGCCGTTGGGCGTGCAGAACCCCGGCTACGAGACACTCAATGATGCCTACCTGGGCAACAAGAACTACGTCATTGGATCCAACCAGTGCCCCATCATTGAGTCCATGGCCGAGCGTTGCCGCAGCGTTGATCTCATCTCGGGCGACTTGAATCAGGAGTTGATGCCGCTCTGCGGAGTGCATCAGATTTGTTATCTTTGTGTAAGTGGGAGGCTGATGACAGAATAGATATGAAGTGTGAGAAAGAGAGAGACCGAGAGACAGGCATACAGAGATCTTTTGCTTAGATTTATTATTTATAAATTTATATTTTGTATATTAATTTATTTTTACTATTTTTTATTTTATTACTTTAAAATTTTTGTTTATTAGAATAATTATACTATATTTATTTATTTTTTAAATGTAAATTAAATCGATTATTTTTAATTCTAAGTGTTTTTTTTTGTGTACTTCATTTTTAAATTGTTAATTTTTGTATACTTATTATTTAAAAATTTCATTATTTGATTTTTATTTATTTATTTCATTTTTTTGTTTTAGTTATCCAAAGATAGCCTCATTACCCTACTCACAATGCCATTAACTTTTACAGGGCGCCTCACAGGTGGCTTGCGACTATCAGTACCTGGCCGAGGCGGACACCATTTGTGGCAGCAGCAACGAGTGCCAGGCCTCGGCTCGCTCCGTCTTGATGATACTGCGCGGCACGCCCGGACGACAGCTGGGACCGCGCGAGTGCTTGAAGAATCCTTGCCTGTACCGGGCCATGCGCGAAATTGGGCTCTAAGCGAGCGGCAATAAATGAAGCCAAAATATTTAAACCAACAAAAAAAAAAAAAAAAAAGAAACAAACTTACAAACATTTCTTAACGTCCTTTTGTGCGTTTCAAAAAAATACAACAACAAAAAAAAATACTAAAATGATGTTAAAACTAACAAAGAAACTTTGCTGAATTAGCAAATCAAAAGTTATTTGATTCAAAAAGCACAAAAAAAAAAGAGAAAAAAATTTAAAAATCAAAATAATATTCTATATAAATGTATTAAATAGGTGGCTAAAAATATTTGGATACATTTTGCTGTTGTCTTCCATATGGCAGCAGCTCAACTAGAGACCTAAAAACAAAAACACAAAAAATAAACTGAAATGATATAGACAAAGCGAATTTCCAAGCTACAGATTAAACATATACCATAAACCGTACAACATGAATATATATCTATATAAAAATATATACATATATATATGAATGTTGATTTGAGATTTTTCGCCAAGCAGTAGGCATCAGATTTGTAGTCCTTTAATGAATGCAACAGCTAATTGTTCATTTCGTTTTGAATGTAAACAGCAGAGTCTTTTTGGAAGCACATTTCAAGCTATATAGTGCATATATTTGTATACAGTATATATATATAATCAAAAATATTCATATGGTATATTCATAAATGTATTAACAGTTATTATTATGTGTACAAGTTCACTCAAAAGAAAGTATAAAACTCAAGCAAATTCACGCAGGCAGCTACTTAGCAAATATATAGATACATATATATATACAAATATGTCTATATCTTTTAGAAACCGCCCATCAAATGCTTACGAGACAATTGCAAATATGAAACTATATATTCATATAGTCCAACCAGTTATAGAGACAAATTTGACGCGCAAACAATGACAAAAATATATATATATATATTTAAAAAAAAAGAAGATATATATATATATAAAATATATATCAAAGAGAAAATATATATGAATATATACATATATGAAATATAAATTTTGAGCACATTTAGTGTATATGAATGGTAACTTGATAAATCTTTTTTGAAATGTATTTTTCAATTTATTACTTGAGCCCACAAACCGAAAACGAAACGAAACAAAACAGAAACGATTTATAATGCACAATCTTTATCTCTTTATCTTTAACTAACTTACACATTTAATCAATTAACCGTACACATTTGCAGCTTCGTTTTGTTGTTGTTGTTTTCATAGTATAATTTAATATACACAGAATATAGCGCAAAAGAAAAAGATTTCGAAAGTTACTAATTGAATGTCAGCTAAAAGTATGTATGTCTACGAATAAAGCATATACTTAAATGTGTTTCAGTGTAAAAACAATAAATGAAAATAACTAAGACAAATATTCTTTAAAATCTATAGATGTGATTATATAATATATATACCTAAGGCAAAAGCAAGAAAAAAATACAGTAAAAAAAAGTGGAAAATAAACGAAACAGAAAAATACACAAAAGACACGTAAGAAAAAGAATAATAAATGAAATTTGCATTGTATTGAATCAAAATATTATTATAAATGTATTTACCTAAATATATATATAAATATATTGGTGTACGTACAAACTGCAGTTTGACAAAGAATTTAAATAAATAAATAAATATATATATTGCTATACAGTTATTAATGTAAAAATATATAATCGAGGTCTCACACGGATTGCTGAAAATATTTAGCGGCATTCAAGTTCAAATAATGTTGAATGGGACCTCGAAACAAAAAACACACTTATTCGATTTATTCATTTGGTATTGGGTTTCTTTCTAACTCCAATATATCGATACTTGGCTCAATTCAAGCCGTATTTCGATTATTTCTGTTGCTTTCGCTAGCTTAGTCGACTATTTTCTTGTCCAATATTTTTTTTTTTCGAAATCCTACTAATGACACTTAGCTAGCATTTTCACAGTGATTTTCAGAAAGTGTTCAAATTTATTCAAAGTATATCGTTTGCGCTGGTTAACTTGTCAAATTTCGTTTCCGTTTCATTATTTAAACATCGATAATAGTCGCGCCACTTTCAAACAGGGTTGTTAAATCAAACCAGCTGTTTTTAACAGAGTTTGCATTGCTTACGCTGTACGATTAAGAGTTGACAGGCTTTGTGTGTGTTGCCACATCAGAACAAGTTGTTGCTTTTTGTTGTGTGTTTAAAAACAATAACACCCGATCGAGGCTTAAAAATTTTGTCACAATAAATTAATAGTATGTTTTAGGCAGTAATAACACATTCGTGTGGTGCTCGGTTGATTACACATGTGAAAATAACGTACAAATCGTCAATACGTTGAACACGTCAGATCTCTTTTAGTGCAGCATCCGTTGCCGATAAAAAAAGAAGCAGTATATCAAAAGAGTTCTTCGTCAATCGGAACCGGAGAAGCACAACCGAGTCAGGCCAAGCAAACCAAATAAATTTCTTTATTTTGACGAAACCGAGCGAGCATTAGAATACAGACAAAACATGGCCGAAACGAATATTAATGTTAGCGGCGAAATGGAAATGCCGTCGCGTTCATCTGCTGGTGAAAACAAAATCAACATTGATCTGCAAAGGTAAGTAGAAGAAAAATCCAAATTAACTAAACATATAATATAATATGCAACTTTCAGCATACCCGCACTGCAGAATTTGCCTTCACCATTGGAGCTGTTGCACTCGGTGCGACGATCGCTGCGTCCATGGACTGTGTTCTTTAACTTGAATAACTTCAAGTCGGCTGTCAGTATGCAACGCCTGAAAAACCGTGTTTCGCGCAATCTCTCATATTTCCAAAGCAACTACATATTTATATTTTTTGTACTGATGATATACTGCCTGTAAGTACGATTATTTATTTACCTCCATTCCGAACAGTTGTGTAAATAGTGTTCACTTTCTTTTTTTTTTTGCTGTTGCTGCTGTAGAATTACATCGCCGGTTACTCTATTGGTTATAGCCGCCGTCGCCTTTGGCTGTCATAAGATACGATCGGTCAACAGAAACGTCTGTGTTGTGGGCTGCGAAGTAACACCACAGCAGCAGATTCTGGCTCTCAATGTGGGTGCGGCACCGCTGCTCCTATTGGCTGGCGCTGGCGCCGTTCTATTTTGGACGCTGGGAGCCTCCTGTTTTGTGATCACCATGCATGCGGTATTCTACAATATTGATGCCATTGTGACCGAGGAAAACGACAGCTTCTATGTCTAATTAACGAGCTTGACAACGAATACGAATATACTAGAATCTTAAAGCAGTAGCTAATTAGTTTCGCCACACAGGGGCCTTATTAGACAATAAGTTTGCAATTTCTATATATAACTATATATATCTATATATGATTATATATATTTAGTGTATAATTATAACCATATCCGATATGTAATTAAGTTTAATCAGCAGCGCAAGAAATGTTGCCTTCAACGTATTGACCAAATACACAACAAGAAACGATTTCATTTGTTTAAATATATGTATATATACTATATTTCTTTTAATAATTGCACATAAATTATGTATATTAATTATATAATGTGTACTTAAAGCAATTTTGGCAAGAGTAGAAAATATGGAATGGTTGAAAGAGGAATGCACATAGTTAAATAAAATAAATAATACACATATCAAATAAATTCACTGAGGTATTTAGAACTAGAACTATATGAATGACGCTTAGTTAGGTTTACAAAATAGATAAGTCTCTTGGTCCAGGTGTGTGTGTGTTTGTGTGGAAACTAGGCGTACTGTGAGAGTGATGTCGTTTCCTGCTCCTGCTCCTCATCACTGGCATTCTGATCGAGCTTCTCAAACCCGTTCCGATCGAGCAGGCCGCCCAGCTTAAAGCCCTCCGTCTTCTCCCAGGCATGACGGCGGTTGTGTGTGCCAAAGGGCAGGCAACCTGTTGAATCACAAATTGAACAAGTAAAATCAAGCAGTAAAAAAGTCACAAACACAGAGAACATGAATATATAATACACGCCATGCAGCTCTTACGATTATTCATGCAGCAGCATTTGACTTTACGTCAATTTCATTCGCTGCAATATCAAAGAAATCAATACTAGGTAAACAAAAGACATTTAAGAATAGAGATTATTTCGTACATACGTATAAATTTATGTGTATATGTATTTTGTATAAAAATATATTGATGTATGTTTGTTAATAGCGTAAGTAAAGATTACAAAATGAGATTCGTATTGGAGCAAATTCCAACTGATGGAAGGCAAAGTAAAGATCACGGCAAATCAACTTATAATAAACAATTACAATTTTACACACAACTAGAAAATGGAACTGGAACATATATGATACTGGTTAGCACAGACTTTGATTGGATGCTGCCAGCTGGCGATAGACCAAATCACTGGGCGGCATTGAGCTGATCGCTTGATTACCTCGTTTGCGACGACGCGCCATAATCAGCGCCAACGCAAAGGTGGAGCCAGCGAACAGGAGCATCATAGATGCCACCATTATCGCCTTGCCACTGGGATGATGCGCTGATTGCGTTTGA
This sequence comes from Drosophila aldrichi, assembly GCA_035045965.1. Classification (NCBI taxonomy): domain Eukaryota; kingdom Metazoa; phylum Arthropoda; class Insecta; order Diptera; family Drosophilidae; genus Drosophila; species Drosophila aldrichi. The sequence goes on from JAWNOM010000161.1 coordinate 6,950,807, forward strand.
TCAATATTGTTAATTGTTTCAGACATATTTGTTGCTGTTGCTGGTTCGTTTTTTGCGCTGCTGTTAATCTTCACAGCAGACAGGGACATCGGCTTTGCAATGGATTTGTGCACAAATTTGTGTATACGCATGGGGTTCAGTTCAGCCACATAGATACAATTGCCATCTTCGGTGACGGCTACATCGTGTGGATTCTCGAATTGCAGATTGTTCGGACCGAACTTGGAGATCAACTGCTTGGTGCGCATGTTCATCACAAAACCATACACTTCGTTGGCGTCCGTTGGGGCTACACCCAATTCGGCGGTGGGTCCATTAACAATCACCAGCTCTCCGCCTAGAAAACGAATTCTTATTAACAATACTTAACGTGTGTTAAGTCAAGTCTTACCTGCAGCAGGTGTATAGGCCATGCTGAACAGACGATCGCCAATGAGTGGATTGTGGTATTGCGAATGGAATGTCCCATTGGTCGAGTAGAAGCATTGCACGCGTCCATTTTCACGATCTGCAGCGCACAGCAGCTCCAGTTCGGGGACCAGAGTCAATGCATGCGGAATGGCAAAGAAATTTGCTGGCGCTACATCGTAGGAGAAGCCAGCAAAGGAGTTTTGTCCCCAGACTAGGATCTGTTCGCCCTGCTTTGAATATTTGATAATGCGCGCATTACAGTAGCCATCGGCCACAAAGAAATCCCCATTATTCAACACAGCCACCGCGGTAGGCTTACAAAATTTCTTCCTAATGCCAGGATGAAAGGCAGAGCCGAGTGTAAGCAATGGTTTGCCTCCTGCGCCTCGTGGTGGGAACTTGAATACTTGATGCAAGGCCACATCGGTTACCCAGACATTATCCTCGGGATCAATGCTCAAACCATGGGGCATGTAAAAGCTGAAAGAACAAAAGGCACACATGAGAACAGTACCAAATGGTTGTAAAAGTTGGGAACTTACAAATTTTTACCCCACGAATAAAGCACTTTGCCCGACTCGGGCTCTAGGCCGAGCACAGTGTTCTCCCTAATGGGTCCCTTGTTGCGTTCCTGATATACGTTTGAATTGTTAAACGACATCTGGCTCCAAATTCGATCGACTCTATGAAATATGACCACATTGCCGGCCTTATCAAAGCTAACAGCAGTGACGGCGCCCAGTTTCACATTATTCGCTGGCCAGGCATTCTGGTAGACGTAAGCTGAAAAGTAAGAACAGGTGTAGTTAAACTATAAAACAGCTTTATGGCTTACTCACTTGTATTCAGTTTGGCCATCTCTGTCTTTACGTCGGTCACTTCCTGCTTGGCACGTTGCGGCCAATTTGGTTCAAGCGCACCGACACCTTTCAGCATTTGATGCAGTCGGTCGCTATTGCTCCCACTGGCAATGGGCACATTTTGTAGATAACGTTGATTATCAACATTCTGTGAAAAGATTAGGCAGTATAATTAGGTTTCTATTTCAGTTTTGCCACGGTTGCACAAATTATTCAAAGCACCCATCTACATACACACCCACACATTCTCACACATATGGGCACATGTCAGCGTCAGCGAGTGACGTCACAAAACAAAATCAAAACATATGTTATTTTATTTAGCATGCAGTTAATGAACTATTATTGTGATTAACATGCAATTTACCTCGGTTACAGCAATAGATGCTGTCAACGGACAACCACAGCACAAAAGGACGCCAATTAACGCCAAGTAATTGTAACAGCTACGCACACAATAGTTATAGTTGACAAAGTAGTTTTTTTTGTTGAAGCGCGTCATTGTTTGCGCGTGAATTGGAATGTTGATCGTTGTTGGCGAATTGCTTAGTTTGAGCTTCAATTCCTATGCTCTACGCGCACTATACTCCTCAATACGTTTTGGAAGTAAATGATTTATGTGGTTGCAGCAGCCATTTTAACTGGTTGATTGTTCGAACAGCTGCTAAGAGTGACCAGCTGAAATTGGACAAATATATGGTCAATCTAACGATAAGTATCGAAAGTGTATGAAGGTATCGTTTTGAAGTCTATAGAAACGGTTCAAAAATACAATTTTTATTAGGTCTGTAAAATTTTAGAAGCAGGTAACATTTGATTTACTTCAAAAATTTCAAGTTATAGAAAAAAAAAAAAACAGATTTTAAAAAGTCATTGAAGCTGCCGTGACTAAAAGTGCAAACACATAAACCAGAAGTGCTGTAAGCCGCAGTTGCTGCAAATACAAAAATAATTTACATTTACAATGAAACTTGTAAATACTTCAATATTTGTATTAATAATAGCAGCTATTGCATATGACAGCGAATGTAGCTTTATTGCAGCAGTTTCACAACTCAATAGCTTCAGGCAAGACACTGATCCTGGCGATCCTTTGTTTCTAACGCCTCTCTTAAATAATATATCCCTGCCCAAGGAAGAGGTGCGGAAGATGGCACGCGTTGTAGGCAAACAATTTCTAAGAGTCGAAAGTTATGCGGGCTATTTGACCGTGGATGAGGCATACAATTCCAGTTTATTCTTTTGGTATTTTCCTGCTGAGCAGGATCCGGATAATGCACCCGTTTTGTTGTGGCTTCAAGGAGGTCCTGGTGCCTCCTCGTTAATTGGACTCTTTCTAGAGAATGGTCCATTCAGGGTAATCAATAAAAAGAAGCTGCAAAAGCGAAAATATAGCTGGACTACCACACACAATGTCATCTTCATCGATAATCCTGTGGGCACCGGTTTTAGCTTTACCGAAGACGACAAAGGATACGCACGTAATGAACACGATGTGGGCGAAAATCTTTATGAGGCAATGGTTCAGCTCTACAAATTGTTCGACTGGAGCAATTCGCCGGGCTTCTGGATCACTGGCGAGTCCTATGCCGGCAAATATGTGCCTGCGTTAGCCTATCATATCCATCAGGCTCAATTATGTGAGGATAACCAGGATAACATACCGCTGATGGGTCTGATTATTGGCAATGGTCTCTCAGATCCCTTGAATCAACTGAAATATGGCGATTATCTGTATCAATTGGGACTCATCGATGAGAATGGCTTGGCGGAATTCCATCTCGCCGAGGATGCTGGAGAGGATTGCATTAGGCGTGGGGACATGGACTGTGCTGCTGATATATTCGACTCCCTTATTCTGGGCAATCTGCCAAGGAGTTCACTATTCAAGAACTTGACGGGCTTCGGCTGGTATTACAACTATTTGCAAAGTCAGGACGAGGACTTTGTCGGACCGCTTTCCCGATTCGTGCAGACAAACGTCAATCGTCGCGCTATTCATGTGGGCAGCAAGGCTTTTAATGGTATCGAGAAGGTGAAGGAGTTCATGAAGAAGGATATGATGGATACTGTGGCACCTTGGATAGAGGAGCTGTTGCACCACTACACTGTCTGCATATACGCTGGGCAATTGGATATTATAGTGCCCTATCCATTAATCCGAAATTTTTTGAATAAGTTGAACTTCCCATGCACCGATGAATATAAAAAAGCCACACGTCGCATCTGGAGAGTCGATGGAGAAATCGCGGGCTATATCAAGCAAGCTGGCAATTTAATTGAGGTATTAGTTAGGAATGCTGGACACCTGACGCCGTTGGACCAGCCCAAGTGGGTGTACGAGTTGATTAATTACGTGACTCACTACAGTGATTAAATTTTAAACTATTTACACCTGGTAAATGCTATTTAGCTCTATTGCTATTTTAAATTTGATATAATTTTTGTAAAACTTCGTATTATTTATATGCAATTAAAATCATAAATATATAAAAATTATTTTGTCTTCATTTAGTTATATATGTATTTACTTAGATAAATTTCTGATGAGATGAATATAATACTGGGGTTCTATTTCTAATTATAGATTATATTAATTATGATCCCAAGCAATTGTATTAGCTAAATATAAGTCGACTGAAGAGTTTTATTTCAATTTTATTTTCTTCTTTTTTCATTTTTAAAAACTGCATTTGAGCGCTTACCAACAATACTCAAAACTGTTAAAATTCATTTGTTCATTTACTCAAATTGGCACTGTTGTTAACATGCGGCGTGCAACACTAAATAGCCTCGTTTTGAAACACTGAAATGCGCAACACACAGAAGCACCCCGCTTCCCGCTTTGCCTAAATGCCATTATTATTTTTCGAGTTTCATCCACAGCCACAGTGCAAATTACTGCCGCACGTTAATAAATTATAATATTTAACAATAATAATACAAACTTAAAGCTAAAACATAGCTTTAAACGTTCATCAACTTAATTTAAGTGTTAAAGTAGTTCTAAAGTGTCATTATATCGCAAAAAGAAAAAACGAAAAGCATATACAAATACAAAACAAAAAGCCTAAAATAAATAATAAAAAAATAAACCTCTCAAGGCACGCAGCTAAGAAAGAGGTCGTCGTCGTTGTCGTTGTGCTATTTGTTGTTATTTTTCAGCGTCACATGCGTTTCTGCCGTTGCTGTTGAATAAGTTTCACATGTACTGCTAATGTGCATACCCTATAGCTGCGATTGGTCTGTCGCATGCAAACTAAAGTACAAAAATACATTGCGAAGACTTTAAAGGTGAGTGCGCGGCATTAATACAGAATATACCAACAACAACAACAAAAATTGAAACTGTTATGCCATATGCGACAGTGGTGTAGTCCGACGGGGGGCAATGGACGGCGGAATGAGCCCAGCGAACGAGCGAGCGAGAACCTGATTTGATCAAATTGCAGCTGCATTTTATCGAATTTCAACAGTAAAAACAACCACAATATAAGAAACTAGAAAAGTGCAACAAGACATTTAGATATATGGTATATCTGGGCAATTGGTAGGGTGCATGCAGCGAAATGCTTAACTCCCTTTCGGTGGTTGCAATGCGCCCCTTCTTCCTTCTGCCTGTCACAATTTGATTTAGGCACGTCGCCTTGTCTCGCTCTCCGTCTCCTTCTACTTTTACTGCTACTTCTACTTCTACTTCTTGCGTAGCTGCATTGCATTTTAAATTGCAGTTTACATGTTGCTAAAAACTCCACGCACAATTGCAAGACAAAGAGACACCATTTGTTTGCATTGTGTTGCCAATAAAAATATTTGCATTGTGTTAACGCGCTCTTTACCATTGCAACCATTGCAGCTGTGCAGCGGCAACGACTAAAGGAGGATCAAGCAGGATCATGCAGCATCATGTGCATGCGACGCGGGCAGCTCCACATTTACGGCATCACAGTCATCTGGCTATGCCGTTTCCTAGCATGGAGCAACAAATGTTGAGCACACTGATAGCAACTGCACCAGAACAACAACAGCAGCAACCGCAGCAGCAGCAGCAGCAGCAACAGCAGCCGCCGCCACCGCAACGGGAACATGGACGGTAAGGAATGCTATGTATGATGGAGGCAATGCTCTTAGCTTATTTGGGTAAAGACGCCGTCTTGTCTAGGCTCTTGGTCTTCTTTCTTACGTACGTTGCGGCAATTATGTTAATTCCTGTCACTGACAATCGCCTGTGAGACTCATCATCCCATTTTCTCAACTCATAAATTATAATTTCAGTGGCTCTTTGTTCTTTAGCGCTCAGCATGACTTCCGCTCGATAACGGGTTTTCCAGCGACAACAGCAACAGCAACAACAACAACAGCAGGCTACAATTATCCTTGACGTTCGTTAGGATTCGCCAGTTTCTCTCATTTTATTTTTTTATTTCATTTTTTGCTCAGTTTGTCGCCTTTTGTACGATCAGATGTTTCGCTCAGAGTTCAACCTAATCGACCCGCCGCCAGTTGCTCTGCAGTCGCTGTTCGTCTCGCATCCGCTGCGAACGTCTCGGAGTTAACGTTTTGTTTTATGCTAAAGCATGTAAAAGACTTGTGTCAGGTGATGATGCGAGCACTATTAGTCACTAAATGCTTGATAACTGCATTACAAAGTGAGCAATTACCTGACAAATCTATTCATAGTGAGTGTGAGAGAACGCATTTGCTTAAGAAAAAATTCGGAAAACAGTTGTGGAAGTGCAGTGTGTCATGGCATTCGGATGAGAAATTGATTTACATGCGAAAAGTTTTGATCTACAATCATTGCTTTGAGTATTGTTTGATAACAGTCTTAACGATGCTCAGACCTTTAAGCTCTTGTTTATTTGTAATCTATTGGAATTTCAAAATATTGTTAAATTCTCTAAAAATTTGATGAGAAAACTTTCCCGCTTCAATGGATGCAGGGATTAAATGCAGAAAAGTGTTAAAATCTATATTGATATTGTCTTTGAAGTATATATATTTGTGTAGTGCTTAAACTTTTCCTTTTTTAGAGAGAATTTAAATTGTATAAGGAATCAATACTCCCATAAAGCAAGTTTTAAATACTTAATTAAGAGACCATGCCGACAGAAATGTTGTAATCAAGTAAGATATATAAAATACCTTTTTATTATAGCATGACATGTTATAATATGCATTTGTCATTTTAGATCTATTAACTGAATAAGTTGGCGATTTGTCCAAGTGTCAAGCATCTTAGAGAAAATATTTATGAAATTTACCAATTGTGCATTTATCAAAAATATATTTAATCTAATCAGTATTTACATATGTAAAAAAAAGTAGCTTTCATCTGCTCCATCAAAAAGTTTCTAAACAACTGCTGATGAATTTATAAAATATTAGTTATAAACAAATTCGGTTAGGTCCCAGCAAGTTTTACATCCATCTTAATTTCACAATATTTTTAAATAATCCAATTAAGAAAAAAATGCATTCAGTTCCGTTTCCTGTTTATTTGAGCACTGCAGTTCAGATAAACAGCTTTGTTTAAGCTCAACACGCTGTGATAATTTCTTAATAGATTTAACAATTGCAAATTAACTCGACTAGTGCCCAATACACAGAGGTTTATTGGCCAAGAAGTGGTCATCCACAGATTTGCCGGATTTCCATGTGTAAACCCATTCTCTCTGTCTTCCTCTCTCTCCCTTTCTCTCGCTCTCTTCAACTCTATCTAGCTTTTGGGTAGGTGCGTCTCAATTGAAGCTGACAGTTGGCGAAAAATGACACGATGCGTAAAAGAATGCGGCTTTTGTGCTTTGTTAGGGATTTCTGCCATTGTTCAGGCCTTACCGCTGTTGTCTGTAGCTGCAACAACAACAACAACTACAACTAGGGCCATGGCGCAAAGGGTGAACCGCTGTGTTGCCTTTGACCGTGTGTTTTTTTTTGTTTTGTTATTTTTGTTTTCGATGGCCACTCAATATGGCATTTTATGTACTTAGCCCCAGCACTTTGTGTGCGCTCGAGCAGTTCAAGTTTATCATTTCACAAGTTTAGAATAGTTAGAGAAAACCAAAAACTTCTAGAAAATATTTGAATATGTATTAGAATTTAGAATAAATTGAAGAATGAATGTATTAAACAATATATTTTTAAATTATCCAACATTTATGAATTCTAGAAAATATATTTTGTGAACTTGAAGATTCATACTTTTTGTATTGCATTTCATTAATCTTTATTGTTGTTACTTTTGTTCATTTATTTGTGTTTAGATTAAACATTCATCAGATAGGCTTTGTATTAAAATAAGATTTCGTCCACAAATTGTTTTTCAGAAGTCAGATAATTCCGTAAATTCAACTCTGTATACACTTAAATGTTTTTACCGTAGTTTTGAAGTTGCAGGTGTTGCTAAATTTTTAGAGGGGTCTTCCGAACCCAAACAGAAATTCGTCGAGTATTTACAGAAGTGTTTCTTTATACAGTATAGACAAGTATAAATATGCAGTCGTAGAAAATTGGTAGAGCGAAATTTTCGATATCAAAATTATGGTGAATTGTTAAGACTATTTTGCAAATGCTGATGTTTCTTTTATCAAAGTCAGTTACATTTTACACACACTTGCAGCGTGAATCATCATCATCATCATCAGCAGCAGCATCAACAGCAGCAGCAGCAGCAGCAGCAGCATCAGCCGCCGCATCATCACGCCCTCGCAACGCAGCAGCCACAATTGAATGCCGCATATCACAACAACAACAACAATAACAGCAACAGTAACAACAACAACACCAACACCAATAAGAACAACAACAACAATAGCAATCAAATGCAAAAAATACGACAGCAACATCAACATCTCAGCAATGGCCATTTAGGAAATTGCAATCAAGCACCGCCGCCAGCAACTGCACAGGGCTTCAATCATCCAACGGCGCTTGGTTATGGCCAGTTACCACATCACATGGCACATCTGGGCAGCTATGCGTCACAGCCGCCTCCGGCGGCGCTGCAGAGCGGCAAACAGCCGCATTACTACCTGAGCAATGCCAAGCCCTCCAAGTACAGCAATAATGCCAACAATAATAGCAACGCCAGCAATAGCGGCAGTGGCAACACCAACAGCAGTAGCTATTCCCATTCATCGAAAACCATTCTGCAGAATAGCTATCGCCCGGCCAAGATCAATGGCCAGGCGTGCGGCTCAGCCACAGAGCCAGTTCCTGCGACAGCGGCATCAACAGCGGCAGCACCTGCTTCTGCTCCAGCAGCTCGCATTGTGGGCAGAGCCAGCAATAGCGATAATCATGTCCCAGCCAATGAAGAGACCTGTGAACTGGCGCCAGACGTGACGCCCAATTGCTGTGAGCCAACGGCGGCGTCGGCAGCGCAGGCCGACGATTGCAGCAACAGCGCCGAGCATATGGATGCCGCTGGCACGCTGTCCAATGAGGATGTCAGTGCGGGGCGCAATGGCAAGGATAAGACGCCCATGTGTTTGGTCAACGAGCTGGCCAGATACAACAAGGTGAGTAGCTTAAGCCTATGAATACGTAGAGAAATACTCATATCATCTTTATGTGTCCCACAGATCACGCATCAGTATCGCTTGACGGGCGAACGCGGTCCGGCCCATTGCAAAACCTTCACAGTCACCTTGAAGCTGGGCGAGGAGGAGTACTCGGCAGATGGTTTCAAAATCAAAAAAGCCCAACATTTGGCCGCCTCGAAAGCCATCGAAGAGACCAAATATAAGCATCCGCCACCAAAGATACGCCGCAACGACGAGAACAGCTCAACGCGCACCCACATCACGCCCACCGTTGAGCTGAATGCGCTGGCCATGAAGCTGGGCCAGCGCACCTACTATCTGCTGGATCCTACGCAAATGCCGCCTGCCGAGCAAATGCTACCACCCGAATATGCCACACCGCTATTGCCTACACCGGCGCCCGGTCTACCGCCACCGCCACCGCCGCCATTCGCGTTGCGTCGCAACGCCAACGGCAGCTACGTGCTGCCAGCACCGCCCATGCATCCGCATCATGTGGCGATGCAGACGCAACGCGCCATCTACGGCCATCAGCGTCCGTATGCGCCGAAATATCAGTCACGCTTTACTCTGGCACCGGCGCTGGGCCCACATATGCTGGCCGGGCCGCATGGTCCCTATGCGCCCGCCCTGCCCGTGACCCCGAGCAAGATAACCCTGTTCGTGGGCAAGCAGAAGTTCGTTGGCGTGGGACGGACACTGCAGCAGGCCAAGCACGATGCGGCGGCGCGAGCGTTGCAAGTGCTGAAGACGCAGGTGAATAGCGCAACAGAGGAGGCGCTGGACGATTCCATGGATGAGGGCGACAAGAAGTCACCCATATCACAGGTGCACGAGATCGGCATCAGGCGCAACATGACCGTGCATTTCAAGGTGCTGCGCGAGGAGGGCCCGGCGCACATGAAGAACTTCATCACGGCCTGCATTGTGGGCTCCATTGTGAGCGAGGGCGAGGGCAATGGCAAGAAGATATCGAAGAAACGCGCGGCGGAAAAGATGCTAGCCGAACTGCAGAAGTTGCCACCGCTCACGCCCACCAAACAGACGCCCATGAAGCGCATCAAAGTGAAGACTCCTGGCAAGGGCGGTGCGGCAGCGGCGGCAGCTGCCACAGGTATGACAGCTGTCGCCATAACACCGCTCGCCAAGCCGGAGCGACGCAAGCGCTTGAGTGCCCATCAAAAGGAGAAGTCAACGGCGGACCAGGATGATGCCGAGAATCCAATCACGAAGCTCATACAACTGCAGCAGACGCGCAAGGAAAAGGAGCCCATCTTTGAGCTGATTGCCAAGAATGGCAACGAGTCGTGCAGGCGGCGCGAATTCGTCATGGAGGTCTCAGCCAGCGGGCGTACAGCGCGCGGCACGGGCAACAGCAAAAAGCAGGCCAAGCGCAGCTCTGCCCAGGGTGAGTTGAAGTTGGAGTTGATTAGAAATGCACGACGTATGCTAATGCCGCCTCTTATTTATGTATATAGCCCTGCTGGAATTGCTGGAGAGTACGGAGCACAGCGTTGGAGAGATGGAGCATGCCGTGGACCATAATGTGCCGACAGTTGCAACGGCAGCTGTGCCGGCAGCTGCGCTCACTATGGAGCCAACTGTCGGCCTCGAGGTGCCCATGGTCTCAACGCCTGCGGGCCCTGTGCCCGGCATTTTAATACTACGCCAGAACAAGAAACGTAAGTGAATATTTCATGTGGATGTGCTTCACTCTCTTACTTAATTCCACTTTCACACAGCAGCGAAGAAGAAAGATGCGGTGGTTGTGGTCAAAGCCAATATGGAGACAGCTAAAGAGAAGGAGGCCAAAGCAGAGGCGGCAACAGCTGCAGGGGATAAGAGCACTCACAGCAGCAACAGCCACACAAACATCAATAATAGCAACAACAACAGCAACAACAGCAACAGCAATGAGTCTCATGCCCATGAGGCGGCCAATGAGAGCAGCCTGAACACCTCGACAGGCAGCAATACTAGCGGCGTCAGCAGCAACAGCAGTAATGCGCCTGGAGCCAGCAGCAATGCCAGCGGCGGTGGTGGCGACGGCAACAACAATGCTGGCGGTGGTGCAGGCAGTGGCGGTGGCGGCGGCGGCGGCGGTGGTGTGCATATGAAAGAGCAGCTTATATATCTTAGTAAATTATTGGATTTCGAGGTGAGTAGCTGCAGTTGATACATATAGCTCTAGAGTGAAACTAATGCATTTCTCCCCTCCCTCTCTCACTCTCTCGCTCTCTCTGTAATAGGTCGACTTTTCGGACTATCCCAAGGGTAATCATAGTGAGTTTTTAACTATAGTCACGCTCTCGACAACGCCGCCGCAGATCTGCCATGGCGTGGGCAAGAGCTGTGAGGAGTCACAGAATGCAGCCGCACGCAATGCACTCAAAATCTTAAGCGAACTGGGCCTGAATAATGCCAAGAAATAAGCCAAACTAATTAACTGCAATTTATGTATTCTTTTTATTTTTATTGCTAAATAGCAAAGAGAAAAATGCAAAAAAAAAAAAAATCACCCGTCCACAAATCAAACCTAAAAAATTAAAAACAAAGTAAAACGTGAAAGAAGAGAAAAAAATCAACAAACGCTGTATGCAAGAATGAAAAAAAGAAAAAGATTAGAGAGAAAAGTATGTATGCCAGAAAAAAAGGGAAAAGAAATCAAAGCAAGAAACAGTAATTTTTGAAATAGTAAATTATTAGTTAATACCTATTTATTTATTTATGTGCATTGTTTATTTGAATATTTGTTTTATAAAAAATGCAATGCGCAGGCTGCATAAACTGCAGTTATATTATATTTAATTTATTTGTTGTTTAAAAATGTTATTGAACAAAAAACTGAAGCTGTAAACAAAATGAGAGCTACAACTAAACAAAACCAGAACTAAATAAATTATCAATTAAAATGTATAATAATGCAGCATACGCAAACACACACACACACATCCACACACTATAAATTAAATATATTTATATATATTTAAGATGAACGCTCATTAGGCACTTGAATTGAATTGATGAACAAATTGTATTAAACAAAACTAAATATTTATTAACTGCATGCGGCTGTTGAGAGGCTTATGCAGTGCTTTCAAAAAATAAATACAAAAATTTGTTTGCCACATATTAAAAAAAAAAAAAAAACAAATGAAAAACTAGAAAAACAAAATTTGTAAACTGCACACGCTTGTGAAAATTTTTAATTTATTTTTTCAAAGCCAGTAAAGGGAGCATAAGAACTGCTGCTGCTTGTGGTAAAAAATGTATGATGGAACTCGTCGAATAATGAATCTATATAATACTATTATTAATAATACTTTATATATATATATATATAAATGAAACAAAATATATATGTGTAAGCCTGAACAATTACAACGATCAAGCAACTAATTGTGCAGCTAAACAAATTTCTTGCTAACTTTGGCATTCACAAATTCCCGATGTGTATGATCATTATTCTGTGGATTGCTAATTGAAAGCTCGAAATTTGTGGCAACCCAATTGTGTGCCACAATTTGTGGCAACCGTATGTATGGCTTTGCTGTGAATTGTGGCCAATTGTGGTGGAAATTGTTGGCTTGTTGTTGATAATGAAGAAAATACAATTTACATAATCGTTAATTATTATAATTAAATGTTTAAAAACCATTTTGTAAATGCTCAGTTTTTATTCGTTTTGGCATTTGGCTAACAAAAAACTGAGCATCTTTATGAATAGCGTGTTGTTTAAATGTTCACCCAGTTTTGGTTATTGTTTAACTTATGTTTTATTACACAACAATTCTTTACTTTATCACAAACAAACACACACAGTTGATATATTCGCATGTTATGAAATGAAATTGATTGTACAATAGTTTTTAATGAAATAATTAATTTGCCCAGTAAACAGCACAGATTAAGCGTTAAGTTGCATTATGTCAAATTGTATTTTGTGAAAAACAATTCTCGTCTCGCAACAATGTGCATGCTTTAACTAAAAACACAAGTGAAGCAACTAATTTAAAAAACTAAATAACAAAATAACATAAAAATATATGGCAAAAATCGTATGAAATAATAAATAAAAATAAAAACAAGAGTCTTAAGTCTAAGCGATTTTAATAACACATCCAGTATTAAAACATCAAAATAATAAACAAGCGCAGACATATGAATCAATAATAATTAAATATATATTAAATATAAAAATTCATAATACGAACCAAATCTTAAATCATGCACATTGTTTGCATGCGTCGTACCCCACTCTTCCTCAACTGCCCTCACATTTTGTTAGAAGATTTTGCAAAATTAAAACGAACAAACTAAATTTAAAAAAAATAACTAAAAATAAAAACTCTAAAATTCTTGCAAAATCTTCACAAAAAATTAATAAGTAGTATAATAATATCATATATAATATAATATTGTACAACTCTATTTATAATGAAGGAAACCAACTAATCTGTTCATTAAGACCAAAAACAAAACAAAAACAAAAAACGAAAAACAAGAAGTTGTGAGTACAGCTAATCTACATTTATTAACTTTTAAGCAACAACAAAAACAATAAAACGTAGAAAAAGAAGAAGAAGATGATGATGAGAAGAGGAACAACAAGAAGTGTTAGTGTTAAATGGAAAAAAAAGTCTTGTCTTTTGTGCGAAAAGAAATACCTAAAAGAAATTACAAACTATATGACTATATGTAAAATGTAATACTTGTAATAAACATTCAAATAAAGTTGAAAACTGTCTTTGATTTTAATGGAGCTGTCTTTTTATCATATGATTATGATTCTAAAAATAGTTGGAAAAAACTAAAACCAACAAACTTATATGTGAATGAAATTCGATTAGTATTACTTTATTATAATCCAAGCCACCGAGTTGTTTTTTATTCCAGCTAAAACTTCATAAAACTTTTATATACACCCAATTTTTGGTTTTTGTTAGGGTTTTTTTTGTGAAATGTATCTATAAAAATCTGCTGATTTATAAACTGCAAAGTCTTGAATTTATGGCACCTCTTAATATAAGCCATAAAAACTCAGACTTATATAATTGATAATAAAAATTAGTGAAAATTATTTCTAAATTCACAATCAAATTTGGTGACAGCTCGAACACGCATAAGGCGCATAAGGCTGAAGAAAGAGATAGTGAGAGAGGTGAAAGGGGGGCGAACAATTAACGCATCTTAATTTGACAAACATTTCACAATTTTGAAACTAAACGTTGAACGTTGAAACGTTTTCCATAATTAATATGCTTATTGGCTGCGATATAGATTATAAAGATTATCTGATTGCCATGACTAATATCGAATATATTTTAATTGACGTTGTTATCGGGTGGAGAAAGAGAGAGAGAGAGAGAATGAATGAGAAATAGAAAGAGGGAAAGAGAGAGATTGACTTTTTTACAAGTTATAAGTTGAGTTTAATTTGCTCTTAAGTATATTAAGGATAATGTAATCCAAAAGGAAATATTTCCAATTACAATTGTCTACTTATGGCAGATTACCATTCAAACTTCAACTTTCTTCAAATTTTACAAAATATTCTTAAAAAAACAAATTGTTTAAATAAAATGAATCAAGCATAAAAAATGTCTGCTCATTAAATAATAAACCACTCTAGACTCTATTGACTAACTGATGTCTGTGATATCGCTTACACCATCAAAATGAATTCAGATCCATTAATATTACAATACATATTGTTTTTCTTTCTTTTGCATATATTTGAGCAAATAAACATATTTGTTCCAGATTTCCAGTAATACCCATTGCGTCGTTAGGGCTTGGCCCCTTGTTACGGCGCTCCGATCTGATCGATTGCAACTAAATGTGGAAGTAGGCGCGCCTCATGCAGGGCCGCCTCATGCTCCTCGTTGTTTCACTTTCTCCGCTGGCATTTTGTATTTTGACTAGCGATTAAAATACAAGAAATTGTTGTTTGGTGGCCAAATGCATAATAAAAACATAAACTTAAATAAATGCCTTTATCTTGGCCCATATGCACATGGTAGCCACGCAATGGGATCTCTGCACTGCTCCAGCTGCCAACAACAAATCTCAGAGCCGGCTAAAAAAATAAAATAAAATCAAATCAAAAAAAAATCAAAGCGCTGCCCGCGCATTTGCATATGCGAAGCGACTGCACAGATGCGCAGCCGGCTAAATGCTCTCCCTGTGCGTGTGTGTGTGTGTGTGTGTGTCTGTGATTAATTTATGGCGCTGATAATAATCCGGAGCCGGCAACGCCAAGCTACAGCGTGTGATTATGAAATTTGTATGTTTATTTTTTTTTTCGCCAAAAGAAATCAATAATACGGCGGAGGAGTGAAAGATGTGAAAGACGTGAAAGATACGAGACGAGAAATTAACATGTGTTTGTCAGCGCCGGCAAAGACATTAGTAATCGCATACCCACACACACACACAGACTAACATATACACATATATAACTCTATATATGATGTAATAGGCATTTGAATTTGTTAGCATGCGCGGGAATTGGGTTTTTGGTTTTAGTTGCGAGTTTTTGGGTTTTTGGAATTTTTTCTTGTGCGGAAATGGAAATTGAACTTGTTGTAATTAAAAACCAAATGCTAACTATGCATTTAAGGCACATTTTTGATGCATCGTCTACATATAAATATCGATATATGTATATATATTTTTATTTTCGTTTGTTATATAAAATGGGAATTTGAGTGTTTTTTTTTCGTTTACTTTTCAAGCAGAAAATTTTAAGGCGTTAGCCAAATGAAAGTGAAACTTTTTTCTACCACAAACTGGAATATTTATACATTTCTTTTTTTTTTATGTGCTTCTTCGTCTTCTTCTTCTCTTTCGATTATAACATTTTTGTTGATGCGCGCTTTGGCTAATTTTAGGATTTTGATTTAGGTTTGGAATTTGATTTATCTGCATATCTCTGGCTTAAAGCTATTTATCTGCTGATAATTTGGGGCTTTGACAAGCATTTAGAAGCACAAGCCCATCCGTCTGTGTCGAGCTATGGGATGCGTAATCGTTTGTAGCCATCGTTTGATAATAAGTCTTCATAATTTAGCTCAGCTGCGTGCTGCTGCATTTCTGTATTGGATTAGTTTTTGTACTGGCGTGACCCGAATCATCATCATTTCGTTCAAATTTCTTTTAATCATGCTTAATGAGCGTCGAGTTGGAGCCACCTGCTGAGGGTATTTGGCATTGTACATGAAGTTTGTCAGGATGGGTGGGAGTACGCATTAGTCATAGATGAAAGATGTGATATATATGAAAACTTCAACTTAACGAAACTATTAAAAAGACAAAAGACTTTTAGGATATTATATGTATAAGTGGTATATGGTATATCGACATATATATAGAATAACTTAACTTAAAGTATCTATGGTAGAGTATAGAATATATATTTGTATACCATAGTGCAATTGGGAAATTCTTGATACACTTTCCGTATCAATCCAAGTATTGCTAAAGAAGTAAGTCGATTTCTCAATAAGAAAGTTTACCTAAAAAACGATAAAAAATAGTATGAATATTAGTAATAATTATAAAATAATAAAATATTAAGCTAGAGTATTCCAACTCTGATGTAACTGTGCAGACCTTTCCACATCTCTCCCGATTTCTCTCTCTTCCTCTCTCTCTCTCTCTCTGATGAATGCTGTGCGTGTGTGCATGGCCAGAATATGAATTATTTATCTCAATTAAATTTAGCTTGAATTCGCCTTTAGCCAGTAGCTCTTTGCTTAATGTGTTCACATTTGCATTTCTGTACGTAATTTGGATGCTGTTTGGCCAAATGATTGACTCGATTGCATAGTTGTTTCTGGTGTGTGTTTATGTTTCCTTTTTGTCTGTTTGTTTGTTTGAATGTCTCGGGCGACCCTCGTTTCGTAGCTTTTTACATGTTTTCCAAATTCCAAAAAATACTTCATCTTCTCTACTTCCATGTTAACTTTGAAATTGTCTGTGTGTTTTTTATTTTTAATTTAATTAATAGCAAAAAAAAAGTCTTGTTTTAAAGGTCAACTTTAAAGCGAAAAATCTGAAATTGTTCATGAAACAAAAAAAGAATACAAAAATAAAGAAATAATGAAGTGAATAATCTTTGATTAAGTTGGCGTAGCTACATTTTAACTATGTTTATTTTATAAATTGCCTATACATTAATTTCTTCTTCTTCATCGTCTTCTCAAAAATTTGAATAATCAGTGCGCTTAAATATATAATAAACACTATAATTATGAAACGCATGCAGGAAGCGAATTACAATAAGCAGCAAGAGAAAAGAAACTTCAAATAAAATAAAAATTAATGCGCCCACATTCGCATAATTAATAAGATCAATTTATGTATATACGAATATATATATTTATATGCATATATTTAAATTAT
Source organism: Drosophila aldrichi (assembly GCA_035045965.1). Taxonomy (NCBI): domain Eukaryota; kingdom Metazoa; phylum Arthropoda; class Insecta; order Diptera; family Drosophilidae; genus Drosophila; species Drosophila aldrichi. The sequence goes on from JAWNOM010000161.1 coordinate 6,968,028, forward strand.
GCCTAAAAGACGTGTGAAGTGCCAACAATTGGATTACTTTTGAATTGAAGTACAGTGAAGCACTTGAATGGAGAACAGAGCACAGTCTTAGCTCACTCGGTAGGCGGTCTAGCCAGTTCAGCCAGACTTCTTCTTCTTTTTTTTTTTAGCAGACAATCAACAGTATCATTAATTTCAATATCGAACTGAAAATAGAGAAATAAGTTATGGTACAAGTGCTTGCATAACGATTATTTATATAAATACATACATACATATATGTATATCTCGAGGTATTTTGCATAAAAACGAATGTCTAGCGATCAATCGATCGATCTATCTAACCATCTATAGTTATGTGTACGATTGACGGATGCCACGAAAAATGCCAATAATAAAAAGCTCATTTATATTAAAGCAGCACGTGAATGCAAGCAAAATAATACCCTGCAAATGTGCATAGGTGGGTAGATACGACTGCTGTCAGCTGTAGTCGTTGACTTGAAGAAAAACCTTCTATTATCGAAATAGATTATAAAATTAGCTGCGTTGCATAATGCTCATTCACGGTCTAAAAAAAAAACCTTAAATAGATTTAAAACTCTTTATCAATTTGCCATGCAATCATTTTGAGGCCTACCTATAGGCGTGCCTAAGTAGGTCAATTATGATCGACATGGACAGATTTGTTAAAGATATAATCAAATTATTGCATATGGCTGAAGAGAAGCAAAAGAAGATGAATATTTTAATATATAAAATAAATATCTAGTATATTCTCATTTATTTTCCTTTCATTCAATCTTGAATTTTAGCTTTATAGATTTGATGTGATAATACATTTTATTTTAGTCTTAACTAAATTTGAATAAAAATTAAATATGCTGAGACAATGAAAGAAAGACCAGCAGATAGACAAAGAGATAGATAGAGAGATAAGCAGAGAGTAAAGCAGATAGCCCATCTCCCAAATGTCAGGGCAACTGCAATGCTCATATATCTGATTAAGTAAAATGTGCGAATTTTTTGCAAACTTCTAAAATATATATGCACATACAAATTTTTTGGTTTATTTTAAACGGATTTGTCAATAGAGAAGAAGATGAAGAATGACAAATTTGCCAATAAAAGAAAACATATGAAGTGTCATGTTTATAGATAAGGCACACAAAAGAGCTGAACAAAAAAAAAAAAAAAAGCTGAACGCAGCAAACATTCAATTTAAGCAAAATAAAGTAAAATAAAATAAATAATCAAACACAATGGCTTGAATTGGTCTTAATGGCAATAATCATGGTAATGAGAACTGAAGCGTGCATAATTAAATTGTGCTCACTGTATTTATTTTTATTTTTATTTTTTATTGATGATGACCAAAGAATGCGATTATAAATAAGCAATTATTTTATAGTAGATAAATGTATATGTTGTCGCTGTTTCTGTTTCTGTTATTGTTGTTGCTCTTGTTGTTGTTGTGCCGCTCTGATATGCTGCAGCTCCTGTGCAAAGGCAGCAGGTGCCCAGTTGCCAAAGAGTGCATCGCCCATGGCTATATAGGCACGGAATAGAGTGTTAAAGTTGACATTGGGTTTATCCTCCTGCTCCTCGTCGTAATCGGCTGCCACGTGTTGCAACAAGTTGAGGCATAGCAGAGCCGTCAGTGCCACCAAAGCGCAGTGTCTGTGTAGCTGCCACATGCTTCAGAAATTCTAATTGCCCATCAATTGCAGCTGCGGCTTTTATAGAGCAATTGCATGTGCCAATTCGGCCTAATGTTGTCACAGTTGGCCAAATAGCAACACTATTAAATATTGTTGTTAAAACATCATAAGCGGATCAGGGGCAATTGATGCTTAAATAGACACATTTCTATGCTTGTTTAGTGAAGGAAGCAGCAACAGCAACAACAACAACAACAACAGTCAACGCCAACGCCAACGCCAGTGCCACCTACTGCCATTAATCATGCTGGGCAAAAAGCCAAGTGCAGTCAGTTAATTACCTTAGCCAAGTTGCTTTAATTGATCGCACGAGCTTTTGTTTAATTATAAAATGACTTTACATCTGGGTCACACGATACTCAAACGCATTTCAAATGCGGAAACTATATATCGAGCCCCCGCCAAAGAGTACCCAAACCCTTCCTCTGGCAGGAGCCTTGAAAGCCAAGCGCGATATAATAAATTATTTATTAACATATTATATTAAATATAATAAATTTTGCAGTGCTCGCTGTCGCATACTTCTTAAATACATTTTGATGCCTGCTTTTGGCCAAGTCGTGAGAAAGATGCTTGGCCCAATGAAAATGAAAGTCAACTTCCCATAAGCCAAAAAGGGCACAAGAAATGCAGTTTTATTTTTGAAATATGTTGCTGTGGCAGCAACAGCAACAGCAACAACAGCAACAGCAGGTTGTCACCGGTTTACAACCGGAGCAACAGCAGCAGCAACAGCAGCATCTTCAGCAACAACAACAACAAACAGCAGCAGCAGCAGCAACAACTACAGCTTCATCATCAGCTCACATAATACGCAATCGATTGTTATTTTATTTTATTTTGTTTTGTTGTTGTTTTGTGTGTGTCTTCTTCTTTTACGCATATTATAAGACAGTTGCTGGCGCTGCCAAATATTTGGATATCTTTGGCTTTCCAGTTCAGTTCAGTTCAAGTTCGCGTCTCGAGCGGTTAAGTTTCGAGTTAACGCGTCAACCGGCCAAATCAAAATTCAACTATAAATAAAACAAAATCAAAACGCGTTCAGCTGCAGGACTCTCAAAGGATATTAGCTTAAGCTGGATTATGATTTTGTGTTGCTCTGTTGTTTTGTGAAGTTGTCTATAAGAAAGTGCTTAAAAAAAAAAGGAAAAGAAAACAATAAATACAAAATACAGTGAAGTATTTATATAATTATTTAAGGTAAATGAAATTGTGCATGGAACTAAAACGAAATGAAATATATTTAATTTGTATACAACAAAAACAAAACTTTATGTAAAACTCTGTGAAGTGTGCTGCAGAAGAAAATAAAGTGGAGGACAGTAAAATATATTTTAAAATTAAATTTGTAAAATGTTGTTAAATTATAAAAAAAAAAAAAATAAATAAATAAATAAAAAATTGCACTTGAATTATATAAAAAAATTTTTATTAAATATAATTTAACAAAAACAAAATTTAAAAAAATATATTTTATAAATTAAAAAATGTGTATAAACAATTGGGCATAAATTCATAATATCTATTTACATAGACATCAAATGTTAACAATTTTCTTACATTTTTTATTTGAATATATTTTTGGTTTGGACTTAGATTTAAATCATATTTATGAAAACTAAAAAAAGAATTGTTAATTTTATATAATTTTGTATTTATAATTTTATTTTTTTAATATGATTTTGATTTGTATAAAAAATTATTTATGATAATTTCAACTAATTACAGTTTCTTTTCTTGATTTACTAATTCATATAGACTGCATTTATATTATAACCTTTAAAAAAATATTTTTTGTTATTGACTTGCTTAAAAATTAATTTGTTCAATTATTAGTGAGCAAAAAATTAAAAAAGAAAAAAATGAACAAATTGAATTAAACTCCAATACATTTTAAAAGTCAATAGTTTTTTGTTATGTTTAACAAATTAATGAAAATAACAATTTTGAACAAATAAAAATGTACATATATAATCATATATTATATTTCTTAAAAAAAAAACCCTCTTGCTATATATATAAACAAATAAATTAAACCCATTTTTATTGACCTATCATAAATTTGCTCCATAGCTCTAGATCCTTAGAACAGTTCATTGTATAAAATATGCATCTCAGCAGGTATCTGTCATGATGCCTTGTTTATAAGGCGAACCGTCTAAAAATAGTGTGCAAGCTTTATAAATGTCAAATAAAACATTGAACATGAAAAGTAAGCTAAGCCATAAAAGTGCCTCGATTTGTAACCCCTTGCCACACATTTTATATCAACCCACACCAATTAATATTATAGCCATTCAGACTGATGTTCTTATTAATGAAGATAAGCAGCGCAGTGTGAATCATCGCAGGGAGAATAATGTGAATTCATATAAAGTCAAAGCATTTATCAAGCAGCTAAAGGCAGAGATTCTTCTCAGAGTGTAAAAAAAAGGTCAAGATATTTATCAAATAAAGAAGCTTGTAAGTCGAACAATAATTAGTTAACACACCTTCGCCTGTCTGCACTTAATTGTATTGTAAATTTGCTAAATTCTTACAAATGAAGCTAAGATGGCTCAACAATTGAAGCTGGCTGCTGAAAGCAATGCGGATATAGAACCGATGATGGTTAGACACAATGCGATCAGCACTATTTGAAGTGGGCCACATTTTCAGCTTGTGTTACGCACTCAATTAACGTCAGTTTGGGCCATAATGACAGCCACTTGGGCTTGGGCTGCGGGCCAACAGACCAGCATCTGTGCGAAAATCCCCAATACATACAAGAGAAATATACAATATTTATTTATATATTGTATTTAGCTATTATTGCGTACACTTCACGCTTGATAGCATTGAAGTAGACATGTTTTGTATTGGGCATATCCTTAAGTCCAGCTTCAGAAATTCCCATTCGATGACGTATAAGTTGGCTAATTATAGAAATTCTATTACCAAGCAAATAACTGATTTATTTATATATGAGATTTTTAAGCTTTATGTTTATTTAAGCTCCATATCTTAAGCAAACAATTGAAATAGATATTTCAGAGTCCATCCTGTTGCTTTTGAGAGCTAACCGTAAACTTGAGAAACTCGGTTGAATGACTTCCAAGTTGATTCTGTTTGGTTATCAAAATGAGTTCGTCAGAGTCTAAAGTAGAGCGAAACCAGTTGTTAGACAAATGAGATGAGAAAATCTGTTTTTAAAATATATGATAAATACATTTATGTATATATAAGTTTCATGTTCAACAGAATATATAGATCAGAGAATATTCTTGCTTAGGCTACGACTCCCAAAGTTGCTGCTTATTAGAGTAAAGAGAAAATCTTCAATAAAATGTAAATAAATAAGTATGTATAAATATAGCAACAAGTTGATTTACATAATCATGAGCAGAGATCCTTAAGCTCAGGCCACCCGCTTCTAATAGGCTGACTCTGACAGTGAAGTGTTATTTCTCTCACGGCATATCAGAATCAGATTGCTATAATTAAATTCTAAAGTGAAGCGAAACCAGTTGCCAGACAGAGAGCAATCGTTTAAAATGTATTTAAGATTTATGGTTGCGATGCGCCAAAACGTGCTGCTAATTTATTGCCAGACGAGACAAGAAATCGAAGTAGAAAATGGAAAAATCAAAAAAATGATTAACAATTTACAATTTGAGGAAATAGTAATTACAGATTACACAATGCGAAATCAATGCACTTACAGCAGTTCTTAGCTCGAATTCAAATCAAGTAAAATAATAATAATAATAAGAGAAAAAACTATTTTTAATTTGTCAGCCTCCGAGTTGAAGTTCAAGAAATGATTCAAATAAAGCGATTTAATGGCCATAGCCATTCACTTTTGAGGCCGCCTGGCGCTGTTATCTATTTGAAAATAATATATATATTTATATTTATATATGTATGTACTATATGAATATATAAATGCTTTGCTCTCTGGTTACGCATCTTCTTCTACTACTTCGGCAGCTTGTCTCAGCGCATTTTGATGGATCATTGAAAACAATGTGAAGTAAAACAGTTTTTCAGCTCGTAAATATGATGTGAAATATGATTGAAGATGATGCGGCTAAATTGTTTGCCTATGAAGAGGGAATGCTTCCTCATTGTCAGCGGGCACTGTGGCTGCTGCTGCTCTTGATAATGACCCTGAATCTGTCGAATGTACTACATAAATATTTTAGATTGTTACACTTTGCTCTTGGATTGTTTTTAGTAATTGTACATCTGCATTTGCATAATGGAATTGTAATGGAGGTTAAGTCATGAATCTCTTCAAAGGTCTACAGAGGCCTCGTCTTGAAGCATCCTCAGAATACACAGTCATTAAAATACAATTAGTTGTTGCCTAGATAGTCATTATACACGATTATATGGCTTACAGTTTATTGACATCGGCATACAGGTTATTGGCTAGCATTAACTGTCTACTACATAGTATATACTTATATATATGTATATATGTATATACTTTATCTCAAGTATGTCACAGCCAGTGGGACACGCCTTCAACAAATATCTAAATGCTTAATTGTCAACAAATTAGTTTTGCATAGCTCTTTCATACATACATATTGTATTGAATAATTTTTACATCATCGTCTGAAATGAAGTCAGGTTATATAATCGATTAAGTTATCTCAAATGGACAGTTAAAAGTGGCAAATAATTAAATGCTGATTTCTTATTATATTTTATTTTATTTTCATTTCATTTCATTTTACTTTTCTTTATTTTTATTTATTTCATTTATTTTCTTGTGATTTATTTCTATGGCCGCTTTGTTGGCCAAACAAAGCCAACAATTTAGCGCTCTTTAGCATTGGCGAATTGTGTACAACTACTACTGTTCATCAATATATACATACATATATATGTATGTATATGCTTATATAGAGAGATATCTATTTGTTCATTAATGCTTGATTTATTCAATTCAGTTCTTCAATTTCATTTCGCGCACTTCATATGACATGATCCACACAATGGACCACTGTGCGGTGCGCACACGAGTGCAGCAATGCCTTTTGGGCCTTTTGTTCAATACTCTGTAGATATTGACAAAAGATTATATATATATAGGGTATATTTGTTTTGTTGAAAGCTAGCAGAAAGCGAGAGTTGACTCTACACAAAAAAATAAACAATATTCTCAATTAGAGCAACAGAATTGATTTAGTTTAGATCTTCTGTTCTATCTGTCCATCTGTCTGTCTATCTGCAAAATAAAAAAATATATATATATTTATATTTAACTTCCGAATATATTTAAAGGTTACTTACTTTCTCATTTTTCCCTTGCTAAAGCGCTCAGCTCCTCGTCCAGGGTATCTCTTAGTCGTGCAGCCTTATGAAGCTTGTGTTTTTTTGGGCATTCAATTGTCAGGGGCTACCTTATACAGTCTTCAACTACAATTGCAGGCAATTTCAGGGCAACAAACACTAGAGAAACTGCACAATGAGCCAAACACGACAAGTTCGTTGCCTAAGTCTTTTGTTTTCACCCAACTAAAAATAAATTTAAAAACAAAAAATAAAAAAACATAAATGAAATGACATTAATGAAAGGCAATATACAGTCTGCCAAGTGTACTCATATAACAATCAAATAAAAATCAATATTAATAAATAACTACAAATATATTTCCACAATTTATACAGCGAGCTGTCAGTGATTTGACCTCACTCAAAGCTCAAAGATCCATTTGAATAATCATCAATTAGACGCATTCTGAAATGCCGTTTGTTGGCTCAAATAAACAAATAGGCTTTTGATTAATGTTAGATTAAACAATAAACAAATTGCTCACCCTCAGCACGGCGGCTTCAGTTTGGGTTTCAACACGTGACACGACGCCTGTCAATATTGAAAGATAACAGATTTATGCTTGGCCACTCGAATGTAGTTCAAACGGAAATGGTGAATGTGAATTGAAGGTCAGCAGTCAGTCAGCCCAGCTATGGGCATGCATTTCCTTTTATTGAGTTTCCAGTTGGAGATAAGCCATCGATACACTTGGCCTGCTGGCCTGAGTCGCAACTCTATGGTCAATTGATGAATCGAGCATGGGCTCCCACGCCGTGGCAGCTAATACTGTGCACAGTGCCGTTAAACAGTATACACATACATATATATAACAGCTCTAATGCGATGCTAAATACCAAATATGGTTACGTCGCTTCTGCGCGCTGAGTCGCGCTCGGGGCACGCCTCGATTCGGACTGTGCCGTGGTTTATGCTAATTCAGTCGGATCTTGCGTCGCTTTATATTCAAATGTTTTCAACAGCATGTTCGTTTTAATCAATGAATGTTTATTGATTCATAATTTATCAATCAGCCTAATGCATAATGTTTTGTAAGCGTGCAATTTACATATGATTTAAACATTTCATTTCGCTTACAGCATGCCCCGGTTACGATTGCCAGCCACGGTTGCCCCACTTTCGGTGCTGCTGATGCTGGCGCTGCTCGCGTTTGACAATGCCGGCGCCCAGGGCAACTTCGAGGATGCGGACAAAGCGAACGAGTACACGGATCAGCAATTCGATTTGCGTCACACCATACCCGGTGAGCCGGGCGTCGACTATCCCATATTGAGCGAGGTGCCCAAGACGAGTTTCGTTTGCAGGGGCCGACACGAAGGTGGGTCTACCTCATACACATACATATACTGCTGCTCCCAATTTGACTTCACTGCATGCTAATTGAATTTGTCGCGCAGGTTATTATGCGGATGTGGAGAGTCGCTGTCAGGCGTTTCGCATTTGCGCCCACACCGCACGCTCGGCGCAGGGCTTTGGCTTTCTCTGTCCGAATGGCACGATCTTCAACCAGCAGAAATTCGTCTGCGATTGGTATCGCAATGTGGACTGCGACCAGTCGGAGCAGTACTATGACATGAATAACGAGAGCACCGTGGGCAGCACACAGGAGATGATGGAGCGTGTGCGCCAGATGATGGAGTATCCCACCAAGACCATATCGCAAGTGCTGCAGCAGCAGGAGTTGAACCAGCGCCGGCAACAGCCCAACAAGCATCAAACCCTCAGCAAGGATCTGAGCACTGTCAGCGGAGTCCTCAACCAGCCAGCTGCCGTTGCCAACGAGAAACAGGCGCTGCGCGGCGAGGACATCAAGAGCGAGGCTCTGCTGGCTCCGATAGTCACAGCTGAAGTCAATGAGCCCGAGGACGGCGAAGACATCTATGTGAACAGTCTGGGTGAGCTGTCCTCCGATCCGGGCATCCAGTTCGACCACACGAATGCGCACATCATAGCCGAGTATCCGCGTGAGTATCACTATCAGAAGCAGAAGAACTTTGCGGCTCGCGTCAATGCGGGCCTCGAGCTGCTGGACGGCAGCGCAGCTGGCTCCAATGAGCAGATGGCGCCCGAGTACATCAAGCAGATACGCAACACCAAGGAGGAGGCGACACAGCTGGATCTAGTATCCAACATCAATAACTTGCTGGAGGAGGTCTCCACCGACTTGGATCCCAGCGTCTCGGGCTACCAGTCAATGAGCCCGCAGAAGGTGAAGCAACCCTTTAGGTTCCTAAGTCGAGGATTCTCCATGCAAGCCAACGAAAAGGAGACCGGCAAAAGCCACTCGTCCTATGTGTACAATAGACCCAAGCAAACGCCGGGCACGGTGCGATTTACGGTAAGCCATAAGGCTATCAATAGTTTCCTAAAGTCATATATTTCTGCTTCTTTCCTTATAAGCATGATCTATCTCTACATCCTCTTTCTACTCTCTCTTGATTTGATCTATCTATCTATCTCTCTCTCTCTCTGTCTCTCTTTTTCTCTATTTGGCATACTCTTTCGCTACTCTATACAACTATTCGCCTACAACATTATCATTTACAACTACATCTTGATAAACCACACACAAAAACCACTCAACACCACTAAAGTCTAATGAGATACCCATTGATGCTCACAAAGACATTGAACACAAGCTTAAATTCAATAATGACAAAACCACAAGCAGCAGCAGCAGCACCACCAGCACTACATCCACCTCCACTACTACAACCACAACCACTGTGAAGCCTCCTGAAATTTTGTTAATTGCACCCACATTGGCACCAGCAATTGATGAGCAAGACGCCATCACAGCGCAGACAATCGAGCCACCTGTGGACAATAGCAGCGAGCTGCCCATTATCGAGTCGATTGGTCAGGCGGCGGCACTCACGGCCAGCTTGAGTGAGGACTTGGAGCAGGCGGAGCCCGCACCACTGAGCGCGGATGCGGCGGATAAGACGGATGTGGACTTGCAGGCCGAGAAGCTGCTGTTGGCGGGCGTCAAGCTGACCTCGCACGATGAAGAGACGGCGCTGCGTAGCAACAAATTGACGCTGGACAGGACCACAACACGCCCCACTCGTACCACGCGCACCACGCGCACCACCACAGTGCGGCCAACCACCACGCCCACGATGAGCACCTCGACGGAAACTGTGACGGAGATCAGCAGCACACAGGAGCGCATACGCAGCTATCGGCGCTTTACCCAGAAGCGCGTGGGCAGCGGCACATTGCGGCGGAAAGTGACAGTGAAGCGCATCACGACACCAGCAAGCACCACCAAGGCCACGACTACAGCACGCTCAACCACGCCCACACGCAGCTATGCAGATCGTTTGGCCGCAAGTCGCTTGCGCTTGCAGCGCCTAACCAGTAAATCCGGCACCACCACCACAGCAGCACCCACCACCAGCAGAGCTACAACAACCGCTAGCACCACCACTGAGTCATTTCTAGCTCTTGCGCGCCCTGAGCAGAGTCCCAATAAAAAGGTCTCTGTGCGGGACATTGAGAAGGAAACGAGTCAGCTGCAACAGCAACAGCAGCAGCAGCAGCGTGCGAGCTGGGACAGCGTGCAAAGCAATCTGCAACGTTTTCAAGTGACGCGCGGCAATCGTGTCTACACACCAGCAACACGCGCCAGCACCGCCGCCAGAACCACCACCAGCAGCATCACCAGCACCACCCATCGACCAACGCCCACAGCCAGCGCTCAACGTGGACGCAATCGTCACTCCACGTATCGGACACACGCACCACAGCTGCGCACTCGTGGCACCACCACGCCACGCAGCACCACAACCCCAACGCCAGCTACACAGCGCACCACACCTGCGTCCGCCGCTCTCTCCACATTGACGCAACAGATTTCTGCTTTAGCCGCCGGCTACAGCTACGCACCACCACTCACACATACACACGACTATCTACATGCACCCACCACTGCCATACCGCTCACAATTGTGGGCAACGCACAACAGCAATCACACACACAGCAGCAACACATCAGCTCAACTCTTATTCCCTCCTCCGCTTTTCTGCCCTTCGATAAGCTAACGCGTGCCATTGTTGATGACTCCATTTTACAGAACTTTAAGAGCAACAGCGCGCACCGAGGCAGCAGCAACCAGCAACAGCAGCGGCGGCAACAGCAACGCGTCACGAAGCCTGCAACCAGCAATAGCAACAGCTATAAATATGTTAAGCCAGCAACAGCAGCAGCTCCAGGTAAGCAGAGTGACAATATCTGACTCAATATATTATATGTGAATTATATTGCAGCTTTGGCTAGCTTAACCATACCACCACGCCCGCAACAGCAACAGCAACAGCAGCAGAATCAAGTGCAACAGCAACAGCAGCAACAGTTGCCTACATTGGTGCTGCCAACGCAGCCAGGCATTGTTATTGCTCGTGCCGAGGGGCAACGCATTGCTCCCAGCTCTGCCAACAACATCATCTCCTCACTGGTCAATCAGCCTCCAGCAAAGAGCAATCAGGGCAGCTCTTATGTGGCACTAAGCGATTTTCTTAACAACAAATTTGGCGCCGGCAGCAACAACAACAATCCTACGACATTGCAACAGCAACAACAGCAGCAGCAGCAACAGCAACTGCAGCCTATTGAACAGCAATTGCAGCAACAAATTGTCCAGCAGCAACGTCAGCCAGTTAAGCAACAGCAGCAGCAACTGAGCTACATTACACAGCGCTACCAACCGCCGCAAAAGCAACAGCAGCAGCAGCAGCTACAGCTACAACAACAACAGCAACAACAGCAGCCGCAATATCAGCCCCAGCAGCAGCAGATTCATTATCAGCAGCAACATCAGCACCAACAGCAACAGCAGCTGCAACAACTGTCACACCAACAGCAACATCAACAACTGCCACACCAACATCTGCAACTTCCTCAGCAACAACATCAGCAACTACAGCATGCTCAGCAATTCAATTATCAGACACAATTTCAACAGCAGCAGCAGCAGCAGCCCTACCAGCAACAATTGCAGCACTACCAACAACAACAACAGCAATCTCAACGGCCCTCCATTCAGTCCATACAACAGCCCTACTTGACGCCTAACATTTTTGTGCCGTACCAGCAACAGCAGCAACTATTGCCGCTCTTTCCGCCGCTGGCCACGGGCGCAACGGCACCAACAACATTTACAGCAAACGCAGCTCTCGTGGTCAGAAAGAATGAGAATGGGCCGCAGCTGGATCACCTGAATATTGCATTGCCAGCCCTGCCCAGCGCCTTGATACCTTCGCCCACATTACAGGTACCGCCGCCCCCATTGCAGGTGGCACAAAAGCGAAACGATGTCCAAATCGGGCACCTGCAATTGACGGACAGCAACGGCAGGGGCATGGTGGGTCACGGCTCGGAGACGGCTTTCTATGCGGGTCGCACATCCTACCAGGTGCCACAGAGCAGCGTCGGCCGTCTGCCCAACGACATAACGCATTTGCGACGACTGCGCCAGCGACGCCACTGAGAGGCCAACAGCAGCAACGGCAGCAGCGGCAGCCGAGGAAGGAGACGGAGTTACTACTACAAAAGCTTAAGTTATTATTTATATTTTGTTAGTTTAGGCTAATGTTAATGCAATTGTCAATTGTAAATTATATACATATACATGTATGTATGCGTATGTGTATGTGTATGTATTCTATTCTATTCAATTTGCAATATTTATTTAATAAATAAAACGACGAATTTTGTTGAAAACGTTTCTTTGGTTGGTTTCATTCATCTTCTTCTTTCTTGTTTATATGCAATTGTTCGTTCATGGTGAGATTAAGTTTTATTGTTTAAAGTGTTTAGAATTGGTTGCTTAGTCTTAAATGAATACAAATACAATACAAGGGTTTTTCTGTTTTCTTTAGTTTTACATGTAGCTAATATAATTATCATTATTTATTTATTTATTTATATTGTTGTACAATATTCCATTTTGAATAGTTTTCGAATGTTGTTTTGTTTTGTTGCGTTTCTTTTATTTTTACTTTTCTCATCTGTTTTTGCGATTTCTTTAATTGGTGTCAAACATTTTCTATTTGTGGTTATATGCTTACCTTAATTAATGCTGTGCACAATGCATATATCATAATAATAATAATAATAATCATCATCATCATCAATGTCGTCTTCGTCGTCATTATCGTTATCATAAGTATAATTATTATCGTTATAAATATAATTAAACGGTATGGCATGGAGTATTCGTTTTATACATACAAAAATTGAACTAAATTATCAATTGGCATATGCATAAAGTAGACAATATTTGTAGAATGAACCAATAATGACAGAAAAACATATACACACATATATATAAACAACTTGTGATGTGAGGAACCTCAGCACAAGAACCATCGTAGAGTCAAACGTAAAAAGAGGCAATGTAAACTATTTGCATTGTAGATATATAATTACAACTAAATAGGTACAAATACTAAGTACTATATGTATATATATATATGATTTCATATATAATCGAATTAATAATAATTTAAATAATACGTATAAACAACTAAATACATTATAATATAATATATATGCGTGTATGTATGTATATGAACTATAAACTAGCTTTAAAAACTGTCGCCCACAGCGTCTACGTAAAATGTACAGCAATCTTTTTACACATGTTTCAAGTTTCAAGAGGATTATCGAACACATAAAAACAGGAAAAAAATGATTAACAGCAGCGATTGCCTGACTCCCGAAACAGCAAAGATCAACAGCAGCAGCGGGAACAGCAACAGCAGCTGTTGCTACCTGAATCCAGTCTCGCGCTTTAAGCCATATAGATTGATTATATACAAAACAGGCAGCTAGCTGTCGCCGTTAGGCCGAGGAGGTCCTGTATCCGAGCTCTTAACGTGCGCTCAATGCTTGACGTCCAGACGACATTTCTGCACACGCACGCGTACTCAGGGAAGCGAATTGATGTTCAGTGTGGGCGGTGGCGCTGCCGCCTGCTCCCCCATGCTCACGTTGCCCGTCAGAAATGTCGTGGCTAGTTTCTCTCTCGCTGCTCCCTCGGGCACATGCAGCTGGCAATAGACTTTGCGTTCCGCCTCGCATAGATTCCAGCCGGCGAGCCGAGCACACGGCACATGCGCCGCTGCCTTGCAGGTGCGCTCGAAGCAACAGACAATGGCGCCCGGCTGGGCACAGTGCACGCACTGATACCGTGTGCTGTCCCAGACGGCGGCATCGAGCCCATTGACATGAGCGCCAATCAGCTGTATGTCATTCGCCCAGATGGCGCAGTCCTCGTGCAGCCAAATCTCGTAGCAATGCTCCGATGTTTTTGTCATGCCGCGAAACGTCTCAACGAACTTGGCCTCGTGGCCGCAGTCGAGCGGATCCTGCGACGAGCACTGCGATTCATTTGGATCAGCATCGCTGCAGGAGTAGACGCTGTCGTGGGTTTGCTTGCGCTTGCGTTTGTGCTGCAACGAAACACAATAATATATTAATTAAAATCAGTAAATATTCCCACTCATGCTTATCACTCACCATCGTTATCTTGGGCGCCTGCATAATGTTCGCCAGCGTTGCGGGCACCACGGGCAGATTGCGCTCATGCAGCTTGACCATGTCCGCCCGCTTGCGCTTGCTCACGAACAAGCCGTCGATGTCGTGCACACCTGGCGGCACCTGCACCGCCGTGCGATACTCCTCACAGTCTATGGAAACCAGATAGGGACCAAAGAGATCGCCCAGCCCCAGCTTGTGGGGCCCGCACTTGCAGAACACACAAATCCAACTGGAGTCTGTGGTGTCTGCATCGTAGCGATTGCTCAACGTCGAGCTGTGCATGCCACGCAGATTTTTGCGCTCGTGCGGCGCCTTTGTATGCTTCTTCTTCGTCTGCTTCTCGTTCACATCCTCGGCATTGTGCGTATTCTTAATGCTAATGCTGCCATCGGGCTTGATCTGTATGAATGGGGACTTGAACCTGAGATCTGGCGCCGCAGCGCCATTGTTGTTGCTGTTGCTGCTCTCACGATTGGGCGCCGGAGTGCTGTCCTCGTCGGTGCTGAAATTTTTGCGTACGCTTCCCTTTTTGCCCACGTTGGCCTTGGCGCCATTCTTGGCCGTCTGCTTTTTGCCCTTGGGCGCATTCTTTTTCTTCTTCTTGTTGTTGGGGTTGGCATTGCCATTGCTTGCCTTGGGCGCCAGGGCCTTGGCTGCAGCTGCCTCGCTTAGCTTGCGTGCCGCCAGAGCAGCTGCTGCCGCGGCTGAGGTGCTCGGCTTATCATCATCACTGTCCAGCTGCATGATTTCCGTTTCAGGCGGAGGAGGAGGAGCAGGCGGCGGTGGCGCCGCCTTCTTTCGCGCTGGCGTCTTCTTTGGCTCCTCAATGGTAAAGCGCAACAGGGATGGATCCATGCCCATTGAGAGTCGTCGTGGTGGCAAACAACGTGTTGGCGGCGTTCGTGGCGGCATTTTGGCGCTTGGCGGCGTTGCAGCCGCAGCTGGCGCCGGCGACTGTGCTGTGGCGTGCTCCTTGGCTGGCGGCTCGGCTAGCGGCGCGGGACTGTGTATGGGACTGGGCATTGTGGATTTCATGGCCGCCTTTGTCGCCATGGGTCGCAGCTCGGGTGTGGGTGCAGGAGCGGGTGCTGCGGTTGGTGTTGGTGTTGGTGTGCTGGCCGCTGGTGGAGTGCTGGCTAATGACTTATCCTTGTCTAAAGCTAATTGTGCAGTCAGATCTGCTCTTGGTGCTCTGGCGGGCTCATCCGCTTGCTGTTCGGCCGGCTCATCCTCGATGCCGGCAAACATTTTTTCCAGCTTATCCTCCACCTCGTTGAAATGGCACGGCTCTGTGGCTCCAGTTGCTGTGGCATTAGTTGCTCCTGCTGCTGCTGCTGATGTTGCTGTTGCTGCTACTGCGGGCGATTCCTTTCCAGCTGGCGATTCCACTTCATCCTCATCATCGTGCACGCTCACCGCTGGCTTGGCATCAATGTTGCCCTGCTCGACCAGAGCTGGCGATGCGGGCGTATCTGTGATTACAGCCTTGTTATTGTCCAGCTGCTGCTGCTGCTGCTCCAGTTGATCTTTGCCAGCAACCGCCTCGCTGGCTCGACTGCTGTGGCTGCTGTGTGAGCCAGCGCTGGAGCTGCTCGAGCTGCTGCTGCTGCTATTGCTCTGCGGACTGGGCGGTGGCATTTGCGAATCATTGGCTGCCTTTGGGGCGGGAGACTGGCGCTGCTGCTGCTCCTGCTGATCCTCATCGTCAACTTGGCGACGATGCTGCTGCTGCTGCTGCTGTTGCTCTGTGAGATTTCGTTGGAGCAGCGCTTGTCGCTGCTTCTTAGTCTTGGGATTATCTGTGTCGTTGTAGATCGTGGAGCTATTGCTGCTATTGTCTGCTGCCGCAGCAGTTGGCGGCGATGATGCTCGTCCATTTTCCTGCGGCAGTTCGTGTTGTGGCGGCTGCTGTTGGTGTTGCTTATCCTTAAGGCCGAACGGCTGAAACTCTTGCACATCGGTTCCATTCTTGGGCGAGTGCTTTGGACTGCAACTGTTGCTATGCGGGCTCGGGGTACGCTGTCTTTTCACATTTTCATTGGGTGTCAGGCGCATCACCTGGCTGGCCTTGCGCTTGCGCCGTTTGCGACTATTGCTGCTGTTGCTATTGGACTCCAGCGATTCCTCATTAGATGTGGTCATGTAGGGTGATTCGGGCGCCTCTACCAAGTGTTTGTCCTCGGCAATTTGTTGATTATTGCTGCGATACGAGGCTGTTGTAGAGAGGTCCGTGATGATCGGCTGTGAGTCCTCCTGCTGCTGCTGCTGTTGATGTTGTTGATCCTCTGGCTTTTGCTTGGACAGCATATCGAGATTCGTTAATTGCGTATTGCGGGAATGCATTTGAGACGTTTGCTGTGTCGTCGGTGGCTGCTGTTGCTGCTGTTGTTGTTGCTGCTGCATCGGCGGTTGCTGTCGCTGCTGATATTGTGCATTTGTCATATGCGACAGCGGCGGTGGTGGTGGCGGTGCCAGATGCTGGTTATGATGGGTTGCTGGTGGTGCATAATGTAAATGTTGCTGTTGCTGTTCCTGTGGCATGTGCTGCTGCTGCTGCTGCTGTGACGCATAACTACCAATGCCTGCGTGCAGCTGATGATGCAAGTGCAATTGATTATAGTCCAGCGGCGAGTGCGGTGTTGGCGGCGTTTGCGGTCCATTATATTTAGGCGGCGTCATGTTGTAGGGCGACTGCTGCTGCTGCTGTTGTTGTTGCTGATGATAATTGCGAAGCGGCGAGGCTGTAAGAGAAGTCGTTAGGTATTAGACAAGCTCTTTGTTTATATTGCATGTACTTACGCTTTTTGGAGTGTTGTTGTTGCTGCTGCTGTTGTTGCATGTTGTGCGTAGCCAGCTTGCCTGTGTAGCTGCAATCTTTGCCGCTTAGCTCGCTGCCCTTTTGCATGTTCTTCAACTGCGTCAGCTTAAAGTTCTCATCACGATTTTGCATGTAATGGGGTGGTGGCACGTTGTTGTTGTTATTGCTACTATTGCTGCTGCTGCTGCTGCCTGTGGTGGTGTTGCTGTTCGCATTGCTGCCGTTTCCGCTACTGTTACCGCTACCGCTGCTGCTGCCGTGATTATTATTGTTGGGCGGGGTACTGGGCGGCGGCGGCAACAGCGACTCGCAATCTCCTGGCCCCGAGCCATTCGCATTGAGATATTTACTGGCAGAGCTCGCGGGCGAGGCCGATGCTGGCATGCCTGGCAGATGTCCTGCGGGCGTGCTTGTGGTCAAATTGTGACTACGAATAGAAAATATATATATAATTGATTTCATCAAGCATATATGTCAGAGCAAAGTCTAGCTTACATCGTTGGATAATTGGGCGGTGCATGTAAATGCGATTGTTGTTGCTGCTGCTGTTGTTGTTGTTGTTGCTGCTGTTGTTGCTGCTGCTGTTGTTGTCCAGTTTTGTTCAGCGTGGGCGCAGCGCTGCGACTTGATTGCAGCGACAAATCCATGGAGTCAAAGGGCAATGTTCCAGTATAAGGCGGCGCCAGCAACGGATTCATTTGATGATGATGATCCAGCTGCAAGGGCGATCGATTGCGATTAGATATGAACAAACAAGCAAAGGCGTAATCGAGGCAATAAAAACAAGCGATTGGACAAGAAGCAACTACAAATGCAACAAAAGAGAGAGATTTGAAGGAAGTTCGGGATTTAGCTACGGGTGGCATTTGGGTTTGATTGGAGTTTTATTATTATTTTTGTTGTTGTGGATCTAATCGAAACGAAAACTACGCTAATTACGTTTTTATGATTGGCCGACATAAAATTGTAAATGGCATCGGGCGGTGGCGGCGGCGGCTGGGCGGACGACGCATGCCAGGCCAACGGTGAGCGAACCAGCGATCTTTCATTGGACATGTGCGCCAATTGGGGCTGTCGCGGTATATACGAGGGTATCTGCAGAGATGATGGATGCATCTGTTTTTCAGCTTCGTCGTCAAGGCATTCTATGTCTGTCTGTCTGCGTGTGTGCGTGTCTGTATGTGTGTCTACTAGATACTTACTTGGAGGGGATTCCATGAGGGATTCTGTGCCGCCTGACTCAAATGTCCGTGCGGATGATTGTTGTTGGACATGATTAGCTAGTCAATAACATATGTACGTATATATATATAGATATATCCCTAACTGAACAGTTGATGCATGAGACTCATTTAAAGGGAGAAATTGATTGCCGACAATCAAGGGGCGGCCGTCATGTGACAAACCGACACAGAAGGATCGGGACGTACTTTATGGATATAGTTACAACTATGCACAGGACTCACTCTCAGGAAAACTAAACACACTTTTGGCTGTTTTTACTACAAGGAAACACATTTAATTGGGTTTGTTAACACGAGCACCTGACACTGTCTACGGGGCCATACGGCATAATGTGCTGTGTCCTGTCGCTCATTTGTTTATAGTGGCGGCTGTGACTATGCCGCCGTTTGAACCATCATTGACAGTTAACTAATTATTGCAGCTGGTATTTAATTCGAGTATAAACAAATTTCGCACGCACTTTTTTCACACCAACCACACGACCACATCCACCCACTTGCAAAACTTTTCAGCGAGCGGTCCTTGCGCGATAATCGTAGACAGTCGATTAATTATCGGCAGCGTTGTTTTGCATGCCTGTCCCTGGTATACGCTGCTGCTACTGCTGGTGCGGCCGCTGGGCGCTACGCGAAAAACACGCGGTCTTTGTATCAATGAATGTTGTCTTATGTTGCCTTATGGACATTTTGTTGCAATAGCATTTGCCGTTTGTTTGGTAATTGAATGTGGTTAGAGAAGTATGTGACTGGCTGGGCATAGGTGAGTATTAGTTGGGGAGTTTTGCTTGATGATAAGCACTCTGTTTGCACAATACCTCAATCTTGCCTTCTCACTCACTCAAGTGCAGCGCATTGCAGCTTCGTTGTGACTGTTTTTGCGAATTACTTGTTTTGGGCCGAAAAGGCAGGCCAAAACCAAGCCTTGCCAAATAGCACAAACACCCGCACTTTATTGCTAACACATTGTAACGATTCGTTAATCGAACTATCATTTAATTTTTACAAATGCCGAAGTAGTTTTAGACGATTTTATGTGTGTTTCAATTTGTTTAAAACAAAATGAAATTTACGTGTGCTTCTGCTTCTGTGTTATGTGTGTGCCTATGTGTGTTTCATGGTTCATTAGTGGATTGGATGAACCACAGTACTGGTTCATCATCAAGTGCAACATTGCGAGCTCACTCACCACACTGACCGCATATAAATCCACAAAATAAAAAAGCGGTATCAAATAAATATTTAATTGTAGATGAATATAAATTGAAATAGAATTAGAATTGAATTATATTGTTATTAGTTAAGAAGTCATGGTCCTATGGTATGCGATGTGTATTTCGCGGGTAAATCAGTCAGCTTTTGTCACGCAGCCACGAATTTAAACAATTCTGCAGCCCTGGATTGCAGAAGTGCCTGTATTTCACTATTGCAATTAAAGCCGCTTATCACTTGGGTAAAAACTACAACACAATATTATTTTAACATGGAATCAAATAAACGTGGTGCCTTTATAGTATTTGAGGGCTGTGATCGTGTTGGCAAATCAACGCAAAGCAATCAACTGTGTAAGTAAATAACGTGGATAAATCAAAACTGAGTACTGGCTTGTGAAATGTTTGGCACTGAATTTGTCTGTAACTTGTAAAACTAATGGATTTAATATGCTTCAGCTTTTCGTTTGGCAATATAAAACGTTAAATTTCATATATGTATATACCATAAACTTTGTTTACTTTTGCAATTGGCGAGTTTCACGTGCGTTGATAATCGTGACTAATTTTCCCGCTAAAATACTTTGTAATTGCAATACTATTGAAAGAATCTATTGTGAACATTCAACAACTGCAACTGGGAAACTTATATATCTATACCTATGGCGAGTATTTAAGTCTGTAAATAGCTGGTTATCCGAACTCCCAAACCGTCTACGATTGGTTGCAGATCTTAGTTCTTTACCTTTACTAATTTATACTTAATGAAATCATAATTGAAGATTATATCGCGAGTATTCATTCCATTAACAGCGGCTTTGTTCAGATTTTGCTGTAATGGAACGGCTACCTAAGGATAACGAATATGTCTTATATTTCCACATCTGCTAAGATAAGAACTTCAATTGAAAACTGCTGTTAATATCAATCTAATCACAGTCGAACGGCTAAAGAACAGAGGTGTTGCTGTAAAGAAAATCAACTTTCCGAACCGCAGCACAATAATTGGCGATGTAATCAATCAATTTCTGAAGAACACCCAAGAGCTGTCCCATGAAGTTATCCACCTGCTCTTCTCGGCGAATCGCTGGGAATGCATGAGCAGCATCCAAGCGGATCTGCTGGCCGGAACGACGATAATATGTGATCGCTATGCCTATTCCGGCGTGGTCTATTCGGTGGCCAAAGGACTTGGCATGGATTGGTGCTGGGCACCAGATCTAGGCTTGCTGAAACCCGACGCTGTATTCTATTTAAAGGCAAATCCCGATCATCTAGCATCTCGAGGCAGTTTCGGCAACGAGCGGTTTGTATACAAATATCAATTTGATCTGATAATATGTAAACTTATATATAATTGTCCTGTCTCCTTGCAGCTATGAAAAATTGGAGCTGCAGCGCAAAGTGAGCGAGTTATTTGATTATTTTAATGACAAGGAGTCCAGCTACTGGCATCAATTCGATGCATTCGAAACGGAACAGGAGCTGCATTCGAAAATTTCAACAATTGCTGAAAATATATTACTGGAAGTGGCAGAGAAACCGCTGGAGAAGCTCACAAAATAATCAATGCATTGGATAGTCATTGATTTACGCTTTAAGCACACGATTAACATAACATTTTCGTTTGACGCATTGTGATAAATGCATTTGTAAATATTGTAGTATAAAAAAGAAATAACTGCAATTTCAATGGGATTATCAATTGAAATTGGTTGAAATATAAATGCAAAAGTTCAATTATAAAGACATCAATATAGATTTGCAAACGTGTTTAAGCCCATTGATTTATCGCCTGTATCTTTGGTTGCTCCATTGTTTAATTCATTATTATACTTAAGTATACCATATGGTGTTTGATTTTTTTGTTGTTTTTGTTTTTTGGTTTGATTTTTTGTTTTGTTTACAATTACAATATGAACAAAGAGTGTATTACGGCTAAAACCACAGCAAGAACAAAATAGTATGTTAATGTACACCGTCAACTTAGTTGCTAAATGATCCAAAAATTTCGTTTGTGATGCGCTGCCCATTGTGCTTGGCACATGGCACGCCACGCCATGTCAAGCCATTTAAATCAATTCATAGTTGTCATAGTCCAAGACATCCGCACGTGGACTGCGTCTAGCGGCGCCTGCTCTTGCTCTGGTTCCTGCTCTGGTTCCTGCTCTGGTTCCTGCTGCGGCTTTGGGTGTCAGGGTACTTAGCTTCAACTGGCGATAGCCCGTGCCCGAGTTGTAGTCAATATTGCCAGTTGCGATGCGTGGTTTAAATTTGTTGGGAGTGGTCCGGAATCGCTTCTGTGCCTGGTGATAGGAGGCAATGTCGCCATAGCTATGCTTCGGCCACATGCACTCACAGCCCGAGGGCACAGTTCGCGTCTCCGACTCCCAGCAGCCGCTGCCCTCATTCAGGCGTATCAGGTGTATGGTGCGATTCAGTTGAATGCACGAAAAGCCACTTACCGAACAGACCTGTAAGTATTGTGGAATTTAATATATTAATATTGTTTATGATTATATATGAAGTTTATAGAAAATGCGAAAAGTAATCATCGTATGGGAAAGCAATATAAAAATCTAAATCTACGCAAAATTCTTGCCATTTTTCATTTCATCAACTGCCTGTCGATTGTTACTCTAAATATCAAGTATACGCACCTCACGCTTTTCGCCAGCTCCCTCGTTAAGCAATGCACGCAGAAACGGCAGCTCGTTGTAGTTGTCATAGCTATGCAGGCGGGCAGGAAGCGGTGCATAGTTGTTGGCACAGGTCACCTCGACATAGTGATTGGGCCGATATTCGCCATTGTCCAGCTTCACAGTCACACGCTTCGTGGGGCACAACGACTGATAGGTGACCTATTGGGAGTTCAGCAAAAAAAAAAGAAGACAAACTATGAATGTCCGTTAACATTTCGGGTGCCTGGTTACTTGCTCTACTTACGCCGTCGCTGCCGGGCTGATGCTGTGCGGCCAGTGGAGGTGGCAGCACGCTGCGCACGCGCCGCTTGCGTACATTCTGTATGCCGTAGGGCAGCTGGTCGCTCAGCTCATCTGCATCCATTGTGCCCACAGCATAGTCCTCCTCGCCCTCAATGTCCACGTCGTCGTCGTCGTCGTCGTCGTCGTCTGACGTCTCGCTGGGCATTTCATAGAGCTCCGGTTGACCGCCGACTGCTGCTGCTCCTTCTGCTACTCCCTCCGCTTCTGCTGCATACCTACAAATTGCATATGCATAGAAAAATTTAAGCTTTGGCAATGAATTAGCGGCGCTGCTCGCTCACTTGCAGCTGCCGGAAACGGCTGCGGCCGTCCGTAAAATGCGCTCAAAAAAATAAAAGGGAAAACAAACAGAAAAAAAAATAATAATAAATTCGCTTTTGACGTTTGCTATTTGCATGGCGTTAGATAGTTTTTAGACTCCTTTTTTTTTCAACTATTTTTTTTTAGTTTTTTGCTTTTTTGCAGCTGGGCAACAAAAGCGCATCATTTTGCATTCAACTGCAGCAAATGCCAATGAATTTTTTAGCTTTCATTTTGCGGCGTTTGCCATCTGCGTTTATATCTAGCGAGTGGGCCTTGGGACGGCGGGGCGTGGCATACACAAAGCTCCCATAGTAACGCGACTGTCGTTGGCTGCCAGCGGATTTCCTCTTTTTCGTTGTCAATGCTTTGCGCTGAGCGGCAAAACCCAACAGCGACACCACCAAGCACCGAGCACCACTCAGCCCAAACCACCCACTCAGACAACTGCAACTGCAACCACTCACCGCGCTTGCTCCGAGGAGTGGGCGCATTTTGAAGCGCACTTCAGGGCAAACACAACGGCTTTGATAGTTTTGTCGCAAACTTTGCGAAAATGTTTAGAAACGAATGGCTGTGTTTTCAAATTGTTGCCTTGGCCATTGACTTAAATGAAAACTAGCCGGATTGGTAACAATACCTCCCAAAAAAAACAAAAAAAAAGAGATAAAATGAACTCTGGTTTGTTTCAACTTAATGGCTAAAGAAAATCTCTGAAAAATTTAGTTTCTACTTGAACCTAAATTTAGTTGAGTTTTAAGAAAAAAAATTTTATTTGTTTTATATATATTTTTACTTTTTTATTTTTATTATTAATTTTTTATTTTTTATTTTCAAGTTATGCTTTGATCTTGGCTGCTGCTAAATATTTTGTTATATATTATTTATTAATATTTTCTTTAAATAAAAAATGAATCATAATAAACTTTGCGTATATTTTCAAAGTATTTTATTAAGTATTCAATATTAAAAAAATATATAAATATATATTATTCTTTATTAATTTAATTTATTATTAAAATTATTAAAATTTTTAAATATTGTATATATATCTTTTTAAATATTTATTTAAAATATAAAATTTAAATAAAAGTTTTGTTATTTGTATTTTCTTTTATATTTTGAATACTAATTCGTAAAATATACATATATTTAAAAAATGTTAAATATATAATAATGTATACATATATTTAAGATATGTTAAATATATTAAGTTAATAAAATAAATATACTTTTTTTATCTTTATATTATATTTAAAGCAACTGAGCCCTTTTCAAATCTGTATTTATTTCAAATAATAAATTTTGTCTAAACATATTCTTGTATAGACATTAAGCTCAATAAACTCTATAAATTCCCTGCCTGAGTAGCGTATACATTTGTCTACTTATGCTCACACACATTTTTTTTTTTTTGTGGATTTTCCTGTCTTTTGTCTTCGTCAATCTTTTGTTGGTTGATTTCAGCTTGACGCCGAATTACGTAATCTTTGGCATGGCGCAACGCAATCGCCTGATCCTGCTAAGCCTGATCTACCCAGCGCACAAACACACACACACACACACAGACAGACACACGCATATAACAAAGAATGATGAAGAAAGAGCAATGCAGGCGAATCAGCTTAAATGCATGAAGGTCTGGCTTTTAGTTGATACGCAGAGCAAAGCTGCAGCCAAATCCAGCAGCTCAGCTGTGGGCGGACGGGGCTTACTGCTATCATATTTGGGGCACATTGAGGAATGTGCCACAGTCACTAGCAAGCAGCCAGCAGCCGTTGCATGCAACGTGACATCAATAGAGAGAGAGAGAGAGAGCAATGTCTGCTGCTAATTTGCACTTGTTGTCCATGGCAAGGGCATGGCAAGGGCATGCATACTTACTCTATATACCCTGTACAGGTGCTGCTAGTTACCTACCTGTGTCGCTTCTGTGGTAACTGCGTTTCTGCTCTTTCAAATTCAGCTGCGGCTTGCCACACATTGTTATCGTTGATGTTGTCGTTGTTGCTATCGTTGTTGCTGTTGCTGTTGCTGCTGCTGCTGTGCTGGGCAACAAACATGCCTGCACCTTGCACAGCCGCATTTAAGTCAGACAATTGCGAGAGGAAGTCATTGCGAGCTGCCTCGGGATCATCAACAAATTGTTGCTGCTGTTGCTGCTGTTGCTGCTGTTGCAGTTGCTCCTGGGAATTTGCATATAGTTTTTGCTGCCATTTGGCTGTTGCTTTGTTGTCATTGTCGACGATGCCATCAATGTTGCCATAATCGTTCTCGTTGCTGCTGTAATAACTGTTGTATCTATTGTTTGGAGCGTCCTGCAGCCTGGACTCCTCGAAGGCCAATGCGAGCGTTGAGCGCCGCGTCGAGCTGCCAAATCGTGCAGCAACAATGGCCAACAGCAGCAGCTGTAAATGGAACAAAAAGAACAAGAGAACAAGAACAAGAGAATACATAACTAAATGTTGCTTATAAAAATTGTTGTACAGCATTTCATATGTGCAACATTAGTGGCTTAAGTCTGTCCACTAGAAGAAGAAGATCTCTCCGGCACTTGCTGCTGATTGATAAGCGAGTGAGACGAGAGTCCAGACACCAACTTCCTGCCGCAAAGTTCAATTCCCTTTTTGGATGTTGACAATCAATGCGTCGGCATAATGTCACAACCTTCACCCCAACCCCCTTCCCCCATCCATCCAGCCAACAGACCTAAAACCCAAAAAACCAAAACCGAACCCAAACAAGTTGTCTAAAACTTTGGAGCCTTGTCCAATGCCGGGTTTCACACGGACCCGGAGTCAGCGTGTGAGCGGGATGGCTGCATTGCACGCGTCTATTCTCGACTGTTTCGGACATGAAAAAACTTTCGACGAGAGCAGCACTTGGACATGCTCCACTCACTGCCTCCTGTTGGCTGACTTTGATTATGTGGTCTGATTCTCTATTTCTCTGTTTCTCTCTGTCTCTCCTCCATCTGAGCCTTCAGGCGAAATAGAGCCGTCGCGACGCGTCATCGCATTTTGTGCTGTGCTGTGTGTTGTGTGTTTTGGATTCCTGATAATGGCCCATGGCTGGCTCTGGCTCTGGCTCTGGCTCTTGGCCTGCCGTGCGAGCCCTGCGATAATATGCCGCACGCGTTGCTCTCTTGCCATATATGCGGAGCGGAGCATATGTATATTATGTACTTTATAGGTATGTAGCCCCATATATCAGCACATTCATAATAAGCGCACGATACGTGACCAAATAGTTGGCGCCTCAAAAAAGAAAATGCTCCAAAAAAAGGAAGAAGAAAACTATGCAGTTCCTAGCATGGAGCATGGGTAATAGGCGACAGATTGAATAATAAATACCCTGTACAAGAGTAATGTGATTACAGCATGTCTTTGAATAAATACAGAACCAAAAAAAATAATATGATTTAAATTTGATGCGAAATGTGAAAAATGTTGAAAATATGTTTTATATAAATTAGAGACATATTTAACATATTTATACATAAATAGTAATAATAATAACGATAATAATAATGATAATATATTTTTTTGTTAAATTAATAATAATAATATTAACAATAATAATAGTAGTAGTAATAATAATAAATAAACAAAATAATAATAAACAAAATTATTATTAAATTTAAAATTTTTTTTTTTTAAATTAATACGATGACCTTTCCTCTTTGATAAAACTGCTGATTGGATTATAGAGATTCTAATGTGATCTAATTATTTATTAGATATATTTATTATTATTATTAATATTATATATTATATTATTAAGATAAATTTATTAATCTTAGTTACTTCAAATATTAATAAAAATGTTTAGAGTGTTTAGTTATTTAAATTTAAACATTAAGAGAAAGAAAAAACATTCCCAAAGTCTATGTCAAATTGTGAAGGTATGAACCGCTGTAAATGGCATAAATCTTTCACTTTGGACTACAAGTTCTTTAATCTTCAGTTAGTTTTACATGCATACAACACATACACACACACAAATATATATTTATATGTGTGTGTGTGTTTGTGTGTTGCTATATAGAAATACAAGTTTCTTGTTGCTGTGGCTTTATAAGATTTCTTTTATGTCTGCTGCTGTGTGGCATTTCCTGCCTATCGTCGCTTCGCACTGCTGCAAAACTTCTTTCATTTGCGCTTTTTGCCTTGGCACCCAAGTTGCCATATCCCCCAGTCCTTCGCCCTCCTCGCCGATCCACCACAAACCAATTGGAGCCAAGTTTTTGGGGCAAGTTTGTCAAACTATTTGTATGGAATTCACAATTTCTGTTGATGAAGTTTCGCCCAAGCCGCTTGCTGCTGGCTTACGATGGCCGCGTGATCTGCGTGTACAAGTGTTTATGGAATTGAATACTTAGTGCCGGGTCTGACGAAGCCGTGGTGACAGTTGCGTCGTGTTGTTAGGCGAATCGACTGCCTGTTGGTCTTACAGGTGGCTTTGTCTTAGTTTAAGGCATCTTCTGCCGATTTAAAGTTGTCAGCATAAGCTGCTTGCTCTCAGTCCAGTTGGGTCAAGTCGAAAAAAGGGTCGCATAATCCCAGCTGCAAATACCTGTCACACGCTCACGTCTCAAGTATTTTTAAAGCCTGGCGCTCATTGGATTTCAGGTTTTGCTTTGATTTCTCGCAATTTAATTTAAATATTTTTTTATTATATAATTTTTATATAATTCATGGTTAAGCAAACTGCAAAGGACATTAATCATGCATTTTAATCCTAGCCGAAGTTGTTTGAGCATTTTTTATGCCTTTTTTAATGAACATTAATTAAATAAATAATTGCTTAAATAAATATGCATATGCGCACGTGTCGAGCACAATTGAAATTATAATTTCATAATTTATTAGTTCACATTTACAGCCGTTTCTCTGCGTGCTGCATTATGCATAACTTTTTGTATTTTTTTTAAAATATGCTTTGGTTTACTATAATACCTCTGTGATATAAAAAAAAAGAAAATCTAGAGCTTATATTTGCATAGAAAATGCGCGCTTTTTTAAGTTACATAAGTCAACAAAAAACAGAGTTCAGCTCTTGACAATGTCCGACTAGTTGATACGCTAAATGCATGGCAACAAAGTAATTATTAACATAACAGAATTTCGTTTAACAATTATTAAAATGAATACTAATAATACTTACTCAATTTTAGTATTTATCGAAGACGAGCACTGCACAACAGATCGACCGAACCGCACAAGATAAAACAAACGACTGCCTGGGCTGCGCTACAGGCCTGCCTTTATATACTAATTGAACGACTCGCTTGATACCTAACTCTAAAGCCTTTCTCTGAGTCTAGCTAGATCGACTGAGTGGGCTGAGTGCTGATTGGCGCTCGATTTGCTGTGGCTGCAGTAAGTGCTCGTTTACTTTTACAGACACACCACACGCATATAAAAGCATTGCTGGAAATTTAACTCTTCTCGAGTCCAGCATTGATCCAATGAGAGAGCTGAGTGCTGCTGACTGGTGCTTGGTCTGTTGCTGCTCTCGCTTAAAACTCTCTTGATTTTACACACGTAAGCACACGTACATATACACGTACGCAATGAAACGTAGATCCAGTGAGCGTCCTAAGTGCTGATTGGTGCTATGTCTGCTGCTCCTCTCGCTGAAAGCTCTCTTGCTTTTACACACGTAAGCACACGTACATATACAATGAAACGTAGATCCACTGAGAGTCTTAAGCGCTGATTGGTGCTTGGTCTGCTGCTGTTCTCGCTGAAAGCTCTCTTGCTTTTACACACGTAAGCACACGTACATATCCACGAACGCAATGAAACGTAGATCCCTGAGAGTGGTAAGCGCTGACTGGTGCTTGATCTGCTGCTACTCTCACTTAAAGCTCTCTTACTTTTACACACGTAAGCACACGAACATATACACATACGCAATGAAACGTAGATCCACTGAGCATCCTAAGTGCTGACTGGTGCTTGGTCTGCTGCTACTCTCACTTAAAGCTCTCTTGCTTTTACACACACAAGCACACGTTCATATACACGTATGCCATGAAACGTAGATCCAGTGAGAGTGCTAAGCGCTGATTGGTGCTTGGTCTGCTGCTGTTATCGCCTGATGCTCTCTTAATTTTACACACACAAGCACACGTTCATATACACGTACGCCATGAAGCGTAGATCCACTGAGAGTCCTAAGCGCTGATTGGTGCTTGGTCTGCTGCTGCTCTCACTTGATGCTCTCTTGCTTTTACACATACAGGCACACGTACATATACACGTACGCCATGAAACGTAGATCCACTGAGATGCCTAAACGCTGATTGGCGTTTGGTCTTCTGCTGCTCTCGTTTCAAGCTCTCAACGTTTCACTCAAATCATCAGCGCTAGCAGCAGCTGCAGCTTCATACTTCTATACATACGCACACGCACAAATTGCAAAGACTAGTTAGTTAGAGTTAGTTCTTCCTCTGCTTGTTACATAGTTAGCAGCAAAACGGAAAACTCTCTTTGCCCTATATTAGAGTGTTTTAATTATTTTTAGAAATATTTTTTACCATTACGAATTTAAATTTAGTTAATTTAAATACATTTTAGTTACTTTGGATTATGTTGTTAGCAGTTATAAATTTTGCATTTTATTTACGACTTTCAGATATTATTTGTTTTGTTTTTTCTTAATTATGTAATTATTTATTAAATATGGCTTTAATATATCCTTAAATATATATTCTATATTCACTAATTTTTAGTTGTATATTTTTCCCATTTCCCATTTAAATTTCCTCTCCTTTTGTTTAGGGCAATTCAAAATACTAAGCAAATAAACTGTGTGTATTAAAACTTATTTGATATCACATAAATTCTTGCGTATGCATTTAAATTTTTCTAAGCCATAAAATAAACTTATTTTGCATTCATATTTCAGCAATATCTGGGCAATCTAACGTCCATATTTGTGCTTATGTTTTGACTGTCCAGAACATGTTTTCATACTTGATTTGTTTATTTTTATACATTTTTTCTAATATTGAACTGATAACAAAGTTTTGCCCATGTATTTTGGTTTTGTGCAAGGCTTTAGTTTTCTATTTTATAATTTTTTTTTTTTTTTTAGTATTATTTTGCTGCTGCTGTCATTCAATTACATTTTCAATCAAACAACAATCCAACGCTCCATGTTCAACTGTTTCACACACACTCACGCACACACACACACGTACCACAAACATATGTAAAGTGCCGATATATATGTATGTGTGCATATATATACATATATTGCATAAATTTGTGACCTTTGAGTTTTCAATTCAATTTTGTGCACGGCAGCAATTGTTCGAACAAAACTTTGTCCTTACACCCAAAAAGCGCAAAAACAAGCAACAAAAATACACACACACGCTCACACACACACACACACACACACACACACTTGCTGTGGCACGTAGGGGCACACTCTGCCTCAATTTGCATGCATTGAGCGAGTGCCCACCGAAGGGGGCGTGGCGCCGTTTTCACTCAAAACATAAAACAAACGAAAAAAGTAAAAAACATTTTTTAGAACATGAAAATTTTACATCGCTTTTTTTCGATTTGTTTTAATTGTTGCGCTCGCCTCCTGCTGTAGCCGTTGTTGTTGTTATTGTTGTTGTTGCTGTTGCTGTTGTTTGTTCAGCAATACTTTGTTGCTGTTGCTTGTGTTTTGGCAATCCATGCGGCTGCTCTGCCGATTATTGGCAATTGTCAAATATTAGTTTTTGTTATGGTTTCATCAGGGCGCAGCATTGATGGCGATTTTAATTAATTTCAAAGTTTGCCAATTTCAAAACTTGACTACAAGTTGCCCTTTCATTTATTTATTTTCACTATAAACACACATATTACCAAGAGTGCTAATAGCCATTTTGATAGCCGTATTTAGGTTGAATTGCCCAAGAAAAATGAGAGACACGCATTTGTTTATGATATGCTTGAACAATTCATTTCTTATAAAAGTTAACGCTTTTAATATAAACTTTAAGTAAATCTATTATTATTATATTTTTAATAAATCATTCATTATTGACTCTATTTGCTAAATCAGTTTATATGCAAAATACATTTTACTTTACTGACCAACATTTTCTTATATACATATATATTGAGCTTGGCTATTTTTTGGCTCCACTTCAATTTGTGCCGCACCCAAATTAAGCAAAGAATTTGTGTCAAAATGTTGGCCAAAAGCAAGAGCCTAATGATGCCCCAGCTGATGTATTCCCCAGACCTTACCCCTTTCCCCTTATTTGTGCCCCAAAGCAGAAGAGGGAAATGAAAGGTCGTCGCTTGAGCCGCTTGAACAGATGAAGCCGACTTCCAACAACAAATTGATTGTTCGAGTGCTTTGCGAGTGGGAAGAAATGTTGATACAAGCCTACATACATATACATATGTATGTAATATAAATAAAATGCTTATTATAAATAAAGATATATATTTATTTAATTTATTTAGCTTTGTCTCTTCACTGGCAAATGTTTAAATCATTGTCTGTGTATTTTTTGGTATTTATCTTTAATTTGACTAAAATATCAACTTGTCATATAGAAAGTACATATAAGACTAAATATACATATAAAGCAATATATATATACATATATATATATATATATATATATATATATATATATATATACAATATGTAATGTATATTTCCCTCTCATACTGCGCTTTCATCTATATCACTGTCTCTCTCACTTACTGTCTCTCCGTTAATCTCTCATTCTGTCTCACTCTATCTATATTTGGCTCCCTCCCTCTGTCATTCTCTCGCAATCTATCTATATACATATGTGTATCTCTCTCTCTCTCTCTCTCTCTCTTTTTCCCTCTCTTTCATTCTCTCTCTCTTTTTCTCTCTTTCATTCTCTCTCAGTCTATAGACATTACTCTCCTTCCCTCATTCTTTCTTACTCTATCTATAATACGAGTATCTCCCTAAATCTCTCTATCATTCCCGCTCTATCTGTATCCCTTTCACTCTAACTCTCTCTCTCTCTCTCTCACTCTCTCTCACTCTCTTTCTCTCTCTCTCTCTCTCTCTTCATAATACCAAACTCACTCAAGTTATAACAACATTCTTTTTTCCAAAAATTTGAGGACAAAACCCTGATTTGACTTTATTACCAGCTACTTGGGTCTGGGACTATATGAATTCCTAGCTATGTACATATATCCCAAATGACTTCATTCAGTTCATTAAGCATAGCTCATGTGAGAGACGCCTTGCTGAAGCTCTGTTAATTTTTGCTTGGGTCTTTGAGGATTTCTACTTAATGTTGCGCATACGTCACGTGCGCCCCATAGATGACACTCGGTGCGTTTATTTGCCAAGTCCACTTGCTGTGCTGCTTTGGCAGAGCTTAATCACCTGGCCACAGCCGCACGTGCATTACCTTTGAGGCACACGCACACACACACATACACACATACACACATACACATACACCTGTTTGTGCAATGGTTTTTCCTGCTAAGACCTTGAGCTTGTTGTTGGTAACAGCTTAAATGCAACAATTAGTGGCTAACATTGGCTTTTGTTGTTAGTCCTGTTGTTGCTGTTTTTTTTTTCCCATACTCACCATCTCGCTCACTCACTCACTATCTCTCTTTGTCTGTCTATATTAACTTTTGTCATTTGCTGTCGCTGCGCGGGATTTTGCATTGATTAAACTACTTCATTGAAAAGCTATTTATCAATTGTATTTTGCAATCTGCTAATGCACACACACACACACACACACACACACACATGCACAGCCACTTAATGCAATTGTCAATAAAAATAGCTTTGGCTTATACGTTTATCGTTCGCATTGTTCTGGCTGACTCGCTCGCCTGCATTAGTGAGT
Organism: Drosophila aldrichi; assembly: GCA_035045965.1. NCBI lineage: Eukaryota > Metazoa > Arthropoda > Insecta > Diptera > Drosophilidae > Drosophila > Drosophila aldrichi. The sequence goes on from JAWNOM010000161.1 coordinate 7,001,052, forward strand.
GCAGAAATTAGAAAAGCTAACTGTTGAGGTTTTAATGAAAATGCGCTCGATAAAGAGTATATTAGCACCCCATCTCTTGGGATAAAAGAGATTGTGGCGCATATTCAATTAGCTTTAATGAGTGAGCAGCATAGATTCAAGTCAAGTCAGTTAGATAACTGCCTCTGTTTTAATCAGCTGAAGAGTTTACATATACATACCCATACACACACACACACACACAAACACACACACACCCATACACTCACACGCACAGCAAAAGTTTCTGCCACAAGTTTCACGCGTGTTTGCCTTGATTTCCATATTGATTTATTTAATGCACATAATGGCATTTGGCGAGTGTTCGATTGTGTGTGTGCGTGCGTGTGTGGCATGCAACAAGTGCCCATGTATTAAATGCAACTCAATATGCATAAATTTATCGAACATTTGGCTCGAGGCACTGCACTCACTGCACCTAGTGGCTGAATAACTTCACAAAACTTCACTTGGCTGTTGCCATTCAAGTCAGCTTATTGGCATGCATTTGCATGTGTATGTGTATGTGTATGTGTCTGTGTGGGTGTGTGTGTGTGTGTTTGTTTGTAAGTTCAGCATATTGAAATTGTTGCCATAGCAGACGTAATCCTTGCCAACATGAAAAGGCCAAGGCGCCAGCAAAGCGAAGCTGATAACAAAAAAATGTAATAAACGCCAGGCAAAATATTTGTCAAATCAATTTCAATTTCAATGTAGTCTAGTGTTTGTGTCAAGGACATACACACACACACACACACACACACACACACACACATTTGTGTATATGATAGTATAAAAATTGAATAAGTTAAGAGGCGTTAGCTATGTGCGCGCCAGTTAAGGTTAGAATCTTTTGCTGATTTTCCATTTTATATGCATTATTTTGCCTTTGGCACAAGCACCCACACACACACACACACACACACACACACTCCCACATGTGTATGTGTGTGTGTGTAACCCACGCATAACACTTTTGTTGAGCGACGCTTGGGCGAAAGTTTTTAAGGTTACGTCGACAAATGACACTTGAAGCCATTCTTGGGCCATACACTCTCCCACTGGGACTATCCATGATCTGTTCAAAGTTGTTAGCATAGTAGACGTCAGTGTATTGGCCTCAACTAGTTTGGCCAAAGCAGAGCTGCAACAGCACTTTAGTTTTCACTGCGAATTTTGTAGGTAAATTTTCAAGGATTTACTAAAATACTTTGATGACTTTAGCTAAATAAATAATATGAAAATTTTGTTGATTTTTTAGGTAGATAATTTTGTAAAATTACTTAAAATTAAAAGGCTTATCTATTATTATTTTTTTAGTATTTTATACAAAGCTATAATTAAGCCGAAAAGTGGTATTAAATTTTAAGGTTTTCTATGAATGTTTTTCTGTTTACAAAATCGGCTTTTGAGACTTAAACTTGAACTAATAAATTTATTTATTCATGATTGAGTAGTTTAATAACAATTTTCATCAAGAAAAAATCAAAATAAAATTTTTTTTCAGAATAAAATTTTCATTGAAATCAAATTGTTATAAAAACTAAAAAAAAAAAACTTAAAAGACTTTAAATAATAATATAATTAAAATATAGATAAAAACTTATATTCAATAAATTTGTAAAATCTATATTTAATATATATATTTAGAGATTTTTTAATAATTAAAATTAAAAATTTTAATAATTTTTAATAATTAAAATTAAAAATTTTAATAATTTTTAATAATTAAAATTAAAAATTTTAATAAATAAAAAAATAAATAAATAAATATAAATTTAGAGCTTCAACTGCTAATGAATGGCATCTTCAATTATACTCTTAATATACTTTAAATACTTAAAATACTTAAAATACTTAAAATACTTAAAATACTTAAAATACTTAAAATACTTAAAATACTTAAAATACTTAAAATACTTAAAATACTTAAAATACTTAAAATACTTAAAATACTTAAAATACTTAAAATACTTAAAATACCTAAAATACTTAAAATACTTAAAATACTTAAAATACTTAAAATACTTAAAATACTTAAAATACTTAAAATACTTAAAATACTTAAAATACTCTAAATACTTTAAATACTTTAAATACTTAAAATACTTAAAATACTTAAAATACTTAAAATACCTAAAATACTTAAAATACTTAAAATACTTTAAATACATTAAATACTCTAAATATACTACTCTATATACACTCTGTTCATAATACGTTATTTGGGCTGTTAGTGTATTTAATATTCGTTGTCTCGCGATTTTTGCATTTATCCACTTTATTTACGCAGAGCAGTTATTTTTTATATTATTTGTGAAATGCGTGTATTTCTTTCTTATTTGCAATTTTGGTCCTTTGTGCCTAACGGGAATACAACATGACAGTGTGACAGTACAGTTACGACTGTCTGTGTGTGTATGTGTGTGTGTGTGAGTGTATTGGGTTGGGTGAAAAATTATTGAAGACACTGTTGATGGACGACGCATTGGGGCTGCCTTGCCATTGTATGCGACATGTTTTGATTGAGGTATACCACAACAACAACAACAACAACAACAATAACAACAAGAAAGGGCACAACAACAACCACTGTGGGAAATAAGTCTGGAATCTTTTGGTTATTTATTAAATTTACTGCCGCTTTCAGGTCGCTTGGTCGCTGGGGGAAACGTTGCCAGCGCCTCTACCACGTGCATAAATTCTGTTAAAGGCCGCTAAGTAAAAGGGCTAACACATTTTGCTCACATACCAAATTAAAGTTGACCAACTGTGAACGGCCTTCGGGCAACCACTCAACTGCTGACGAGTGGGCGTGCCAAGGGCAACAGAGGAAGCAAGGTCAGAGAGCAGGAGTAGGGGTAGGGGAGCTAGGGCAGTATTATAAATTCGCATTAAAATATGTCAAAATATGACAAAAGTCTCTCAACGTTGCCTTTTGCTCTTATTTCCTTGGTAGCTCGAGTAGTGCTTTGATTGTTTGCTTTTGGGTCTTGGGTTTTTATTTGCCCTCTCTCTCTCTCTCTCTCTCTCTCTCTCTCTCTCATAATTTCTTGTGTACACAATACAATTGAGTTGCCGCCGCCCTCTGTTGTTGTTGTTATTATTGTATTTATTATTGCTTTTGGCACTGTGATTGCTTTTGAGCATCCCAACCAACCACCAATCCACCCAACCACCTTAGCTACCCAACCACCGACTGGGCTCGATGACAAATTGCTGACTTGACACTGGCTGAATGCAAAAGTGTAATCTCACATTGATTAAGTTAAGTTTCCGACAGTTTGTCAAGCGTCAATTGGGGGCGTATTTATAAAAGAGTGAGGCAGTGAGTGAGCGAGTGAGAGAGAGAGAGAGGGAGGCACAAACATAAATCAAATATGGCAAATGTAAATAGGATACGTTGGATGGGAGATTCAAGTTGCTTTAGGGAATTATGCAACAGAATCTAACGCAATTTGTGACCATAGAACTCTTGGTCTTAGCTGGTATTCCGGTTCGGAATTTCTTAATTAATTATAGAAATTATTTTGCTTTACTGATTTATGAAAAAAATACATTTACTTTAAGCAACTTTGCTTATCGAAAGCTACGAATAATTTATTGAATTTGCAGTGAATTAAATATGATTTGTTTATAATTTTGTATGGATTTACGTCTTATCTTACGTCTCTCACATTTATGCAAATAATTTATAATACGAGCCCTGACCACTATTAATTCGAACAGCATGTTTTTTTCACAGTGCGCAATGTTTAACACACTATATTGTCAATACTACTAAAGATAACACATACCAATGCGTTTCGTCTTAAAGAGAATTTTATTCTCTACACGATGAAAAAAAAATTGTTGCTCTATTTCCACCAGCAACAAAAATATGAGTAATTTACTAAAACGCTTGGCATAACAGAGGTGAAAAAATTGACCACTATTAATTCGAACTCTGCGTAAGCTTACCTTTATCTCAAAATAAAAGCAAAAAAAAGCAACCAATGAAACAGAATAACTATCTAACTATAGTCTGCGAATAATATCGCAATACACCGGCAAAAATTTTAAAATTGCTGCAGATGCAACGATGCCACCACGATGGTACGTGGTAAGCCTATTTGCAACGAAATCCGAGTTTTGCTTAGAGGTTATTTTAAATCTTAAAGAGATCACCAAGCAATTAAATTTGTCTAAATCGTTTATGCATGGGGTGATACAAATTAAAAAAAAAAAATTGGGAATATTGACATGAACATTGCGAATAGAGGCCGAACATCAGCAATAACACCCCGCGACAAAAGACAACTGGCCAAAATTGTTAAGGCTGATCGACGCCAATCTTTAAGAAATTTGGCTTCTAAGTGGTCGCAGGAAATTTCCAAAGCTGTCAAGCAAAAAAGGACGCGATTGCATTTTAAAAATATTGGATATGGTTTTTATAAAGTATGTTTTGTTATTACCTATGCATCGTACCCAATAACTTATCTTACTCGTGGGTCAAGGAAACACCTTTGCTTACGCTTCCTCAAAAAAGAAACGCTTGCAATGGGCTCGGGAAAGGATGTCTTGGACTCAAAGGCAATGGGATACCATCACATTTAGCGATGAAGCAAAATTTGATGTTAGTGTCGGCGATACGAGTAAACGTGTCATTCGTAAGAGTGCAGAAACATACCCTCAATACTGCCTCAAAGAGTAAAGTTTCCTTCGAGCACTATGGTATGGGGATGTATGTGTGCCAAAGGATTAGGAAAGCTTCATTTCATTGAAAGGACGGTTAATGCTGAAAAATACATTCATATTTTAAAATGTAATTTGCGGACATCAATACCAGAACCAAAACTTTTCAGCAGGGCGGAGCATCATGTGCACAGCCAAACGCACCAAAAATGGCTGGAATCAAGTGGAGGTTTTAGATTGGCTATTAATTAGCCTAGACTAATCCCAACTGAGAATATTTGGTGGCATTAGCCACCATCTTAAAGAGCAAGCTTCGAAATGAAGCAAAAATGAACATTTCTGACTTGAAAATCGAATTGCAAGAGATGTGGGAGTCAATTTCTCAAGAGCATAGCAAAAATTTTTTAAAATCAATTCTAAAATGAGTTAAATGCGTAATGCAGGCCATGGGCGACGTAACACAATTCGAATATTAATTAAATTATTGTTTTAAGTATGATAGTAAATCACATTAGGCAGCGTTCGAATTAATAGTGGTCAATTTTTCTCCTCTGTTATGCCAAGCGTTTTAGTAAATTACTCATATTTTTGTTGCTGGTGGAAATAGAGCAACAATTTTTTTCATCGTGTAGAGAATAAAATTCTCTTTAAGACGAAACGCATTGGTATGTGTTATCTTTAGTAGTATTGACAATATAGTGTGTTAAACATTGCGCACTGTGAAAAAAACATGCTGTTCGAATTAATAGTGGTCAGGGCTCGTATACCAAGAAAACTCTTCGCTCTCACTTGATAATATTTTATGTAAATTCCTTCTCTTATTTACTAGCTCAATTCAAGTCCAGCTTTCTCTTTATAAAATCCCAGCTAGTGCAATGTCACTACTTGTTTTTCTCTCAGTGTACGCTCGTGTGAGATGTGTTCATAAAGCTGTCGCCTTGCCTTGGGCGCATTATGCAACTCTTGTTTGGTATTTACAACAAATTCTCACTTATTTCTTTTGTCTCTCTGTGTGTGTGTGTGTGTGTGTGTGCATTTCAATCAGCAGAGCATAGGAAATGGCCCACAATTTGGATGAGAGTTTCCGGAACTTTGTAGGACAGCAGCTGTCGCACTATGACAAACATTTTTGCAATTACACTTTTACAGTTTGCTCGAAAAAAACAATTTTTAGTTTAGCCCAAACGAGAGATTTACAATTGTTGACATTATTTTCGGGCCATAATCTATTTTTTGCACTTCTCTATGCCATTTCACTTCTTTTTCTTCCATCTCTCTTTGCCATTCCAAATTGTTTAGTTACGTCTTCGTTTTTGATTGTCGCAAAGTTTTATTGCAGGCGTTGACAGTAATAAATATTGTGTGCATCTCACTTCCGGTTAGCTCCATTTATGGCTATGCCACAGCTTCGAGCTCTTAATGGTCCAGCCTTTATGTCTGTATCTACACACACACACACACTGACAACTCAAATAGCAATTGAAATTCTTTGTCTTATCGTTGTTCGAGCAGTTGTTGTCCTCGTCAAGTGTCTTAGCGATGGATGCGTGATAATCTGAACACATTTTCAGTGAAACATAAATTAAGCACGTTATTGTCGAAGTTTTATAAAGAATTGAGATTTTTTTGGATTATGCTGCAGTGAGCTCTGTCATGACTGAGTAGAATAAATATAGTTGCATTTTATGCAATTTATATGCGAACTGCTATATGGATATTCAGATCCATATTTCTTACACATTTATACAAAATTTTTCACTAAAATATCCAATTACAGGTCATTCCACTTAACATTTCCGGGTGCTATTTAAGGGCAGCTCATGTCTAAATATACAAATATGAAAATGAAAGAGAGCAGCTAAGAGTCATAGCAAATGAAGTTGAGATCAAACGAAAGCAACTTGAGTTATTAGCTAATTAATATATTTATTTTGCAGCTACATGAAAGTCATTATGTATGATATGAGATGTTAATCAAATGTAGTGGACTTCGACTAGGTTCGAGTTGGCTCAACTTAGTACAACAAGAACAAAGCGAATGTTGGGAACGAATCTATTTCCTGGGTCTGCCTTCATGCAGTTTGCTAAGGCGTCTAAGTTTTTATCATTTTACAAAGCACCCTATCTAGATTGAGGTTTTGGAATCTGAATGTTATAGCTATATTTCCAAACAGATCCTAATCTGCTCCACTAAGAAATTCATATAAAATACTCCGTACTTTCGCTAAAAGTTCTTCAATAAATTAAAGATAATTCCTGTTTAGCTGACAGAGTTTATCAAATACTTCAGCAACAACAACACTAAACAGCTAACGCAATTTAATTATCCAAAGTTGTAGCACTCTTGCCTAGCCAAACACATATATTTCCATTTCCCAAAATTTTCATTTAGTCCAGAGTTCTGGCATGTTTCGTGACACGTGTCCATCTTTGGTGCCTGTTTTGTGGGGCATGTGGAGCGAACATTTCTAGTTTTGTTGCAGCATAAAATGTTGCGCACTGTTTGTGGCTGGCAAAGCAGCTCTAATTTCATGCAACTCGTCGTCAACAACAACCAGATGCCAATTGGTGCACAAATGCATCGAGTTCTGCTAATTTCCTGCATTTGTCTGCCTTCTGCCGTCCGAATGTTTAATGAATTTCTTCTTCGAGCTGATATTAAATTGCATTTCTTTCATTTGATTCACAACTGGTTAAGCACTTTTGCAAGTGCTAGCATATTATATAGTCCAATGCCTGATATCTGTGGCTCTTGTGAATTGATTGCAGCTTAGCCAGGTTTTTTTTCCTTTCACAAACTGCGCCAATTTGAGCAGCTCTCGAGTTGTTATATGCACCAACTGAAGTTGTTTCTATTTGCTTTGACTATGGTCAACAAACAAGCAAATACTGAAAAGTCCATTGTGTGCAGTTGTGGCATGAGAAATAACAATATATAAGGCAAGCAGAGAGAGAGAAAAAAAAATCGCCTTTCACAATTCAAATTTGGTTTACTTTGGCATTATGCATGACTTCCAAGTGGTCCAAGTAGCCATAATATGGCATTGTGCTTAGTGTTATTTACATGCAATGCCAAAACAGATTGCACAGATACCAATGTCTGCAAGTGTGACTGTGTGAGTGAGTGAGTGTGCGTGCGTGTGTGGATAACGGTAACTCGGCCGTTCGAGTGGCAATTTGTGCGTGCAACGAAGCGAACATTTGCCAGCAAAACACTCGAGAGACTCAGCTCAGCGCAGCTTATAAAGTGGGTATAGAGATACATATCTATATACATATATAAATTTATATATACATATATTTTTTTTTGTAAGAAGTTATACAAAAAAGAATTATACATATATATAAATATATGTATAACTGTCTATGCAATTTAGAGGAATGCAATTTGGAGAGGGCTGTATGGAAAGTTTTTTAAAAGTAAAGGCAAGGAGAGAAGAAGTGCAGAAGATCATTAAAGTAGTCAATGTGTATGCAGCAGCTCTCATTTGGTATTTTTATTTAGGTAAAACGAAGCTAGAATGCTCACAGCAGCAGAGAGCGTTCCCATTGCTCACTTGAAGCTCGACTGTAGCGAGAGAGAGAGACAGTACTTGTGTAAAAGTAAAAGCAAGGAGAGAAGCAGTGCAGAAGATCATTAAAGCTGTCTATGTGTATGTAGCAGTATTCATTTGGTATTTATATGCTCACAGCAGCAGAGAGCGTTCCCATTGCTCACTTGAAGCTCGACTGCAACGAGGCGTCGGGCTCAGCATATGAGAGAGACAGTGCTTGAGTAAAAGTGTCGATATATAAAGGGCAGCAGCTGCAGCATTTCTTCAGTCGTCCAGGCCTTGCAATAAAGTGAAGTGGACTGTGTGATCGATCAGCTGAGCATTACGTAACTACGTAGAGGAATTACGTAAAGGAAATACGTAGAGAAATTACGTAAAGTACATACGTAGAGGAAATACTTAGAAGAAAGGGGAAATACTTAGCGGAAATACTTGAAAGTAATACTTTGAAATACGTAGAGGGAATTTTTAGAACAAATAGACAGAGGAATAGTGCTAAATCGACTCAACTCGTCATCCTGTTTAAGAATATATGTATGTATATTTTGTGGGGTCTGCCACGCTTCCTTCTGCCTATTACATACATTTCCCATTTTCAATGGGTTCAGGTTTAAATTTAAATTAGTATTTATTTATTTTTTATTTGTCTATTTATTTAATTTCTGAATTATTATTTTAGTAAAATATTCAACTTGATTATTTTTGTTTTTTATTTTAGTAACATACATAAATTTCATTTAGTAAAATATATAGCAAATATAGTGAAATAATTTTCTAGATATCCTAACTGTATAAACTCAGCTTAAATTATCAGTTCACACAAGCTAGATATCTGGAAAAGTATTTGATATAAATGAAACATATATGTAAATGAGTAGAGAGATTGAGTAAATAGAAATAGATTAAATTCACTTTTCAATTAGAGCTGCTAAAAATAATAAAAACATTAATTTTATTTTATTTTAATAAGGATTGTTTAATGATAACTTAATAATAGTTTATATAAGTTAAGTTTACTTTTTTCATACATAAATTATTTAATTTATGCAATTCAATATAATTCGATATATTTGTCTAGCACACCTCGCATATCTTGCCATTGCATTGCACAAATTGCTGAAGCATACCTGGCCTCACCTTTACATAGGCAATACATTTAAATTCGTATAAAAAATATCGGCATAGCAGAGAGAGAGAGAGAGAAAGAGAGAGAGAGAGAGAGAGATAGCTGCAGCCAGTTGAGATTTTAGCCAGCATTCGCAAGGAAAATATTTGGCCAGGGCGTCGCACGGCCGCCCTTTGCTGTGGGCGGGGATTATTATTTTGGTCGCGAAAACTTTTTGCGAAACAGTTGCGCAATGCCAATATATACATATATACATATATTTAAGTATCAATGTATGTATATATTTCTAAATATGTCAATGGCAGCTCGTCGAATAATGGAAATGTGGTTAAATAAAAACAAAAATAAACATAAAATACATAGAATATCCGATTTGGAGAACATTTTTAGAAATAGATAGCCGTAACGTGGCTGAGCAGCTGCTCAATAAAATAATCATGGCTTTTGCTCTCTCTCTCTGTCTGTGTGTGTGTGTGTGTGTGTGTGTGAGCCGGAAAACAAATGCGCATTTAACATTCATGCGGCCGCAACGATGAGTGGCCAAAAATCAAGAGGGCAAACCAATGCAGCAATGCAAATCCCGGGCAAAGGATTAAACGCAAATGCTGCTAGACCAAAAGACCAAAAGGACCAAACGGACAGACGGACAGACGGACGGACGGACTGACAAACCACAGTGAATCGTTCGATGTTGTCCGTGCGATTTCTTTTGGCCAGCACGTTATGCAAAGACTAGCCACAAAGTCATTTCACTGGGTCGGATGTTTGCGGCCAAGCCAGAGAAAGAGAGACAGAGACAGCAAATGTAAACAGTGAGAAAGGGAGGGAGTAATATGGAACGAGGTAAGGGAACTTGTCTGGTCGCTTAGCACGAAGTGGTCGTAAATTTCAGCTGCAGCCTTTGGACAGTTTAATTTCGATTTCCCTTTTAGCCAATGGCTGCGAAAATGGCGCGTGCTCAGTGCCCAAATGAAAAATGGCCAAAAACGGATTCGCCGGAAGCGAAAGCGACAATAACTGCCGTAGCTGCCGATACACGGCCATAACCATGTCCATAAGTAAATGCGCTCACTCCGGGACATTAAGAGCAATGCAGCTGTCTTGCAAGATAAATACATTAAATGTCAACAGTCGAGCACCTACAAAAATATATCTATATATACACATATGTATGTATTTATGTATGTATCTGGGGCGCAGCATAAATGCGTAATTTCATTAGCACACACACACGTGCCGAGCGCGTCCTTTGGGCATCCTTTAGACAGCCAACAATGCCTGTCAGCACTTGGAAGCTGCATGACATTTAAATTAGTTTTGTGATTTTGCAATTTATTTTGATTTACATACGCGCAGCTGGATAGACTTACACAGACATACACACACACACACATTATATAAACATATATGTATATATAAATTTGATTCACTTCTGCAATTGTTGGCTGTGACAAAAAAATATATATTTAAAGCTCTTTTCAAAATTTGCCCCCCAGCAACAGTTGCTGCTAGACCAATAGCTATCCTGTAAGGCACTTGACTGACTGGGAGTTTTTGCAGCTGTAGCTCGTTTGATCTCATTTTATTTCTTGTCATTTAGAAGCTTATAAGCCATACAGTGAGCTATCTTTAAATAATCACACTTGGATTGTATTTTGCATAGATTAAGGTTGGATTTATAATATATATATATATATGTATCTATTTTTTTTATATATTTTAGTTTTCTTTTAATTTATGCAAAGGAATTTGCATTGAAGTTTATAATTTATTATAAATATGTTAGTATATAAAATATAATTTAAAAATTTTGTTTTATTTAAAAAAAATAATTTATATATTTTTTTTGTTATTAGTTCTAAGGAAAAATCAAGTAAATTATAAAATATTTAATTCATCTTTATTTTTCTATAAATTAAAAAATAATATCTTTTAACTTTGTACAAAAAAAAAAAAAAAAAAAAAAAAAGAAATAAATAAATAAAAAAATAAAAAAATAAAATAAAGTGAAAATTAAAAAAATAATAATAAAAAATTCTGAAAACTAGTAAATTAACAATAAAATAAAAATATATCAATGAACAATTTTGTATAAAAATATATTATTGAAAAAAAAAAAAAAAAAATGTATAATTAAATAATGCTTCTGGTCTAATAAAGAATATATTCTGTGAGTCAATCAGAGCTGCATTAACATAAAATTCCACAGAGAAAATAAAAACTTAGAAAGCAAACAGAAATTTAATATCAAAAATTGCATAGAGAAGCACTTTTCCATCTATATTTCTAAAAAAAAAAAATGTTACTATTCAACTGCCACGGAGTGTAGCCTAACATGTTAAATGCACTGTCATCGTGTGATAATTAATTACAGCTTTAAGCCTTAATCAGCACAAAATGTCCGGCAGCAGCCAAACTATAAAGTTGTTAACTATTTATCACTAAATATATATGAGAGCCAACTGCATGAATATATGTATGTGAATATATCTATATATGCATATATATATATATAAAGTAAATATTGCGCATACGCAATGTGGCCGCTGGCAAATTTCAATGGCTGCTAAATAATAAAAGCAAAAAAAAAAAAAAAATGGCCAAATGGCCAAATGTTCACATAGAATAATATAAATATAAACACACATACATACATATGTATGCATGTATATTTATATACATACATTTATATAATATCAATCAGAAGAAAAATATGAGGCATAGCACGTGCGGCTAAGTAAACGGAAATTTGACTCAAATGAAAATGAATGAATTTATCTGCAAATGAAGAGCCCAAAAAGCGCAATGTGTGTGTGTGAGTGAGTGTGTGTGTGTGAGTGTGTTTGTTGTATTCAAGGAGATTATATAGCTTAGCTCACAAAAGCATCGGCATACGAAATTGCGGTGCGTGATTTTGATTTATAAATAATATAATAGAAATGCTCTGCACATTTTTATGTGCTGCTCGTTTTTGCAAGGGTTTACAAACGGAATTCGTAAAAATATTTTGTGAGCTGCCATCGCTGCAAATTGCTGATATGCGCTGCAAAGAGTAGCCAAAGTCCATGGGCTCAGCAATGCAATCGAGTGCTCTCTGCATAGCTAGTGTATTGGGCTGTTCGGCTTTGGCTCGGCTTTGGCTCAGCTGTTTTATATTTAGCATTTCGACTGTCAAACTGTCCCACAGTTTGTTGAGGCACACTCGCACTCTCACGACTGGCTTCGCTCGCCATATAAAACCTTTGACTGTCTGGCGCGCTTGTCACAAACAATAAGTCGGATTTTTGGTCCTAACTCATTTTAGTGGCAGCTAAAAATTTTTGTTTGCCAATAAAAATGTATAAAAAAAAAAGGGTCAAGTGTAAGCAGCACATATAAATATAAACAAGTGGGAGTGGGCACATGTGCATGAGTGTGTATGGAGTGTGCACACACACACACAAATTGATTGGAATGTGTGTGTGTGTGTCACTTAGACAGTTGACAACTGTACTTGGTGCGAGTGCATTTAATATTTATTTACATATATGTATATGTGAGCGAATAACTAAAAATCTTAGCTAAGCTGAAAAGAGCAGTGAAAAATATTAAAAATAATTTAAAAAAAAAAAAAAAATAAAATAATTATAATATAAATAATGAAATGATTAGCTTTATTTCTATATAATTTTCTGCCCATTTAACATAAATAAAAAATAATAAAAAAAAATAAATAAAATAAAAAATAAAATAATTTTAATATAAATAATGAAATGTTCAGCTTTTTTCTCTATATTTTTCTTACCATTTAATATAAATATTTATATATATTTTTATAAATTATATTATATATTTATATTTTTATTAAATTCTTGTATCTAATATATTAATTTAAAAATAAATATATATTTTTAGATACACCCAATTTTATTAAACAAAATTATAAAAATGTTTCCAGTTCTCTGAACTCAATTAAAATAAAAAGCTTTTAAATAAACATGCAGTTTTTTTTTATTTATTTTTTTTTATTTTAATGAATATTTTCAATATTTACACAATAAATTTTTGTTATAGTTAATTGTTTAAATCTGCATCGATTGCAATAAATTTTTACAAGCGTTGCGCGTATAAAATAATTTTTCCTTTTTTTTCTCTCTCTCGCTCTCCCAATTCAGTGCAGCTCAGTTCAGTTTAAGTAAATAACGGCATATTAAATTACAATAATTTACAATAATTTAATTAGCTAACAGAGAATTTAATTTGAAAATGTTTAAAGCCCAGCGACATTAATTACATTTTTAAAAATGAAAATGGAGGCTAAAGTCAAAATGAAAAACTAACGAAATCTAATTTTGCTAATTGTTAAATAGTTGTATATATTCGAAATTTGGTTACCAAAAATGCAGAAATATATAATTGTAATGAGAGTACGGCGTATACTAATAGATATACTAATACAAATGATTGCGGCTTATGCTGAAACCAACACACACACATTTTCCATTTATTGCGGCTGCCATTTGCATTATTTGTAAATTTGAGGGCGAAACGAACATATATCTATATGTATATATCAATTTGTAATTGAGTAATGTGTGATTGATGTACGCTAATTAGGTTGATACAATTTATAGCCTTTGCACACACAATATACACATACATACATCTGCACAAATGAGCCAGAAAATTAGCTAATAAAATTTCGGTTTTTCCTACCACATTAAAGACTTTTGTTGGGCTAACCTCACCTGTTATTGCAAGGCCGTGCTGTATTTAAATATTTGATTGTGTTTTAACTTTCAACTTTATGTAGCCATAAGATAAGATTAGCTTCAAGTCAAGGCAGCAACATGGCAACACGAATAATTAGTCAAAAATAAATGCGGAAAAAAAGAAGAGAACAAAATCACAGAGCGAGTGGCCAAAATTAGGCGCCATTCCTGAGGTCGAGCTGGAGCTGGAGATGGGGCTGGGGTTGGGGTTGGGGCTGTGCGTTCGCCATTTAAATGGCAATTTGAACATTTTCAAATTATTTGGCAAAAGTTTTTCGATTAACCTGCTCAGCCGAGGCAGAGGCAAACAAGGACAACAACTATTATGGCAAACAGACGACAGCCATGAAGATGGCTGCCAAGAGGCCAGCACAATGCCATCGCCACACACACACACACACACGCACACTTGAACACTTCTAGTACAGCTGAGCTCACTTGGGCAGCTCGGAAATTTGTAGCTCAAATTTCGTTGGTCGCACTTGTGGTTCGCATTTTACGAGTGAACTTTTAATGATTTACGAGTATATTGCCCAACCCAGCCACACTCTCCTTCTCTCTCTCCCCCTCTTTTTGTTAAGGAGTTGCCAAACAGAAGCAAAAAGGGGACAATTTTTAACTGAAAAGTAGTGAGCAGTCGCATAGAAATCGTGAGAATTAAGTGTTGCGCCTTTTAAGCAACTTTAACAGCTCTTCATTAAGCACTCAGCCTCTGGGCTGTGAAAGTTTAATGAATTTCTGCATTACTGCTAATAAGTGCGATATTAAAAAAACAGTTCTCCTATGATTAAGCAAAGTAAAGAGAGTGGGGTAGATGATGCAGATATTATAGGAATTATTAAGCAGCTTTAAAGCTGATTGCTGGCGAAATAAATGTATGGAAGCTTTCAAGCATATTTAAAGGAAATTTTAGGCAAATTTTACAGAGCTTAACAAAGAAGCTTACAAGTACTTGATAGGTGTATATCAGCTTTTTCAATCAAATTAAATAATTAAGCTTCCTTGCTAGTTTTTCTTAAAATAGTTTCGGCAAATGAGTTTGAAAGCATGTGGGAGCTTCATTTAATTGCTGCAAAAGTTGTATGGAGGAGCTTTAAAGCACACGAAAAGTGACTTTAATAAAGCTAAAGCAACTTTTCTATACTTAATGCACTTAAAGCTGCATTTGATAAGTATTAAGTTGTAGATCACTTTATCTAGTTTCAGCTGCCTCTTTCAATATACTTTTAATAAATACTATATTTAAATGCATTCAGTAAAATAATTTGATTTAATAAACGGTATAGCAAAAGCGCATTAAGCGAGCTTATCTATATATTGATTAAAATATATAAAACTTCAGCTAAAAGCTTTTATTCTGCAAGCGTCGCTTATACAGCTTCAGTTCGAACTCGCTAGGCCCTACAGCACTTGCACAATAACAAATTTGCAGTTGTCAGTGAACAGAGCCATCAACACATACACACACATACAAACAACATAGAGTTGGAGGGCGTGAAGGCTATTATTGGAAATTGTTTGGAGCAGGAGATTTTCTCTCTCTCTCTATGACTTTTATTGTCAGCATTCAAGCTCAAAAATGGGATTTGCAGCAATAAAACATGAGTTAAGTCGCCGTCGATGTTTGCCCCAAAATGTGGGCGTGGCTGACTACAGCCTGCCAGATTGTCGGCCAGTTGCAAGCGGAGGGGGGAGGGGCGGTAGGTGAATGAGAGCCAATTCGACTGTTTGTCATTGAGTTTCTTTTTCACTTGTTGTTGTTGCTTTCGGCTTGCGACGGTGTTGATTGAAATTTACGATTTGGGCTGGCTGCTTCTTGTTGTTGTTGTTGTATATATATTGTTGCTTATGCCGCTGATCGCCTTGTCGACTGTCGTCGCTCCATAAGCGGAAACAGCGTCCGCCATTGCTGGGCGCCATTTCGCTTTGTCGCGCGCATCAGTTTTATGGCAAACGGAAGCTGTCGCGTTATTTATGGCCTATGAGTGAGAGAGAGTGTGTGTGTTGTTGTGCGTCAGCTCAATTATATATCAATGTGTTGAATTCAGCTTTTGGCTTTGCGCTTATTTAATAGCTTATTACGGTGCAAACGCCTGTGAAAACCCAATTAAATGTGACATCTGCCTTTGACCAGAGCCCGGCGTGATTTTGATAAATGTTATGGCTATCTATATATACATACATATGTATGTGTGTCCATATATGTATGTATGTGGCATAATCAATTGTTGTTGCTGCTGCTGCTGCTGGGCGATCAGCGACTCTTAATTTATGACACTCAGCCAGACTTTTGTTTCAGCTATCGGATTGCTTTGCCCTGACTAGCCCCGGCATATCCTGCCAATTCCTGACTGACTCGGCTGCCTGGCTGACTGTATTCAATGCCAAATGATAATTGACTTTTGCAAACGCTTTCGGCCTCAGCCACAATTAGTCGAGCATAATGATGAGTCATTATGGCCGCAATTCATCAAGCCAAAGTGCTCTCTCCCTCCCTCTCTCTCTCTCTCTCAATCTGTGTGTTTGTTCAGCTTTAATGGGCATAAATCATCGCAGCAGACGTCACGGCCCGCTGTGCGTATGCGCAATATGATAAATATTTTAAGGCCCTCACTTAGCGTGTACTATAATCAGCTAAGGCGACAGTTTTGCATGCTCTGGGCTGGCCTGACAAATGCAAATTTAAATGCGACATGCAAATGACAACTGTGAGCGAGATAGCAATTGACTGAAAGAGAAAGTGAGTGAGAGGGAGAGCGGGAGAGAGTGAGAGGGAGTGTGTGTGCGGAAGTTGGCACAATACTTGCTTTATTTATTTGAAAGCATTTCTCACATTACCTACAGCAAAGATGCGACCACAAAAAAAAAAAAAAAAAAAAAATAACAAAATCATAATTATACCCTGTAAAATAGCAGAGCATAAGGTGGGTCGATTGAATGTTAACATAAAACATTGGATTATTAATAAAGAGAAAAATCTGAGTTATTTAATATATTAGCAAAAAAATCTGAGTTATTTAATATATAAGCAGAAAAGAATATATAATATAGTTATAAAAGCTTCAAAAAGTTGTCTTAGAGAAGGCAATCTAAGTTATACCAGAAAATATAAAAAAAAATATCAAATTCCATTCAATTTTAGTTTTCACTTCACACAGCTTTACTAAAATCCTATTTATTCTCAAGTCAATAAATTCTATTTCAAAATATTCTGCACATCCAACCCAATCTAACTCAAACTAAAACCAAAACCAACTTTATTTCATACAGAAATTTGCCAATCTTCCTGAAACTAACTTTATAATACTTATTATATTAGTTTATAGCGCGCAGGGTTCTTGCCCAGCTGAGTATCTTGGGCGTTGTGCCCTGCTCCATTGTAGCTCTTTCAAACTTGTTTAATCTCATTTTGCTTCATATTTTTTTTCTCGCTCTTCTTCTTCTTCTTGTTCCCTTGTTTTGCATTGGGGGCTCGTCGAGTCACTTTATCTACGTGGAAGTTGGTAAAAAGGCAAAATGAAACGAATTGGTGGGAATGAGGCTAAAAGAAAATATAGAAGACACGCTAATAAGTCTGCAACGTGACACTCGGTCGCAGAACTTGAGCGGACAGCCGCGGGCCGCAAATGAGATGACTCTATCGGGCGCGGGCATCAGGCTAGAGAAATGGCTGACATTTTGCAAGGACGAGCGGTGCTCCCCTATCCAGTCATTCAGGCCGCCTTAGATTTGTTGTTTTTGGTACTGGTCGTAGTTGTTGTGATGGCAAAATGTAAATAGCAGACGTGACGCCGTGAACTCAGAGCTAAATGTGACAATAAATGCCGGCGGTTATGTATAAATTGCTAAAGTGTGCGGAAAGATTTACGGTCGTCCAATGCTCAAACTGAAACGGACCCAGCGGCTAGAGCTGGCGCAGGGTTATCAGAGCGGGGCAGCTCTGGGAGATAGACGGGGGAGAGGGGGGGGGGGCAGGTAACATCGGGACGGATATGGAGTAATAACAAACAACAAATAGGCAAAAGGCACTTGGCACTCAGACGGCAAACAGCTAACAGCTAGTAGTGCGGCGTCAGGTGGGGCTTTTAGCTTGATTGCCACCATGGCAACCAGCAGCAACGAGCACCCAGAATACTCACACAATGACAGTTTGGCAAGCACCACAAAAAAAAAAACTAAAAAAAAAAATATATATGTATATAGCAAAAAGAAGAAGGTACACTCGTCGTCCAAGTGGACAATGTCTGAGTCTGAGTTCGAGGGAGAGAGGCTCGAGTAGCTGCTGCTGCTGCTGCGGCGGCGGCGGCTGCGGTTGAGTGTCATGTCTGCTGCTAATATGATACCCTGTAACTATCTTAGAGATGATAGAAACAAAGTCAAGCAAATGGAGCAGAAAAGAGTGAACATTTATGAAGAAAGACTTACAGAGAAATGAATAGGCAAACAAATTGAATAAATATAGTAATATAAAAAAAAAAAAAATATATATATAAATATAAATATAATAAATATAATATAATATATATAATACATAAATATAAATAATAAAAATAAAAATAATATAATAAATTAAGAAATTAATATATATTAAAAAAAAAATTTAAAAAAAATATACATAAAAAAATAAAAATATATAAATAAAAACAAGTAAAAAAGCTCTAGTCGAGACTGCTCTGAACCCTTCGGAGAGCTAATATATTTCAGTAATTCTTCGCGTATTTCTGCTTACAAAATAAACACACACACACACACACAGGCACGCACGCATGAACAGGCACGGGCTCAGCATTTGAGAGACACAGTACTTGAGTAAGAGTAAAAGCAAGAAGAGAAGAAGTGCACAAGATCATTAAAGTTGTCTATGTGTATGTAGCAGCTCTCATTTGGTATTTGTATTTAGGTAAAACGAAGCTAGAATGCTCACAGCAGCAGAGAGCGTTCCCATTGGTCACTTGAAGCTCGACTGTAGCGAGAGAGACAGTACTTGAGTAAGAGTAAAAGCTAGGAGAGAAGCAGTGCAGAAGATCATTAAAGTTGTCAATGTGTATGTAGCATTTGGTATTTATATGCTCACAGCAGCAGAGAGCGTTCGCATTGCTCACTTGAAGCTCGACTGTAAAGAGCTCTCTACCTGCTGTCGGGCTTAACATTTAAGAGAAACAGTGCTTGAGTCAAAGTGTCGATATATAAAGGGCAGCAGCTGCAGCATTTCTTTCAGTCGTCCAGGCAGCAATGTGAAGCAAAGTGTGTGATCGATCAGCTAAGCATTACGTAACTACGTAGAGCAATTACGTAGTGGAATTACTGGGAAAGCTAAGAGCTAACTACGCTTTAAAATATCTTATTAAATTTAATAAAATTAATTAAATATAATATACTAAATATGCCATTTATCTCTCTCATTTATGATCACAGCATCAAAAGCAGTTCGCTGCATCTATACTGCCTACAATTGCGAAATCACAGGGTATTCCATAAGTGACTAGTCACACTCGACAGCTGCTCAAGTAGTTGCTGTCAGTTTGTTGGCCCTTTGCCTATCACAACGGCTGTGCACGTGTCTGTGACCCGGACCCGGACCCGGACCCGGACTCAATGATTTGCATTGGGTCAGTCGATTAGCCAGCTAATTTGAATTCAATTAGGCACGTTATTAAAAAGAATCAAAGTTCAAAAGTCTGGCCAACAGCAGAAGCAGCAGAAGCAGCAGCTGCTGACACATTTTCCACGGCATGTCAGTCAATTTGCTGCTACTTTTTTATTATTATTTATTTATATATATACTATATACATATATAAAGCTTTTTTTTTTTTTCGCGCAGCACATTTTCGCCTTAATGAGCTTTTCCGCTGACTTCGACGAACACTTATGCCATTTGTCGCCATATTTATTTTAATGGCTGCTCAATTTAATCACTTTGCCAGCAGGAGCAAGCAGCAGGAGCAGCCGAGGCAGACGCTCGCTCTCTTGCTGCCATCGACTTTTACTTTCAATACACTGCCAAAGGGCATATTAAATGAGCGCTGAATTATGTAACTCAATATAGAGTAGAGAGTCTATAAGCCGCAGGCTTATTGATATTGACATATTCATTTCTAATGAAAGTCAAGCATTAGGCATTGGCAAATTCCCATTAAATTGTGATTCATAATGTCCCACAATTTAATATTTAAGGTATAAAATTAAATCTTATTTTTCTTCTCAACAAATTTGCCAGACTTTATGTTTATTTGCAAAACCTTTTGTCAAATTTTAAAACAATTCTTTTACGTTTGAAAAGTTTTTAATATTTTTTATTATATTATTATTATTTTTAAATTAGTTAAGTTAAATGATTTTTTTAAAATTATTATTTAATTTTAAAGCATTTCTTTCATTTGAATTTTTTATAAATATTTAATTTTATTTTTATATTTTTTATTATTTATAAATTATTTATTTTATTTAATATTATTATTATTTAATTTATTTATTTTATTATATTATTATTTGTAAATTAATTAAGTTGAATAATTATTTAATTTTAAAATATATTTATTTTTTTAAATTTTTTAAATATATTTACTTTTTATTTTTATATTTTTTATTATATTATTATTATTTGAAAATTAATTAAGTTTAATGATTATTTAATTGTAAAGTAATTCTTTTATTTTAATTTACATACATATATTTTTATTTATATTTAATTAATAATATTTAATGCATATATATACATATTTTTAATTTTCTGATTTTTGATAACTTTCTGGTTTTTTTCTCATAATAGTTAAATATTAGATCCAATTAAGAGTATTCCAAGTGTTCATATTACCAAAATTCAAATTTTTCCGCTTTTTCTGTTTTTTGTTTTTCAATGTTCAAGATTTCCCTTATGCGACATTTAATTAAGCGCACAAGTTTTTAATGGCACACACAGCCAGCCAGCACCCACACACACACACCTATATGTTGTAAAATTTATAGCTATTATTGATATATATATATGTATATAAATTTATTAATTTGCGGCACTTTGACACGCCATTTTATTGAATTGACTGCGTGTAAAAATACTTTGCGTGCAGTTGAGTTTTTCTTCGTATTGCTTTGCGAAAATGCATGAAATCAAGCGACTGCAGCATCCATCTTTATCAACTGGATGCTGGGCAGCTGCACGCTGCAGGCTGTTCTAGCAGCTGGGTCTTTGGTTTGGTCTACATTTTTGCGCTTGCCCAAGTGAAATGAGTTGCATCCGGGAGCTGGAGCTGAGCTGGAGCATGGTGCTCCGAACTCCGGCAACTGCAAGCGTTGCATTCTTAACGCCCGAGCACTTTTTGGCCCACAAAGAAAAAAAAAAAAATGATGTTCGGACTGCGTTACGTACGGACAGCCAGCGTTGCATCCGGGCGTGCATGTATGCCACGTAACGTATACTTTATTCCTGTTCCTGTATGCTGGCGCATTTCCTCACATACACACAGAGATACAGACACACACACACATTCGCGCAGTCGTAACGAATTTTGATGCATTTCCTGGGCGAACGCTCGAGCGCGCAAGCAAGAAATTTATGTGCAATCTTAGAAAAATAATGATTATCTTTTATTTTATGGTTGAGCTGCTATATAGCCGCTCCAGCTCCTGCTCCAGCTCCTGCTTAGTTGGCAGCCATTGTGTCATATTATTGTTAGCGTCAAGCGAGTCGTAAAAGCGCATAAGCTTTCAAATATTTAAAGCCAGTTTACGACTGATGCTCAGAGACACGTGAGCTGCGCAATTATATGGCAATACGCCCACACAAATTGATTGCCATTGCCACGCCTCAAAGCATCACAGACATTTCGTGTGTGTGTGTGTGTGTGTGTGTGTGAGTGCGCACTCGAGCCTCATTCATTGATTCAGCTCACTTGAGCAACTTATTAGGCTCGACTAGCTACTCATTGAGCATCATAAACACAAATACATAAAAATAAACATTTTTTTTTCTTTTTTTTTCAAGTAGATCTTTATAACCTTTTACCGATTGCTTAATTATGCGTCAACTTCTTCAACTCTCCGGTTTTATTGCGTGCGCCCCAAAGTAGGCAACATTTTTGTTACGGCTCGAAATGAAGTGCTATAGCAACAACAACAACAACAACGTAAGCCGATTAGCAATGGAAAATGTAAATATTTATTTTTGATATTCTCTAATTGGACTGCAAATAAGCCATATTTTGTTGTACACACAAAAATACATACACATTTATATTGAATGAAACAATATACAATCAGCTCACATTGCTATTCAGTTTTAAAGCTGTGAAAAGCCTATTTTCTTTTGTTTTCCATTGCATTTGGGCAAACATTTTGGTTTGCATGAGTTCATTGGAGTTGCTAAATATGAATGGCTTGTGGGTTTTACTGAATTTTCTCTTAAAATTATATTGCTACTTGCTTGATAACCGGAATACATATATTGAACACGTTGAGAATGCATGGAAAATACGAAATGCTTCAAGATAAACATAGGGAATACCAGAGCTAATTCCTTTTAATTATCAAGTTGAATATATGTAACAATTGATTTGCTATAATATTATAGTTCGCCTTAAGTTTGGTTTTTATAAATCCCACTTTTTCTGTTGAGTTTTAAGTACATAAAACTGTAATGAGTACATATTTAATTAACAACAAATATATACAAATATTTCTTTATAAATTTCCATTTTTCAGTGCAATTTAAAATACATAAAACTATGATATAAAAAAATAAATGAACAACATATAAAATATGCAACAAATATTTACTGTGTTCTAATTTTTTTCCGTAAAATTATAAATACATAAATCTATAATGTGCAAACATCAAATAAATAAAATTTATATAAAAAAATATTTGTTTTTTTAATAAAAATCTGTAATTTGAAAATACATATTTGGTAAATAAAAATATATATAAATATTTTTGCGCCCAGCTATTTATATTAATTTAATTGAATTCGTTATTAAAGTATATATTTAATTTATTTTTATATAAGTATTAATGAATACATATACATATAGTTGCTAATATAATTAAAATATATTTTGTCTCAGCTAATTCGATTTAAAAGTTTTAAGAAAAAATTCAATACAAATATATAAATATTCATTTTAATATAAATGTATTTTATGGGCTATAGTTTTGATAAATTAATAAAATTAAATTATAAAAATCTATAATTTATTAAATTTATTTATATTATATAAATTATATTAATATAAATTAAATTAAATTATAAAAATAACTAATTAAATTTATTTAAGTCCAGCAATAAAGTTCCCTAATATTAAAATTTAAATATAACTAAAAATGTATTTTTTAACTTAATGTGAATAGATAAAAATATATATATTTAATTATTTATTTGCATGCTATATAAATGACAATTTAGAATTGATTGGAACTATTATTATTTTTATTATTATTATATTTATTTATCTTTCAATATATTTGCCTAACTAAGATTCCCTAAATTACTCAAAATCTAGTTTATAATTCAATGTGAATAAATATAAATATATATATTTAATTATTTATTTACATTACTCAAATAAATATTTAAATATATTTTATTTAAGCAATAAGATACCCTTAGATAAACCAATTAAAGTGGGCAATTCCTCACATAGTTTCCCTCCCACCATTGGAGGCCAGGCGAAATTCTCTGTTTCGAGACGAAGTTTTTTAATATACGCAAGTTTGCCTCACATTTCGCGCTGGCGCCTAGTGACACGTACTGAAAGGGGCATGGTTTAAGGCGGTGCCCTAATGATTATGAAATATGTACAGCATCCAGCAGCTGCCTTGGCATGCCGCGAAGTAACCTTAGCCTTAACTCAGACTCCCTTTTCTATCTCTCTTTATCTCTCTGTGTGTGTTGGCGCGTGTTAAACTTTCAACGGATAACGTCACTCAAGTGCGCATTCGAGCATCACAAATGACGTAATGCGCCATTTGAATCTAGCGAATATTTAGTTCAAAGGCGTCAAAGCGCAAATGCTCGACAGTTCCTCCATGTTGCTTATTAAATTTACATAACTAATTGAAAACATTGCCAAAGCACAGATACTGAGCTGAACTGCAAGCTGCGGCTGTCGAATGTCAACCATAAATTCCAATTAAACGCTCTGTGTAAGAGCCATGCCTTCGTGCCTTCGGGCCACCCAGTGTGTCTCTGTTTTGGTTTTGATTAAGTATACGCCCCCGGTTAGCCAGCTAGCTAGCTCGCTGTCTGCCTGTGGGGCTGGCATGCATGCAAAATGTGGTTGTGCAGCAGTTGCTGCATTTTCTAACATTTTCCATTTCCATTTCCATTTCGTATTCCAATTCATTTGGCAGGCAATGCAAGGCGTGTTCTGGCTTCTATATTTTATATTCACATTTCATTTTCTTTTCTTTTTTTTTGTTCTGTTTGGCGTTTTAATTGTTTTATTATCCACAAAGTGCTGGGCGCAATATGCGCGCCGGCCAAATCCCCAATTTGGCACTGTCGTTGACCTCGTTGCCATTGGCAGACACACACACACATACATTTATCTCTCTCTGATATATATATATATATATAAATACTTTTTTTTTTCGTACACTTGTCGAAGTCAGCGTCGCCTGCTGTCTGATATACGAGCCTGTGGCAAGTTTTTGGCTGCTGCACAAATTATGCCAAGTGCATACTTGAGGCGTGGCCTGACAGCAGCAGCAGCAGCAGCATTTCGAACCAAAAATTGCCACAGGCATCCTCATTTGCTCTTAATAACGCCATACTCGATGGACTGACGACTGACGACTGCCTGCCTTCAGCTGCTGCTGCTGCTGCTCACCAAAATTTTTTAATTAACTTAATAAAAAAATGCAGGAATCTCATTATGCCATTTGCCGTTTGTTTGCCTTTACTGAAATTAATGCAATTGCATTTATATATATTCGACAATGCGAGACAAAACAAACACGTCTGAGCCAGCTTAAGACCTGAGCAGGGATTTACATTCTGAACTCAACTGAACTCGAATCAGGCAACTGTGTTTAAGCCGGGCCTTAACAAGACATTTAGCTGACACACACACACTATATAAAGTTCTATAACAACAACTGAAACTAACAATATAGTCCAAGTCCGAGCTGTGGCATCTGTGCTGCGGTCTGCCAACTACGCTCAACAAAATAACTTTATGGCAATGCTTAACTTTCAGATGACCTTTAAATTGTAGCCTCACTCAACTTTTATCTGCTAAATATGTAGGCTATTAAGCTGTACTTTGACTTTATTTAAATATTCAGTTAAAAAAAAACCAAAGAAATATATAAATTATATTTTATGTCAATTATTTTTCCGCCTCCATAATGAATAAATAAACCTCATAGCAGGAGATTTCTTAGGACTTTTTGGTTGAACTTAGTGAAACTGAAATTGTGCCCTATCCTATCTCCCCTTGCTCCCTCATCTCTTTCCCTGTCAGCTTTAAGTTTTTGATCTCCTCTCCTTCATTATATTTCATCTAACTTTTCATGTATACGTCTCTCTCTCTCTCACACTTTCTCTTTCTTTCTTTCTCTGTTTTTGTTCTCTTGAGCTCTTATCTTTTCTTGGTCTTTGCTATCTCTCATTAACGTCTAGTTCGGGTTATATCTTCTGCCTTTATAATACCATCACAATCCCTTGCATTATTTCTCTCTCTTTCTGCAGATCTCTCTGACTCTGGCCCATATTGTCATGTCATGTCATACTTTCCCACTGTCTTTGTGTTTGTCAATCTCTCTCTATCCCTATATCCTTTATCCTGAACTGATAGAGTCAGTTCTCTCTATATCACTCTACCTTTCCGTCCTCCTCTTTCTGTCTTTCTAAAAGGCAACTTTCTATCAGCTAAAGCTTAAACTTTCCCTTAAAGTATTTTTTTTCATCTTGCTCTCAATCTCTTTTAACTACCACTGTATACCCTGTAAAAAAGTAGTATTTAAGATGTTCTCACAGATGAACAATAAATGCTTAGTCACAACAAATTGCAACTACAATATGTGTGTGTGCCTGTGGTCAGGTGCAAATGGTAGTCAGACCACGAGTTACGCCAAGCAAATGTATACAAAAATAATAGAGAGAGAAAGTAACAGAGAGTGAGAGAGAGAGAGAGAGAGGAAGACTGAGTATGTGTGTGTGTGTGTGAGAAAACAATGAAAGAATTTAGTTTAATGGTCTCGCATGTTGCGCATACTTAAGGCCCGGCTCTTCAGGTGGCCAAGTGCTGTTGTTGTTTGTTGTTGTAGTTGTTGTTGCTGCTGTAAATGCTGTGCGTGTTGTGTTTATTAGTTAAGATGAAGGCAAAACTGCATGGAATACATAAATTTGGGCAATCTGGTCACATAACTCACGAGCGAGCGCCAGGACTCTCTGCCGTGCGCACGTTCGCCTCAATACAGTTGACTTGTCAGCGTGTTAATTTGCTAAATAATTTTCGAATTTCTGCCGGACGGTGGCTGAGGCTCGGGCTAAGCAAATAGCCATAATTCAACAGAAGCAGCGAAAAACACACGGTCGACACGCCCACTTAGACAGTGGCCGGTCAAGGCGTAAACGTGCCAAATATGCAAGCGACGCTAACAAAAACCCAGAGCGAGCGCCAAGTGGCAAGGGCTAAAGGACACACAGCTAATACGCACACACAAACACACACACACACACACTCAGATACCCAAGCTAGAAATAAGTTAGAGTGATTTAGTTGGAGGTGATTGACTTGGAAATACCCTAAACTATATAAAGCAGAAATTATTGAGCTTGTGTTGAGCCTAACTTCAGTCTTTTTTTTTTTTTTAAATAATATTTTTAAAACATAAATAATAATAAAGGCAACCAAATGTGCCCAAATATATATGTTAATTCCAGCATATACATATTAGTATTTTATATAAATAAATATTGTACTTATTTTTTAAATATTATTATTTTTAGTATTTTTAGGCCTAAGGTGGCCAAAATCAAAATTTACAAAATTTCTGTAATGGTATTTAAGTTACAATAAAAAATAATTAATAAAACTAAATCAAATATAATATAGTTAGGTGAGCTGACGGTCAAGGCCTATAAAAGCTCAGCTCACAGGCTGATAGAAAAATAAAAAGTATATATATAAAAAATATATAAAAAGTATATAAATATTTATAGCTTTTGTCGCTCCTTCTTCTACCCGCCACAAACACTTTTAGTCAAACCAATACACCCAAAAATCTCATTTTCAATGAGTATTAAAAAGGGAAGCCAAGCCAAGCACATCAACATACATGGTCAAGACATTTTGGCTATGTGTTTCTGTGTGTGTGTTTGTGCTTAATACAAAAAGGATACAAGCTGAAGAGAGTGGTAGGGGCTGGAAAAAGCGGGAGGTGTACGGGTAGAAAACTGTTTATGATTTCCTAACACGATTTTAGTAACTTTTTTCGTTTCCACTTCTGGTTGTTGTTGTTGTAGTTGTAGCTCTACCTGGGCCACTCGTTTATTTGTTTGCCTTTGCCCAGCTACGTGAGAAAATTTTTGGGTTCTTCTTTGCGCTTCTCAAACCAATTTTGTTTTAGGTTCGTTTTTTTTCTCGTTTTTCGGGCACTTTGCTTAAAAATTTGCGACGATTGGACATGCATTCGCACACACGTTCATCAATTAGTGTTGAAGATTTAATTGTGGCACGTGTGAACTTAATTAAATGGCATTAGCTTTTGTAATTGTACAGACGAGCCACACACACACACACACATGCACACACATACATGCACATATTTAATTGATTTGCGGGCAGAGGGCCGCGCAGAGCATGCAATTAAATTGCAGCACTTTGTATGCGAACATATTTGCATTCCAATTAATTTTTCAAGCATGCATATTTCGGATTTATTAATATGCATTTGGACTCACAGAGTGAGAAAGAGAGAGGTAGAGTGGGCTCTACTACAGTTAGTTGCTGTTGTAGTTGCTTATTTACCTTTTATTTTGTTTTTTAATTAACTATATGCCATAAAGTTGGGAATTGCACAGCTGCACTTAATTAGCATTATAATTGTCCTGGCAACCACAACAAAACTTTTCGCACTGCATCTTACTGGCTCCGACTAAAACGAATGCAAATGCAAAATGAGCGCAATATAAGCCGAAGCTGGGATTTGATGGCAGAGTATGCCTTATAAGGCAGCCATCTAGCTAAGTGCAAAATTATTCAGAATAACTAGATTGACTGCATTCTAAGTGTGGCCTAGAAGGCTTTAAATACCTTTGACTGGTGACTGGCTTGATTTACTATAACCTTTAATATTTACGAGAACTATATATGCTTATACCTCATATAAGTTTCTTGAGTGGGCAAAAAAAAAAAAAAAAAAAAAAAAAGAAATAATAGTAATAATAATATATAAAAAAAAATAAAATAAAATAAATAAATACAAAAAAATAAATAAAAAAACAAATAAAAAATATTTAAATTAAATTAAAAATAAATAAATAAAAAAAAAACAAATAAAACACATATAAAATAAAATATAAATAAATAAATAAATACAAAAAAAAAAAAAAAAATAAATTAATACAAAAAAAAAAAAAATAAATAAATAAATAAATACAAAAAAAAATAAATAAATAAATATAAAATAAAATAAAATAAAAATAAATACAAAAAAAAAAAAAATAAAAATAAAATGAAATAAAATAAAATAGTCGCTCTCACGAAAAATTTAAGTCAGTTTAAATTATATATTAATACTAATATTTTAATAAAATAATTAAATATGTAGTCCAGTAGATAAACTAGTTAAACAAGAAGAAGTAGAAAACCTTTTACTTTTCTGTTGTTTTACTGTATTCGTTGAACTATTTTAAAGCTATACAAATTTAAATTATTATTTCTTATTTAAATTATTATTTTACTTTTGTAAGAAACTTAAATAACTGCCTCAACATCTTTTTTAAATGTTACTATGATGAAGAGTAAATGTTTTCTTTCGATCTTCATGCAAATTCGCCTAATCGTTATAGCTGCAGGGTACATGCTAGTCATGCTCATTCTTCTGCCATCCGAACCAAATAACCATTATATGCGTGTCAAAATAAATAATAAACAAGTATTTTTCTACTTTTTATTTTTATATTTTTTTAGTAAACAAAGCGGCTGATTGCAGGCGAACAGGCAAAACATTGCAGAGTCGCGCATATCAAATAAATTATGAAGTTTAACATTTGCGGCCATGGGCAACGGAATATTATTCATGTGACCTTTTTTTTCTGGTCCTCATTGTTGTTGTTGTTGTTGTTGTTGGAGTGGAACGCGTTTTAACGAAAACATGCGTCGAATTTTAAGTATGCAATTTGCTTTTTGCTCTTCTAAAAACACACACAACAAAATATACTAGATGCATATATACATACATATATGTATGTACGAGCATATAGTGTTTTGTTTGTGGAATTAAGCCTTTATTGGTTGCTCGTCCAACCAAATATGAAAACAACTAAACAGAGACGACTGCAGAATACTGCTTAATGGTGAGAAAGAAGCAGAGGAACAGCAGATAGATGAAAAGCCGATAGATGAACAGGCGCATGGAAGAAGAAGAAGAGATGAGCGGATGAAGGGATACACATAGAGAGGGATATACAAAGAGTCGGACGGACAGACAAGGAGTCGTAGAGACACACTGAAGACTGGATCGACAAATAGATTTATAGACGAATAGCTGTACGGAAAGTTAAAGAGGTAAAACGGTTTTTCGGGTATCTTGAGCCGACGATCGAGCACTTTGCACTATGAAACCAATATACTCCTCTGCCTTTGCTGAACAAGCATAATGAGCTGTTCGTTCCATTGCAACATCCCTTTCGAAAAAGGGCGTGGCAGCTTTAGCTCTAATGGCAAAGCTAACAAGCACGCTCAAAATAATAAACATGGCCACACACGCACTCTCTCTCCCTCTCTCTCTCTCTCTCCCTCTCTCTCTCTCTCTCTCAGTTTAGTTGCTATTAAAATTACCTGAACAACAGAATTTTGCAAATGCGCAAAGAGCTGCTTAATTCTGGCTGCATTGTTGTTGTTGTTTGTTCTTTGCAATTTAGCCGGTCTCGGGCAATGCATTTAAATTATGTAAATAAATTTGGAAACTGTTTGGCAGCGATTTAGCTTCGAAAATATTTTGGCTGCTGCATTTTATGCTCGGCCATGTTTGAGCCTTCCGGCCATTAGTTTTGGTTTTTGTGCCAGGTCGCCATTCAGGTGACAATGCAAATAATTATGTAGCACACGCTCAATGGACTAAAAGCGAGATAGAGAGAGAGAGAGAGAGAGAGAGAGAGATAGCTACATTTGTGTGCGTGTGTGTGTGTGTGCTGGCCATTAAATAAATCAGAAAGTAATTAAAACAACATGAAATGCGAGCTACAACACGCTGCGGAAGCAACTCCCATCTACACACACACTGACACACACACACGCATTTGTGCTTCCTCTGCTTCTTCCTATTTAGCAAACACAAAAAAGCGTGAAAAACGCGACCAACGGACTAACAACAGCAAAGCAGACAACAAAAAACAACAGCAACAAGAAGAGGAAATATGAAGAAGAAGCACTGGTAGAGCAGTCTATCTCACAGTCCGTCCGTTTGTCCGTCCGTGCGTCTGTCTGTCTGACTGGCGCAAAGAAAATGCAAAATAAACTTAATTTACGTTTATTTGTGTTGACAAATGTTTTTCCGAACGAGTGCAACTTTTAATTGCAAAAATTTATTTGATTTGCCAGACACTCTCTCCCTTCATCTCTCCCTCTCTCCTTCACTCACCCACACTCTCTAGTCGCTCTCGCCCTCACTTGGTATTGGTTTCATGTTTGTCTTTTTGTGCTTTTCGCGTAGGTGAAGCCAAATATAGCAGAGCTCTTCTAATAAGCTCCACTGTGTGACTTGGCCTTCACTATTTAACTTGACAGTTGACTTGGCTTAAAGCTAAATTTGTTAAGGTATTCAAAAGGTATTCAAGGACTCGCGCTGGGCCAAGTGCTATTGCCTTTCTTTCCCTTTTCTCAATGCATTGTTCCATTAGCTGTAATTTGATTCGATTTAACAGTTGCATTATTTATTATATATTATTATTATTTGTTCATCAGGTGCATAATAAATTATCTAATGTAAAGAGAAACTACAGTTGCATCCAAAGTAGAAGGCAATTGCACGTATTACTGGCGCCATCTATGTGTCAAGAACATAATAATTAATTTAGAATTTTCACTGGGACCTAATGTGAGACTTTGGATGTACTTTAATGGGCATCTAGCAGGCTTGAAGCAGGTTGAATTTTTGTTGTGTTTTTAATGTTTGTATGTTTTTTTTTAATATACATTTTATATATTTTTTTGTATTTTATTTTTATATTTTATATATTTTTTATTTATTTTTTATTTATTTTTTATATATTTTTTATATATTTTTTATATATTTTTTATATATATTTTTTTATATATATATTTTTTTTGTAGAAATATTCAACTGTACGTTTATTTATTTATTTAGATTTTTTTTTTTTTTTTGCAATTTAATTTCAGTTTTTAAATATTAATGGTATATATATTTTTATATTTACGTACATATTTTTATTGTTTTATTTATTATTTTAATTTTTATAATTTTTTTGCGTTTCTAATTTTTAAAAACATTAATTGAGGTTTTATATAAATATACAAATATATATATATTTTTTATATTTCAAAATATTGCTCTGAAAAAATTTGCACATATAAAAAATATTCACGTAATGAATTAAAATCAATTTAGAACCTCTTAATCAAGGCAATCTACAAGCCAATTGATTATATGTAAAGCTTTTAGCAAATAGGCTTAAATTCATAGAAATAATTTAACCACAACAACAAAAAAATGCAATACAAATACATTTTTTTCCCCCTATATTAACGAAAGAGCATTACAAACACATAAAAGACCATTTAAGCTATAGCCGTGCGGATAAATAATCTACAGCCATTTGTCTCGCTTATGTTTGTCAGTGCCCATGTTGCGGCCAGCTTGATATTGCATGCCACATTCAAATGCTGCACTAGCCACAAACATACGCAGAGTTCTGTGCAAGGTTTTTCAAACATTATTTGGTTTGGTTTCATTTTTTTTTTTTTTTTTTTAGTTTTTTGCAAATGTTAAATGCTGCGCCTTTGTCTGGCATTTAGTGCCGCAATTTTTTTTGGCAGCAGCAAATTGTGTGTTGGTTGGGTCAGGTGAAGTGCTTCACTAACCGCTGCCAATGGCTGCCTCTGTATGTGTATGTGTGTGTGTGCCCTGACATATGCGCATAAACACATGCATATTGTAACAGTTTCAATTGCTGCGCGCAATATTTGTTTGAGCTCTATTTTTATTTATTTATTTTTCTGTCTCTCTCTCTCTCTCTCTCTTCTTTTTCACTCATATTATGCAGCAGCTGTTGCGGTTTTTCGCTACCCGCCAACATAATAAAAATTTGAAATATTCAATGGCAATTATGCCGCATGCTGCATGCAGCCATTGCTCTCTAATTATTCGGTTTCTTCAACGTTCATTGCACTCGCAGCAACGGCGACGGCAAAAATGTCGGCAAAACAATTTCAACCGGGTTTTGGTGTGAAATTTTTCTGTCAACTTTTTTTCACACTGTCTCCCCCCAAGTTTTTATCCCTTTCAAGTGCATTGAGAGAGTGTGATTGTGTGTGGGTATATTGTTGCAGTTGAGGTGATTCGACTGGACTGGCTATCATATTTATACTTGTGGATAAACATATATGCAAACATATATACATACATACATACATATGTATAATTAAATTTCTAAAGAGAATCGTCTCTTCAGTAGATCTGACCCTGCGTGTCTCTACTTTTCTCGTCTTTCCTTTTCATACATATGTACAAAAAAATAAAATTCAAATAAATAAAATGTATAAAAAATATAATGAAAAATAAAAAATGTGTAAGGATTATTTTTATTCTGTTTTAAAATTACGAAAATACGAGAAAGATCATAATAATAATATTGTACATATAAATATATTTTTTTTTATCATCTTGCACGCATTTTGTTAATTTAAAAAATTTAATTTTTACACATTATTTTAAAACGGAATAAAAATAATTTTTACACATTTAAAAAAAATATATTTTTCATATATACATATATATATATATATATATATATATATATATATATATATATATATATATATATATATATATATATATATATATATATATATATATATATTTATATATATGTATATATATATATATTTTTTTTTTTTTTTTTTCATTTTTTTTATGCATAAGGTAAAGCTCTTTTGATCGACATTAAAGTCTTATGGGATTAGTTATTTAATATTCACAGACACATTTTATAACTAAGCATTATGCTGTTGGCATAAATAAATAAAAAAAAATTTTGAATTTTTAATTGAACTCCCTTTTTTTTCTGCCTGTTAAAATTGAAACAAAATTCATTTTAAAGTTGTGGCAGAAGCATGTAGACGACTCTCCGCACTACTTCCAGAGTATTTGCTAGTCAGGCATGCCCAATTAGAACGCCTTCCCCCGCATTTTTTTTCCTGTTAGCCATGCCTGCAGGCGGAATTTTCATTAAAGCATTTTTGATGTCTAATTTGCGTAGTTTTTTTTTTGTTATTTTTTTTGTTTTTGTCGCCTGCTCCCAGCTGACTGAGAAGCCGTCGCCTTTTTAGCAGGCGACTGACACGTTAAGCATTCAAGGGATTGTTTTGGCCAGAAGAGGCGAAGCTGCCTGACTC
This sequence comes from Drosophila aldrichi, assembly GCA_035045965.1. NCBI lineage: Eukaryota > Metazoa > Arthropoda > Insecta > Diptera > Drosophilidae > Drosophila > Drosophila aldrichi. The sequence continues at coordinate 7,034,976 of JAWNOM010000161.1, forward strand.
TTTTGTCTTCTATATGCTTCTCTTTTTTTCTTGCTGTCTCTCTTGTTGTTGTTGTGCTGCAGTTGTCAGTGGCCGCTGTTGTTGTTGTTGCTGTTGTTGCCTTTCAGCTCAACTCTGATTTGGGGCCCAGTTTGCTGTTGGGTGTTTTTTTTTGTTTGTTTGTTTGTGTGCTTGGCCTGCTTCTTTGGTCGCTCCTGCTTGTCGGACAAACTGTCGAGTGCCAACACTAATTCGCATGCAGCAAAACAACAAATGCACATGCACACATTTGCGCACTTTTTGTGTTGGATTTTCAGCTAAATTTGTGCCAGCGCTTTAGACGCCTGCTTTTTGTTAATTTGCAATTTTCTAACCATATCCATTTTGACTGCGCCAGTTTGCATCTGTATGTGGGTACATGTGGGCGTGTGTGTGTGTATATGGCATATATGTATGTATGTCAGAGAGCTTCACTGGTCAGCATTTCGTTTGCTGCCTGCTGACTGCCTGGCATTAATTCAATTTCTGTTTGCATATTGCCAGCTTCTGTTACTCGTCCAATTCTGTCTATGTGCATATTTTTTCTTTTTTTTTTTTGTCTTGCTCTGCAAGCCTTTGCAATTGCAGCTCATGTGTCAGCAGACTCAAATGAAACCCCTTTTTTTTTTTTATTTACATCGGCTTTCAACTGTTTCGGTTCCACTAAAACAATTTTTGCATCAGTTTTTAATATCTTGTCAATTTTCCACGTTTTGCTGCATCTGACAGATTAATTAATTTCTTATTATTTATTACTTTTATTTATAAATTTTCTCTTTTTATACAAAATAATTGAAATCTTTTTCTTTGAAAATATAGATTTTTTAATATTAATAAGTATATTTAATTATATTGCATAAAATGCACTATATTTATGTAAGTAAACCATTTTGAATTATAAAAATAATATATATTTATTTTAAAATTTTTTTATTTATTTATTTTATCTATTTTCAATTTGAAGTTTTTGATATATTTTTTTTTTTTTTTAGCTCTTATAACTAGTATTTATTTTTTATGCATATTTATTATCCTTGCTTGTGGATAAAAAAGTTGTTTTTGAAAATCACTTGAGTGCACTTACCAATGTCTTGGACACCATGGCGTATGCGTATTCTAGTTATTTTCTCGAAATACTTTTGATAACTTTAGTTTCTAGTTTAGTTTCTAGTTTCTATGTCTTTTTCTAGTAAGGCAAAACGAAAATTTCAAATTTTGCAACCGCTCAACACTTGGACACATGCACCCTTTTTTTTTTTTTAAATTAATAATTTAATATATATCTATATCTATATATTTTGAAGAAATATGCTGTAAGTTGTGATCGCGCCCGGAGTTTTGTGCGACATGCTTGGCGTGACGAGAATTAGTGGACAATTGTTGCGCTACGGGCCATTTATAATGTCGCAGCGCTCTGAAATAGGCAGCACTTATTTATATTTATATAGAATTATTACAATGTGCTGCCGTCTATTGTTAGATATGCCACCAGATCTATGTAGCTGTAGCTGTAGCTGTATTTGTATCTGTGTGTGTTTATGTGCATTTGTCATTGGTTAACCGTCACTTTGATGACAGTGGGAAAAGCCCTTTGGCAAGTGCGAATTTCTGTTGCTACCAACACGCAATTACCTAATGCAATGCGCGAATAGCTGTTGCTCTTATCGTACAGTGGTATAAATAAATATATATCTATATACATAACTATGTATATATAGCTATACAAATGAGGAACTGCATAGTTTCCATGACAAATCGACTGCAAGCTAATCCATCGAGCAAGCGCAGAAGAAACTCAAGTCAGAATATACTCCTTCAGTAAGTGAAGAGGGTATATTAGGGGCAGTTTTTCTGTACACATAGCAACTTTTTAAAAATAAAATAAAATAAATAAATAAAAATTATCTCAATGCAATAAGTATATGTTTATTTATTACCAGTCTATTTATTTCTCATGGAGGCATGAAATATTTAAATTAAATTCAAATCTCTCTCATTTTGTAGAACAACAACAACAACTATTCTGTCCACTTAGCACCCCTTGATGCATTTTGTTTTTATTTACCGGCTGAACGGGTATGATGCAGTCGCTTACACCCCGTTGCAACAGCCTTGCTTATTTTCATTCAGGCATTAAGATACACAGACAATTCAACCACGCAATGTTAGAGTAGCGGACCTTATAAACAAGCTGTATGTATGTATATAATGCCTGCTGCAGTGGCACTCGCTTAGCTTACTGGGCAGCAGCCCGTTTAGCTTATCTACAAAACACACACACACACACACATACACAGGGAAACATCTATTGCTATTACGTAGTTTGGGAATATTCCGCATAATGATAACATTTGAATTTTGGCTTGATTTATGAGCCATTGCATGAAACACTGTGTATGGCTTATCAACAACAACACTAACAACAACAACAACAGTGGTGTATCACTCACTTGACTGTTTGTTGCCTCGCTTTAACAAGCCCATTCACATTTAATTCACCACAGTTCACAATAAATACGAATCTATTCCAATACTTATGCATATCGTTCACAAAACAGAAATTGAAACACCCAAATTATGCTGGATTTATGATTTGGTTCAGTGTGCACTTCATTTTCGACATCAATTATTCAAAGTCAACTGCAAACGAATATATTTGCTGTTGAATTTAAAGGATTATCGATATGGCTGGCTGCAGTGTTCGGCTTAAGGCTGAACTAAGCTCGGGCTTATGCCATGATTCCATTTATATGAATATCTCATTTATGACCAAAGAACTTGAATGCTGTGAGAGCAATTGGATTGGGAGTTAAGTCTCTGTCATGCTCACTTGAGTCGAAGAAATTGCCGAAATTTATTTATTAATGAATGTGCATTTTATTTGCTTTTAAACTGTTTTTAAAGTAAAAAAAGTTGTTTAAGGCAACATGAATGAAAATTAATATGAATTAATGTAAAATTTGATTTTAAAACTCCAAGTAAAGAAAAAAAAAAAAAAAAAAATAAAATAAATAAATAAATAAATAAAAATAAAATAAATAAATAAAAATAAAAATAAATTAAATAAATAAATAAAATAAAAAATAAAAATAAATAAATAATAATAATAATAATAATAATAATAATAATAATAATAATAATAATAATAATAATAATAATAATAATAATAATAATAATAATAAAATAGTTCAATTAAATAAATCATTACATGAATAAAAAAAAAAAAAAAGCAAAAATGAAAATAAAATAAATAAAAATTCATACATAAATAATTAAAACTATACTAAAAGTTTTAAATACTATTTAAAATATTATTTGATCTAGTTTGTATAGAAATTATAAGAGATTAATTAGACTTACCTGGCCCATCAAGGCATTTTGATGTTGACAATTACTGCCAATTATTGCTGCTTATTTTTGCATGGCATTGTTCTTGAAATTCGCAAACAAAGAGAATGAAAGTCCTTCGATTTCTCGAACATAATCACTGGAAAAATTTAAGGTGAAATTTGAGAATGCCGCAAGTCCTTGAAAGACAATAGAGAGCTTTGGTTGCCTTGACTTGACTTGACCTTGATGATGGAAATATTTTCTCAGAAAATTAACTGAAAGCTGACTATATAATGAATTGATTGAATTAACTTAATAAATATGTAGTTAAATGTGACAAGACTACTTAACCTTAGATACAAATATATTATTATTAGTGAAAGTTGTCATAACTCTTTCATTATCTATAACTAACTGCCCCCAACCACTGAATTATTTCCTCATCGTCTTCCACAGCCTCTAAAATATTTATTTAAGTAATATATGCTTAGATGAAGATAGTTCATATAAGTAAAATGAAAGTATGTCGTTTGTTTTTTTCTACTCCTTGCACACTCCATTTCCGAGCTAGACTTCTGCTATGCTAGCAGTTATGCTTGCTTCTTTTCTTTTACTGCCACATGCATAAGGCAATTGAGCAAATGCTTACAGAGTTTCAGAGCAGAAAAAACCCTAAACATACACACACACACACAGGTACACAGACAAACACGATTGCATATTTGAGTAGCAGCTGCTGCAGCGCTGAAAAGTATGCAACACAAATGTGTTTGACGAGTGAAAACTGTGGCATGCTTTGCCGCTTGGTATTTGATTGACAACTCGACGAAAACAATTTGTGTGCATAACGAATTTGAAGCAAAAATTCCATAGTGCAAATTGTTTAGCACCTAGCACGAACAGCAAACAGAGAGAGGGAGAAAGAGAGAGAGGGAGAGATAGAGAGAGAGGCAAACATGTGGCCAAAATATCTAGTTGATTTGTTGGACACGTATGTTTAATGTCAGACAGTTAACGAAAGCAACTGAGTGTCTGTGTGTGTGTGTGTGTATGTGTGTGTGTGTGTGAGTGATTTGTTTGTACACCCCTTAGAAATAGTTGTACTAATGAATTGCAGCTCAGCTCAGACATGCACATTTCTAGGAAATTCGTTTGCTTTTACCTGCTTTGACAGTTCCTTTGCTGCTTAACTTGGTATTCATTTATTAACTCAACTCACTTTGTGGTTGACTAATTAATAATTTTAAGTGTATATATATATTTGTATATGTTTATGTATTTATATATTTAAATATGCATTATATACAGTCCATTGTTGACAAACTTTTCTAGCCATCTTTAAGTATTCGTCAGAGCGGCTCTCTGTGGCCTTTAGTTTGACTTTTTGTTGCTTTCTTGACCGCTTCCGCTGCCGCTGCCTCTGCCGCTGCCTCTGCCGCTGCAGACGTCGTCAACATTTTTAGTTATTTTTTAGTTGACTTCATTTTGTTTTGTGGCCTTTATTGTTGGCCAGGCTTACTGCAAGTTTTTGACTCTTTCGCATCACTCATTTTCATTTTGCACATTGCTCTGCTAGTCTTTTCTCTTCTCCTTTTTTTTCCCCCGGTTGTTTCTGGGGTTTTTCTTTCTGCCGCATGGCCTGCAGTTGGCATCTTAAAGTTCTTGAAATAATTGCCCAACCAGCGGCTAGGGACAACTTTGTGCGCTTTATTCTTTTGTGGTTCTAAATTCTCCGTGCTCTGTTTTGACTTTTTTCCTTTCCGTGTTTTCGGGTGGAATTTTTATTTAGTTTCTGTTTCGTTTTGCGTTGGGATTTAAGCTGGAAATTAAAGAGAATACATTTATGGTGAATTATTATTTAGTAGTAATTTTTAAAGCATATTATATATTTAATATGGAAATTAAACAGAATAAATTTTTAGCTGATTATTATTTATATTTATTTATTTTTTAAATTTTATATTAAATTGAATACATAAGTATGATCCATATAAAAGATTTCTAGCTTACATTTACATATATTTTTATTATCCTAACTGCCGTTAAATATTTCAATATATATGTAGATAGTATTTTTAGAATATATATTCATATTGTGCAAATTATTTCAATAAATATGTACAATATATAAAAAAAAATGTCTCAGACACTACAAGTTAAAAGTATAAGTAAAAAAATGTAAAGTACATAATATACATACATATACATATGTATGTATATATTTGCTCACATGTTTACACATGTCTGTTTATTTTTATCTAACAAAATGTTCGTTAACTTTCTTCCACCTTGCGAATCAATCACAAAGCACCGCTATCAATAACAATTACTACAATCGTATTGTATATTGATAATGCAATGCCTACAATAAGCCATAAGACATGAAAAAAAGTGATATATGGCAAAACGTCAACACTCGATCATACTTGATGTGGCGAAAGTTGTCTAGATTGCTTAAGAGGCGAAATGTCCTGGAACTTGGCATATAATAAAGATATATAAATTTATAATACCTCTGCTTTCTGCTTGAAATATGATCAACAATCGTAGCTAAATTTGAACACAGCTAGAGTCAACAAATTAAATTGAGACTTGTCTGCACAAAGCTTTAAATTTAAATAAATAATAATACAAAATTAAATATTAAATAAATTGTACCCCTTCATTTCAAATATTAATGCTTCACTTTTGGACTTTATCAAAGTGGCTCGTTCCACTTAGAGCCCTCGTTATTTGTGGGCTCAAAGGTGAATTAGGGCCAAAATGTTGACTGCTTGACGTCAGTCGTTTGGCTGGGTCATTCGAAATATGCGTCATGAGTTTGATTTCATTAGAGCGCGCGACTATTAAGCAAACCTTCAAAGCGAAACCCTTTTGGCTGTTCGCCGAACAACAGCTGCAATTACATGCAATGCAGGCCGGTAAAGCTCGACTGGAGCAGAGCTCGCCTAATGTAAGAGCAGAGTAAAAATTTAATTAGTTCACATTCCATTCGTTGCACTCGCTCACAATTGTCCAGGCTGGCAAGCCAAGGTGCTGGAGTGGGGGTAGGGGCAGGAGCAGGAGCCGGTAGGGGCAGGCGCCAGCTGGGACATGTTGTGTGCAACAAGGCGGAAGTTTCCATTATAATGCAACAGTCGGCAGTCGTTGCAATGGCAACTGCACTTTATGCCAGTTGCCAGTTGGCAGTTGCCAGTTAGCCTGGTTAGCGTTCCCCTTGCACTTGGCCAATAAAATTATGTGAGGCTTAGACTCATTACATTTTTCATGGCTATAAAGTTTAATTAATTTTCGCAAAGGTCGCCGCCAGCTCGACTAGCCCTGTAAGGTTTATAAATAAATATAATAAATCTATATAGATATGATAACTGATCATAATCAGCGTATAATCTTTATAGACATGACGGCTAATCGGCAAAAATTGACGCACGAGCTGCGGCCAGGCGGACAGCAGGCAGCAGGCAGGGGGCAATCAAACGCCCACAAGGCATAAAACATATGAAAACTATTACCGATTGACATTTACACGGCAAGTTATCGCGAAAAATTGATTTCACGCGGAATGTAAGAGACAATTTATGATTGAGGGAGTACAGATATCCATTGATTGAAGGAAAATATAAATAAATTCTCTGTTAAGTTGATCTAGACCTAGATATTCTCTGGTAAACTGAAAAGAATATTTATTTTTCCTGAGATCTTGGAGGTAAGCTCTCACAAATTTAGTTTTTATATATAAAATACATACTTTTAGAAACAGATATGATGCAAATTACTAACTATTATCTTCACTTTTGACTTGATAAGGGCACAAGATAATGAAAACATAGAATTTTTCTAGAATTTTCTCTTCGAGAGCTCTGCTACCAACTATGAAAGTTTCAGCACTAGTAAGTCTCGAGATTTAAACATTCTTATCTAAATATTCCTACTCATTATCACGCAGCCCTATCCCACTCTCTTGCTGAGTAAGTCTCGAGATTTATGAGCTTTAGCTTTTAGTTGTTTAGTCTTAAAGACTCTAATATACATATTTACAGCAGCACTACCTCATTATCTATAGCGTACAGGGTATTCAAACAAAACTGTCAGCAGGAGTTGCCACTGTGGTAGTTGCTGCTGCTGCTGTTGTTGTTTGCCCTTGCATAGTATTCAATAAGCTTGTTTATAGCTTAGACAGCAGTCACGCATTGCAACTAATATTGAGCACGCGTTTTAATTGAATTTCACGCGCTTTCATAAACTCAACGCATGCCGCCGACTCCGGTCGAGTTTTTATGACTCTCCCACTCAAGCGGAACGATCCGAAACTACAATTGCGATTTCTATTTCGAATTCAATTTCTATTTCGGTTTCACTTCGCCACGCAGACAATGCGACAGTAGCAGCAGGAGCAGGAGCAGCAGGAGCAGCTGCCACCCACAAACCAAACAAGCAATACATCCATCCATTCACATCCATTCACATCCATCCGTTTTCATTCGCATTGAGAGCGTGTTTAATTGCGCGCACTTCTTGTTATTGCAATCGTAAAATCTTTTGTTATTGCCTTACAACAATTTGTTGTGTGTATTCAGTCCGCACCAAATTGCATTGTAGTATATATAAAAATAACAGTGACATCAGTGCGTATACGTAATGCGTGTTGTAAAAATAATTATCGGAAATTATATTGGTTCGCGTAGTTCATTACGAATTATTACCAAATACTGCTACGACTGTTATCTGCCTAGAGCTGTCCCGCTGGCCCACTAGCTGGCTAATTATGTTTAGTCTTTTGTTTTTAATTACACGCTGATAGCCATCGACTTTATAGACACCTATCGGTGTCTGAAGGAATATTGTTCGAATCTGCCATAAATTAAATGAATGTCTACAAATTTTGATCGATATCAGTTTTCAATCAAACTATGTGAATCAGAATCACAGAAATATAACGAAATTTAACGATACTCAAGTTATATATATTTCTATATATATATATATGTATATATATGTACACATATCAATATTATTTATGCATCCAAAGTTCTACTGATAAAGCTAAAGCAAAGTTTATGTCCTAAATATTTTGGTATTAACTGTTAATTATTAACTGATACGACTGAGGTTTAAAATTATAATACACTAGAAATCTCTGCTAAGCTCATATATGTTTATTTTTGTATACACTGAAGCCATTGAGTAGGGTTAGGCAAACATTGTGAACGTGTATGTAACAGTTAGCAGGCAGTCGTGGCAGACCCCAAGTTATATATAAATTCTAGATCTGGTGTAAATGAAATAATATTCTATATTTTTATATATTTAGGATTTTCTTTTATTATCATTAATAATCGATATTTTAAATAGGTTTTTGAGGCATTTAATAAATATATTTAGCACACAGATCATCTCCCAGTCGAGCACTCTTACCCTCATCTTAACGTGTTTTAAATTTTAGCAATTCATGATTCATTTTAAAGTACGACGACGTCAGCGCACTATATTTTATTGATAACTACTTTGCTGATAAAGTTCTAATGATTTCAATGCAATAAATAATCGTATTTTAATTGTCATGTAATAAATTTTGAAAACTAATATTGTATTGTACCAGGCGCTGAATAATCATGGGGAATTCCAAATACGTAATACAGTTATCTGAAATCTCGAATCTGCTCAAGTATTAAAAGCGTGATTTCTAAAATTTATATAAATCAATAAAAGATGAAATAAATCTGAGATTAAGACTGTAAGCTTTGAGAATTGCATAGAGCGGCGTATCACATTTGACAGAATTAGAATTACATAGTACGATGATCTAAATTCACTACTAGAAAACTCAGTGCTCGGAGCTAATGCACTAAATAGATAAACTTAGCAATCAATGTTACAAAGATTATAGAAAAAGTGCAAAGTGCATATAGTAAACATTCGCAACATTCTATAGAAAATGTTATCTTTGAAGAACATGTAATTCCCAGAATGCCACCGTCTAGTTTCTTGAGTGTTTCGAAGAATAGCCACCATGGGGAATACTTTATGTGCTATAAATACAAAGCAAAACAATATTAATAATTATCGCAAAAAATGTATTGAAAATATTATCAATAAATGATTGAATAAATCACCTGTTACTCACAGTTGCTTTTTTGTTTTTTTAATTATTGTAGTTAAATGATTGGCAAATGGAAAAATGGCCATAAATTAATAGAATGCTTATCAAAGTTGAGGCTTACTTCAAGTGACCCTGTGAATCACCAAATGGTGACTCAATTTGCCATGGGGTCAGTTGAAGTGAACCTCAACTTTGATATATGTACTTATGTATATTATTATATTTATTTATATCTTTTTTTTTTTTTTTGTCCTACTTAACAACCAATTACACTGCTAGCTGTACTTAAGACACGCTCGCTGACGCATAGTGCCCTCTGAATGTCTGACAATCCATCAGATGTTAACTCAACGTAACTCAATGTCGAGCAAAACGGCGCTGCAGTTGCCACGTCTTCATTTCCGCTGACAGCTCTTGAAAATGGCTGACTGGATGGCCTGAGGCGCCCCACTGTGGTTGCTGCCCCACTCGTTATCGCTTAGTATGCCACGCGAGGGCGTGGCATTTGCTTTTAAGTAAATAATATTAATCATACGCCCGGTGGGGCCGCGAGCAAACGAACGCTCCGACATGCATCAAAAACAACGCGCGAGCTGCTGAAATTGGAAAATTGAAAATGCATTGTAAGCGAGGGGATGAAAAATAGCTGGCATCGCGTGAAAATGAAAATGAATAACGCTCTTCATACTCTTTTTAAAACCATTTCCAATGCATAGAGGGCCGAAATGCGAATGCGTGCATGCAAATGCATATCTAGCAGGCAATTGAAATGAAGCTTATAGCTAGATAGCACATAGATAATTGATTGCGTTGAGTTGATCTAAATCTGTCTAGTTAGACTAAGGATTACTAAGGATTTTTATTTATTATATTTTATTTATTATATTTTATATTTTATATTTTATATTTTATATTTTATATTTTATATTTTATATTTTATATTTTATATTTTATATTTTATATTTTATATTTTATATTTTATATTTTATATTTTATATTTTATATTTTATATTTTATATTTTATATTTTATATTTTATATTTTATATTTTATATTTTATATTTTATATTTTATATTTTATATTTTATATTTTATATTTTATATTTTATATTTTATATTTTATATTTTATATTTTATATTTTATATTTTATATTTTATATTTTATATATACCTTTTAGCGGGTTTTCGCACATCAAACTTATCTATGTGCAGCACTCCCAATTCATTTCCTACTTGAGCTAAAAGAGTCTTATCTTCTATGCCTTTATTGCATTGTTTATGGGTAACGCAAATTATAAATTCTGGTTCCTTCTTGTCTATCATATTTATTGAATTTTATTTCGCCGAATTTGATTTTATATTCGAAATTCTTCGTAAATTGCCAATAATTGCACAATCTATGGTTGCACGATTATTTTTTTTTTATTTGACTTTTTGTTTCAGCTAAATAGATAAGAAACGGAAACGCTCCGAGTGCTTAGTCAGCCACTCGAGCTCGAGGGTTCACCAGCGGCATTTCAGCTATTTGTTGCGCAATTGTTAATGCCTGATAAATGTATCGAATGGCTTAGCAAAAACAAGGCATTCAATGATAAAATGGCATTCAAATTAAATTAAATTGATATCGATAGAAAGTCAATTGATATGGTCAGCACCGGCGATGCGCTGCGCTATAAAATAAAGAAAATTTCTTAGGAATAGTTGAAGAAATTCTGAGAAATTTACAAAAAAAGTAAATTAAATATAAGTAAATAAACTATGTTTACTAGAGACTTGAAGTCGCTATTTAATCTTGAATCAGCTTTATATTTAATCTTGAAACACTTAAATTATCTTGTATTATTCTACATACACATAAACATAATTCACATGTCCGACATATGCTGACGTATTGTCTGTCAAATTATCATTTTTGATAAGATACTCAAGTAGTGTCAGCATAGAAATAACCTATGCATAAAATGTCGAAAGAGACCCAAACAACTTTGGCAAGTAGGGTAATCGAATATTTATATCATATCAGTTTGTCAGAGGCTTAAGACCGATGGCTTTTCACAAATTTCGTTTACTTTTGACATCCACAACTTGTGCCGCCTATAAAAGGTGACCCACAATTTGCTGGCCACTGAAGTACGCATTTTACGATCGTGCCACAAGCACATACGAAGGCATAAGCAAATTATCTCTTATTATAATATCGAAACGAAATGAAAATGTTTTTGCTAACGCTGTTGGCCTGCCTGGCGGCCGTTGTGTGCGCAGGACCCAGCCAATCGCTCGGTGAATCGAAGCTGCTGCAGGCGATGCGCAGCACCAATGCACTGCAGCAAAGCAATCCGGCTCGCTCGATAGAGTGCTTTCAGTACTACAGCGAGGTCTTCGATCAGCTGCTGCAGCAATACGAGCAGCAGTATCAAGTCTGCGAGAATACCAGCGAAACTCAGCTCGCGACACTCGATTGGCTATACGAGACGAAGCTGTCCGGCTTGAGCAATAATGCTCAGTCCGCCTGCCAACTGATTCAAAATTGCGATAGCCTAAATGATACCGGCTCAGCTCTAGCCTGTTATGCACAGGTGGTAAGTGGGCGCAAAGTGAACTATAATTAATAATTCTATATATGTATATATAAACATCCCTTACAGGGCACTGAGGATGCCAAAGTTATGTACAACATCTCGGGCACAGCCAGCCAGTATAGCGGTGAGTTCAATCAGAAGAAGCAGGTGATCGAGTACCAGCTCGATGAGTGCTCGAATGAGGCGAGACGTGCATATGAGGTGGACACGGAGCAGACCTATGTTAGTTTGCAGGCCTGTTTAATGGGCGCTGAGCCGGTGCCAAGTACCACTACAGCTGGAACTAGTGCATCTCCAGTGACCAGAACAACTACGCCCGTTCCCAGCACAACGGGAAATAGCACAGCCGATACTAGTTCATCTCCAGTGATTAGAACAACTACGCCCGTTCCAAGCACCACAGTGCGTTCATCAAAAGTACCAAAAACTACAACAACAACAACAACCGATATTCCAGTTACAACAACTACAACAGGTGCTTACACGACCAGTTCGATTCCAGTTTCAAAAAGCACTACAATTGCAACAACTTCAACTTCCAGAAGACCCATTTCAAGTATAAAGCCAACAATGCCAACAGACACATCCACATCCACTCCCAGTCCTAGTTCCAGTTCCAGTACCAGTTCCCGTGCCACACCACCAGTTCCACTCGGTTCCACAACAGCATCACTTATCAGCACAACACTTCCCGTTCCCCTATCAACGACATCGGCCGCGCCCAGCCTGAGCTCAGATCTTAAGAAACTGCTGCACTCTCTGCTACACTAGACAACATGGTTTATGTACTGCATTAAATAGGTAACGAGCTGACAAACCCTCGCTAACATTGGAGTTGCAAAACTTTTGTAATCTCCGTGGCGTGGATGGGCTAGTTTGGGTTGGGTTGGGTTCGGTTCGGTGCGTTGCCTGGTCACAGCAAAACTAACGGTTAAAGAGAAAGTAAAGTAAAAGCAATTTTATGGAAATGTTGGCCAAATATTGACAGAGTCCACACAGACGAGGCGACAGTCGCAACGTAAAAGTTCTGCTAAGCCAATTGCAACTCTGCAAGTGTAACTTACATAATTAACGCTTGTAGATGTTAACTAGCTTGGACTGATGCGCCTGACCGACTTACCAGATGCCCTGTAAACTGCTTCAAGTGAAATGCCAGCATATCTAAAGTATTTTAAATATCTATTTTACTTTCCCTATTGTAAACTGACCAACTGAAAGTTTGTATTCAATATAAAAGAGCATATAACAAAAATCGAACCAATGTATTATTACTCAGTAGTTAAAAGATTATTTTAAATATATTATTATTAATAAATTAATTTTCTTTAAATAAAAATAATTATCAACTTTACTATATATGTACATACTTATTTATTGGATATTATAAAAATATATATAATATATAAATCAGAAGAGAAATTGCAAGGAAACTAAAACATAAAAATTTGGCAAAAATATATTTTGACATTTGTAAAATTTAATATATATTTTACGTTACAAATTTATATTTATATTTATATTTTAAAAAGTTGAGAGTAGAACTTGATTAGGTAAGAAAAATCTAAATATCACTCTATCTAATCATATCATTCTATCAATCATTCCTCTAGCAGTGCTCTATAATACCATTTGATCCACTCTGATTACAGGGTATTGCAAATTATAATTTGCATATTCCCGCACCTAGACAAAGTTTCTCCAATTGCCGAATGCCATTTGAAATGCTTTTCAAATTGCCGACCTAATCAAAGATAATTAAGATTTTGGGCTGGACTTGAAACATAAATTGAATGGCAATTAAAGGCTTTAAGTCTTAGTATTTAACGGTTAAATAAACAGTAGCTATCATTTGGTTCAAGGGTGTTTTTCATTTAAATTTAATTGCATTTGCTTAGCAGCATTGGCTTTGGCTTTGGCTGTTGATTGTTGTTGCCTGCGGCATTGTTGTCACTGCAATTAAAACAAATTAGAAATGTAGCCACACACACGCAGAAAGTGTGTGAGAGAGAGGGAGAGAGAGGGGGAGAGGGAGCACGCAGTAGTGCCCCTCGAAAATGAAGCCAATAACTGGCGACAGTGCCGCGTGTCCTTGCCGCAGGCTGCAGCTGGCGGCTGATTTAAATCGTTGCCTAGCTGCTCTTTTCACATTATTTGTGTGTGAGTGTGTGTGTGAATGCAAGTGTGCGTGTGTGTGTGTAGGAAATGTTAATGCAGTTCGAGCTATGTTTGCCTGGCTCGTTGAAAATGCTTTCGCACAAAGAACGCAATTAAGATATGCAAATTAGCAGCTCCCACGCTCACAACGCTTTCTATGTATGCGTATGCGTGTGTGTGTGTGTGTGTGCTCAGCAGGTGTACAGCAGGTGAGCTGCGCTGCTTGATATTTAGCTGCACTCCATTATTAATACGCTAGCACACACACAAACCTTAAAGACACTACAAATAATTAAAATACGATTCACTAAAATTGAAATTTATAGAGAATATGGATATAAAATTCCTGGAAACTACAAATCAGATCTGTGCATGCTAGAGTATTATGTCTTAGCCAAACAATGCATTTTCTTGGCATATTCATGGACTATATTCCATGCGGCCAGAAATTATTCAACTATGAAATGCATTTACAGCATTTGCTTTGAGTTCAGTGCATTTCTGTTGAGCTCTGTCTAGTTGCCTAGGCGCTCTTACTAACTTCCAGTTAATTCAATATCTGATTATCTTTGTGTAGTTTCTGAAGAGAGGCTCATATGCAGCTCCTGTTCAGCTGAATGGGCTTGATTTTATGCCAATGCTCGAAAGGGCTTCTCTCTTGAATTATTCAGAAATACTCTATTAGGCTGATTCATATGAACTTATGTAGGTCACTTACTTTTGTTCTCACCTCGCTCAACTGTAAAATAAATCTAGCAATTGCCCACAATTCCATAAGACCTCTACAAAGTCCCTTGGCAACCGTTGTAATACTTTTGACGACCTGCAAAATTCCTCAATTATATGTGGCTATAAAAGCATGGCTGTAAAACTAAGTCGAGTTAATAAAATTCTGTGCACTTGTTTCTGCGTTACACAAGACGTTCGCAACAATAGAAAATGTTTTTGAGACTGCGAACAGTTCGCGTGATTCCCAGGGAAAAAAGCCAAAAGTCATAAATAATTGCGATATATTGTATATTTCATTTAATAGAGCACACAATCTGTGAATCACAAAACGCTCTGACCATCGATTTTGTAGCTTCCGATAGCTGGAATACAGCACGTGGCATGATAAGCGATTGAAGACGGCACGAATATAGATTACATTCCCATTGGGTCTAAAAAGAACGATCAATGACCCTCACAATGTGAAGAATATGGACAGACAAATACTAGAAAATCAAAATAAAAACATGTAAGTGTAAATTAATTTCAAATATAGTTAAGAATGTCAAGCGTAAGACTAAATGTTTACTTAATAATTGTGTTCGGGCAATGAATAGGTTGCTTATCTAATCTGATAAGTGGAGCTGACCAATGACAAAGGCGGATGACGTTCCTGAACCTTATCAATATCGGGCAGTGCTACCTATATTAAATGGACAGCTAAAAGTTTTTTAACTGTCAGATATATTTCACCAGAAAAAAACACATGATGGATATACACTGGACTGGAGCTAAAAATAATACATGTGAAAATTATAGACAGGATACAGGCCCTTTACAGTAAAAATAAATGTTCGGGAAATCATAGAAATGGTGTTAAAATGGAAAACTCTTCGGGCTTATGTGCAAATAATTTATGATTTCTTTTTGCGTTCTCGGGAACCACAATGATTTCAAAGATTAGAGTCACACGGTAGCAGATGATAAGACGGATAGTGTTCGCTTGCATTGATAAGGCGAAATGGCTTAAGCGATTTAAAATAAAATGCCTATGTCGCTCGCCACATTTCCTCAATAGCAAATTCGACGTTCATAGCGAACGAATCAATAATCGCGTTAAAAACGAAACGAAAAATATTTAACATGTTTACCAAAGTGTGTGTTCTGCTCTTGGCCATTGGCCTGAGCCAGGCTGTGCGCCTGCCCCTGCTGCCCGAGTCGCCCATGATTAAGCTCATGATGCGTTCCAGCGACACCAACCAGAACGATCCCCAACGTTCCCTTTCCTGCTTCAACGAGTACCTGCCTCAGTTCAACCAGGCCAATGAGAACTTCCAGGCCGCCTATGCTAAGTGCTTGTCCGATGCTGATGCATCTCGTGCGGGCATCGATGAGAGCACCAAGGAGGAGCGCGCTCAGATCGACGAATCGGCAACATCGGCCTGCAAGGCTCTGGATAGTTGCAGTCAGAACGCTGAGTCTGTCGAATACTTCACTTGCTACTCAGAATCGGTAAGTGAATTTTTTCATTGGTCGATTGAATCAAATGGATTATTCTAATGGGGTTCCATTTAAAAATTTACAGGGCGGTGAGAACACCAAGACTATGTACGAAATCTCGGCAAATGCCGCTGAGTGGTTGGCTAAGGTGCAAGAGGAATACCGTCTGATCGATGTCAACGAATACGCATGCACCAACAAAACTCAGCGCGACCATGTGAAGGAATCAGCAATCATCTATGAGAACTTTGACAGGTGTCTCCTAGGCTTGGAACCAGTGACCACTGCTCCACCTGCTGAATCTTCCCCAGAGCCCAGCATTGCCGCTGAAGATGAAGACCAAGATGAAGATGAAGATGAAGTTAAAGATGAAGATGAAGATGAAGATAAAGATGATGATGAAGATGAAGATGAAGAATTGGTTAAAGCTCTACTATTTATCATCAAAAAATGAAAGTCAATTGTTTCAGTATAGATTCTATTAATTAATCTTTTATATACAAGTATTTATGAAGATCGCATGACTTTTCGATTATAAAAAAAAAAACAAAAAAAAAAAAAAAAAACAAAAAAAATAAATAAATAAAAATATATATATATTTCATTGCATATCCAATTCCAATTGTTAAATGTTTGTATCTATTTCAATAAATAACTATTTTTAACAATGGACTCGGCTGATCGTGAGTCTCTTTACAACTGAGGAACACTAAACATTCAATTGAACTATAGAAAAATGTAGTTAATAAAATAATAATAATAATGTTAGGCAATCAATGCATTTTCTTGGCATATTCATGTTCTATATACCATGCAATTATTAGCCTGCGAAATGCATTTGCAGAATTGCATTCCTGTCGAATTGCCTAGGTTGAAAAAGTAATTCGATCTAAGGAAGACTCTATGTATTGCAATGGATTATCATTAAGAATATTTATTTTAAGGTCGGTTTCAAAAGTTAAAATCTGTCAAACGCTTCAATCAATCAATTAATCAATCCACTGAGAGTAAATAAATCAATATACACAGGATTTCTACAATTTCTATGTAAACTATTTTGATTGAATTCTATTAGATTAGATCGATCCATGACCCTCACAGCAAATACTAGGAATTCAATATAAATACATGTAATTGTAGATTGTAAATTAATTTAAAAAATAGTTGATAGTTAAATATTTGCTTAATAATTGTGCTCGTGCAATACAATGGTTGCTTATCTAAGATTATGGGTGTGCGTATCTGATAACTGAGGCTGACCAATAGCAAAGGCCGATGACGTTCCTAAACCTTATCAACATCGGGCCTAAGAGCAGCGCTACCTACATTAAGTGGACAACTAAAAGTTTTTTAACTGTCAGATACATTTCACTAGAAAATAAAATGCTGATAAGTATTTAAAATAAACACTTGATATATATACACTGGACTGGAGCTAAAAATAATAAATCAATATAATAGACAGGACAGAAGCCCTTTACTGAAAAAAATAAAAAATGTACGGGAAGTCAAGGAAATGTCTTAGAAATTTGCACAAAATTCTTTGGGTTTGTGTAAATATAATTTATGCTTTCTATTTGCGTTCTCGGGAAGTACAATGATTTCAAAGATTAGAGTGACGCGATTGGGGGATCGTCGGCAACTGTTTAATTCTTTCATTGGAAATGTTTTTCCCGCATTCGGAGCTGCGGCAGCATTTGATAAGACTGATAGTGTCAGCTGGCATTGATAAGACGTAATTGCTTAAGTGATAGAGCCAAATCTAAGGTAATAACTTGGCCATAATGTGTCGGCCGTACACAATCTCTGGAGTAGCAAAAATACCTGAACAACAACACTTGAGCAGCGCACCTATAAATGCTGATGTCGCTTGCCACATTGCCTCAATAACGAATCCGACGTTCATAGCAAACGAATCAAAAATCGTGTTAACCATCTACCAGAAATCCTAAACGAAATATTTAACATGTTTACCAAAGTGTGTGTTCTGCTCTTGGCCATTGGCCTGAGCCAGGCTGTGCGCCTGCCCCTGCTGCCCGAGTCGCCCATGATTAAGCTCATGATGCGTTCCAGCGACACCAACCAGAACGATCCCCAACGTTCCCTTTCCTGCTTCAACGAGTACCTGCCTCAGTTCAACCAGGCCAATGAGAACTTCCAGGCCGCCTATGCTAAGTGCTTGTCCGATGCTGACGCATCTCGTGCGGGCATCGATGAGAGCACCAAGGAGGAGCGCGCTCAGATCGACGGATCGGCAACATCGGCCTGCAAGGCTCTGGATAGTTGCAGTCAGAACACTGACTCCATCGAATATTTCACTTGCTACTCAGAATCGGTAAGTGAATTTTTTCATTGGACGATTGAATTAAATGGACTATTCTAATGGGGTTCTATTTGAAAATTTACAGGGCGGTGAGAACACCAAGACCATGTACGAAATCTCGGCCAATGCTGCTGAATGGTTGGCTAAGGTGCAAGAGGAATACCGTCTGATCGATGTCAACGAATACGCATGCACCAACAAAACTCAGCGCGACCATGTCCAGGAATCGGCTGCCATCTATGAGAACTTTGACAGGTGTCTCCTAGGCTTGGAGCCACTGACCACTGCTCCACCCACTGAAGAGCCAAGCACTGCTGCTCCCCCTGAGCCCACTCCAGAGCCCAGCACTGCTGCTCCTCCTGAGCCCACTCCAGAGCCCAGCACTGCTGCTCCCCCTGAGCCCACTCCAGAGCCCAGCACTGCTGCTCCTCCTGAGCCCACTCCAGAGCCCAGCACTGCTGCTCCCCCTGAGCCCACTCCAGAGCCCAGCACTGCTGCTCCTCCTGAGTCCACCCCAGAGCCAAGCACTGCTGCTCCCCCTGAGCCCACTCCAGAGCCCAGCACTGCTGCTCCCCCTGAGCCCACTCCAGAGCCTAGCACTGCTGCTCCTCCTGAGTCCACCCCAGAGCCAAGCACTGCTGCTCCCCCTGAGTCCACCCCAGAGCCCACCCCAGAGCCCAGCACAGCTGATCCCGCTGAGTCCACTCCAGAGCCCAGCACTGCTGCCCCCGAAGAGCCATCGACCGAAGCCGAGCCAACTGCTCCAAATGAGAACTTACCCGAGGAGGATCTGTCCCGTCTGGCCCAGCAGCAGAAAAGGATCAAGCAGATGTTGGATGAGATGAAGAAGTGGTTCAAGCGCTACTAAAGCGTTTCAAACAAGAAAAGTCAAATGCAAATTCAGCATAAATACTATTAATTAATCTATTAAATACAAGTATTATTTATGAAGATCGCATGACTTTTTTCTATTGCAAAAAAAAAACAAAAATTATTTCATTGCATATTCAGTTCCAATTGTTAAATTTTTGTAGTTTATTTTAATAAATCACTAATTTTAACAATGGACTCCAATGATCGTGAGTTTCTTTAGAATTGAGGAAAATTGAACATTCCATTGAACTATGGAAAAATTCATTTAATCAAATAATAATTGAATTTCATTGGAATGGCGCGACTCTCAACTGTCCCTGCGATTAGAATCGTCTAGTCTATAAATAGCACTGGAAATTACTATCTAATAGACTTTCCTTCAGCTGTTTACTATGTTAACAATATTTCTTTGAAATACATAATAAACGTAGATTTGGACTAAGAACTTAGAAATGCCAATAGTTTATCGCCTTGATAAGTATCACTGTGCCAGCTTATAAAATTTGTAGTAGTAGCTACAGTGATACCTCCACTGGTGCACCTGTGCCTCAGTTGTAGTAGTTAGCCTTATCTAATGCCGGCGAATACTCATGCATTGGCCGAAACGTGTTGGCCTTGTGATAATATTGACAACACTCAATGGAGTAGTGATAGGAAGTGTCTTCTTCATAATTGTCTTCGAAACGATGCAATCATCATACGAGGTTTTGCGCATTTGATTAGTTTTTAATCTAAAATCTATTCTAAACTTATTCTAGATAACTGTTCATGCAGTCCAATTTTGGCAGCTATATAAGCAATGCCCGCATAATTTGGCAATCAGTTCAGTTAATACATCTGCCCACGTCAAGGATATTTTCACAAATCGGAATAGCTGTACAGCAAAAAACCCCCCAAAAAAAAAAAAGTGTTCGCTATGAAATATACAATTGCACTGTGCTTGGTGCTAGTCGCCGGCTGCAATGCCTTCTACTCCATCCAGGATGTAGACTTTCAGCCATTCCTGACGCGTCAGCAAAATGCGATGCGTTTCTTGATCTCTGCTCAAGCTGCCAATGCTGATCCCGATTTGGTCAACTCCTGTTTTGGTGAATATCTCAACAGTCAGCAAACTGCCATGGGTAGCTACAACCAATGCTACACCGGCTGCGTGAACACAGCTCAATCGGAAAAAGATGAATTGACCTCTCAGAGTGCTGCTATACGCAAGGAATTACTGTCTCGCAGCGATAACATGTGCGGTGTTCTCAGCAGCTGTGATAAATATGTCGATGGCCTCCAGTTCTTCGACTGCTACCGCAATGCGGTAAGTACTCAGAAATTTACTGAAATTCTTACCGAAATGACCCTATCGATCTACTAAGACTCATTTGTTTATTATTTGAACTATTTTTCAGTCCACTGACAGCTACAAAATAATGTTCACACTGAACAGCGATGCGAATATTCAGTTCAATACGATTTCCGCTAAGTACGATATCATCAATTTCGATCTGAAGTCCTGCGTGGATACTGCTCGTCTGGATTATGCACGTGAACTCGAGAAATGTGATTCAGATTTCAATTATTGCCTTTATGGTGGCGTAGAGCCAGGTACTACTGAAGCTCCAGTCGTCACTACTGAAGCTCCAGTCGTAACTACCGAAGCCCCAGTCGTAACTACCGAGGCTCCAGTCGTAACTACGGAAGGTCCAGTTGTAACTACCGAAGCTCCAGTCATCACTACCGAAGCTCCAATTGTAACTACCGAGGCTCCAGTCATCACTACTGAAGGTCCAGTCGTAACTACCGAAGCTCCAGTCGTAACTACCGAGGCTCCAGTCGTAACTACCGAAGGTCCAGTTATCACTACCGAAGGTCCAGTTGTGACTACCGAAGGTCCAGTTGTAACTACCGAGGCTCCAGTCGACACTACCGAGGCTCCAGTCGACACTACCGAAGCTCCAGTGGTTACTACCGAGGCTCCAGTTATCACTACCGAAGCTCCAATTGTAACTACCGAGGCTCCAGTCATCACTACTGAAGGTCCAGTTGTAACTACCGAAGCTCCAGTCATCACTACCGAAGGTCCAGTTGTAACTACCGAAGCTCCAGTTATCACTACCGAAGGTCCAGTCGTAACTACCGAAGGTCCAGTTGTAACTACCGAGGCTCCAGTTGAAACTACCGAGGCTCCAGTAGTAACTACCGAGGCTCCAGTTGAAACTACCGAAGCTCCAATTGTAACTACCGAGGCTCCAGTCATCACTACCGAGGCTCCAGTCATCACTACCGACGCTCCAGTTGTCACAACCGAAAGGTTGCCAGAAGAGGATATCCATATGATGTCGCTGACCTTCAGGAAGCTTATGAATAAGCTAAAGCGTGCTTTCTAAGCTTGCGTCTGATTGTAAAGTGAATTAGCATGGTTCGCCAGGCCAAGCATATATATACATATATAAAACCCTTTGAATTCATAATTTATTATTAGTTTAAATGTAAATAAATGAGTGGAGGGGCTGCATACTTTTAGGATCGAAAAGAAATTCAATTCATTCATAAAGCTTATCAGTTGTTTGCATACTCAGGTAATAAGCCAAGACATGTATATGGTATATAGGTATTTTTATGACATGATAAGATAAATCGCTATGCATAATAATTTCAATAACAAATTCTAATTTTCAATGACTGAAAAATCATATATATTTCGTGATTAATCCCATATTAGGAAAAATATGAATCTGATGTAGAAGAGTTTATGACTAAACAAATGATTCATTTTTCTTTCTGCATAGAACGAATGGGCCTTGAATGTTTTGTTTCTTTATAATGATGGATCAGCTGTGATCAGAAAGTAATAACACTTGATGGTATTCAGTTTTATAATATTATTTATTATTCAGTTCCTAGTCTGGTATCTATTATCTGATCTTAACCTGTCAGTGCATTTGTAAGACTCAGCGCTCATCTCTCTATTTATTAAGCTCAGCCATGCGGCCCTTATCTAATTTTATTGCAAAGTAAATTTACAATCTTATTTATATTTTGTACGTTTCTGCCAGTCGACCAATTGATTATCAATAATAGTCTTTATACTACTACTGCTCAAATTGTGTTTATGTGTTGTACTGTATGATTGTGTGAATTAGTAGGAAATGTCAATTAAACAGAATTTCAGCAATAACACACTCGACGGCAAACTGTTCGAAGCGCCATTCACAATTTATAGCTAAATGTGTGCGGTACAAGTTGAGAATCAATTGGTTGGCGAGACCAGTCGACGCCGTCTGCAACTGTTCGGTCAACATGAGCAGCATATGCCTCTGGCTGCTCTGCTACTGCTGGGCATTTGCATGCGTGGAGCATGCGACACGACTCCAGGTCTGACTGCAGGCATACCCATTCCATGGCCCGACTCCACACTCGACGAGTGTCACACTGAGTATATGCAGGCGTTTGCCAATGCCTCGAGCGTCTATGCCGCTGAGTACGAGAGATGCGAACTGACAGCGAATGAGACACAGATCGATCTCACCATCAATATCCAGCTGGAGCGTGAGCAAATCCAGCTGGGACACAGTGCATTGTGCAATAATTTCGAGCTGTGCAATCAACTTGACGACGATCTCGAGTACCTGGAGTGCCACAAGGATCACGTAAGTGCTATACTCTAGGCAACAGTAGCTAAGACCTACTAGGTGAGCAATTTAGTTTGAAGAGTACTAGCTGTCTAATCGCCCCATTAAGAGCTTAAATTATACTTTAACTTATTGAATCCATAAAACTAATCTCTATTGATAGCTAAAGCTATTGGAAGCATGCCCCCCACTTAATAATCTAATTATGTTATGCTATGCGGCGATATAGCCCCACCTGAATGTAGCAAGTTTTTCTAGAACTTTTTTATCTAAAACGCCTCATACATTGACCTCAAGTGCTTTAAAGCGGAAAAATTTTGAACTTTATCAGTAAACTTATTATTGGCAATAACAGTAGTTTATAATACAAAATTTGTTTTCTTTTTGCTGTAAACATTATTTAAGATGAAAGTTTTAGCAAAACTCTAAATGAATTTAAAAGTCGTTTAAAAAAGTGAGTGACAAAATGTTTATAAATTTATATAAAATAAAAAAAAAAAGTAATAAAAAAGAGCTTTGGAAGCATGGTTAAAAGCTGTGCGCTAAAAAAGCTCATTAAAGCTTTTGTATAACTATTGATTCAAAGCTGCATTGAAATATTAAGTTTTTATGCTCTTAAAAGTTTATTTCTATTCACTTCAATGTAAAGCTCCTTGATCGCCTGCAACTAATCCATGTCTCATGCACTTACAGGGCAACGAGAATCTGGACCTGATGACTACGATTAATTACAATGCAACGAGCGCCCACACACGCCTGCGCCAGGACTTCGATGCAGTGCAGCAGACGCTGATGCTGTGCACGCTCGATGCCCAGGTGGCGTATATAGGCAGCATGCGATTGGCGAACGAGGAGCTGCAGGAGTGTCGCAGAGAGGTGGCCGCAATGGAAGCGAACTGATCGTTCAATATATACACATATACATATACACACACATATACATATATATACATATCAAGCATCAAAATCGAATATAGATATACATATTAGTAAAGCATTTGGATAGAGACTTTTGCCTACGGCCTAGGCCACCTTCGCAGCATCCTGCAGGCATTTGTCCAGTGCATCGAATATCTTCGCCGTGTCCAGGACATAGCTGCGCTCGGTGCGATTCGTGCAGAGATAACGCTCCTCGTCGATGCCATACAGCTGCTTGGTAATAGCCAGCGCATTTTCCGACGCATTAAACGAGATGTTATACATCGTCATGAGCTGCTGTTTGGACTGCCAATGCCAAAGTTAATGATTAGGCCGTGTTGTCGTTTCGCTGCCGCACTCAACTCACCAGCTTGGCAAAGCAATCGAAGTAGTCCAGCGCATTCGTGATGTTCAGGCAGCTGCCTATGTAGCTATCTATGCGCATCGCTGCCTGCCGTATCTGTTGCTGCATGCCACCCACCTGGCTGTAAACGGTGTCACGCCCACTTTGCGCATGCTGTTCACAGTCAGCGTATGCCGTCGACCAGGTGCGGCCTACCTGCTCCAGCTCTGGCAAATATCTGCCAAAACATTGCTTCGTATTGCCCGCTCCAGCCAAATCATGATGCTCCAAATATTCCGCCAAGCTCTCCAGACCTCGAGATGTCGCCGCCTGCTCCGGGTGCTATATGCATGTAGATATCTTTATTCAAATTTCAAGCAGAGAAAAGTCTCTTGTAATTTTTACCAGCAATTGGATAAGCAGCAAAACTGTGAATACAATTTTCATGTTGCTTGTGCGTCTGTTTGGCTTGGCCGACAACCTGTTACTGCAGCAATAATAATAAAGTTCAAGGCATAGGGCTTATTGGGCTAATATGACATTGATTCATGGCTAAATTCACTAAATTCACGTTTAGTCGCTCCGCTTTATTGTTATCTAAAAAAAAGAAGCGTACTAAAGCCCTTCAGTGCTGCTTCAACTGTGAATTGCCGAAAGTTTGCAGCATACTTTTGTATGCCACTGTAGTTTTAGTTCTTTTTGGATATCATGATATATTCGTTGCTCATATTTGAGGTGAGTGCAGTGTAAGCATATATAATAAATTTTTGTATATTAAGGAAATAATAATATTAAAAAATAATACACATTTGTATATTAATACAATTTAATAATTATTATTTTATTTTATTTTATTTATTTTTTTTTTTTTTTTTGTTATTATCATTATTTTATAATATTATTCATATATTATTATATTTAATTTATTTTACCAAATTTAAAATTTAGTATATTTAAAAAATTAAATTAAAAAAAAATATATATGTACATTAAAAAATTCTACAATAATATTAAAATTTGTTTTTAATTTTTTTCTTTATTTATAAAATAAAAAAATAAAATTTAAAAAAATATATTATACAAATTCTACAATAAAGTTAAAATTTGTTTTTAATTTTTTTTTTTTTAATTTATAAAAAATTAAAATATATGTAATAATTGATTTTTATTCTTTTTCTCTATTTGAATTATTCAACTACAATTATTTATGATTAATATATGCACATTATTCATAGTAATTTACCTCTATAACATTTGCATATTTTATTAATATTCATTAATCCGCAGCTCTTTTATATTTGCCTTTGATAATTTTTTTTTTTTTTTTTTTTTTTTTTTGGCTTCTCTTCAGTTGTCGAATAAATCTTTCGCCTTTGATAATTTATATTCAAAATGCCGATACGGTTTGCTGACGTTACAGCGGCGCATTTTTGGCATAGTTTTCGATTATTTATGAAGGCGATAGCATGTGATATGCTAAAGCCGATAAGCCAAAACAATCGAGTTGTAGACACATTGGCGCATATATTGGCTTAATATTTCATTAGCCGGGCTAAAGCACACGAGCCCGGCTGAAACAAGTGTGAACGCGTTTGGGGCGCTTATCAGTCGCATGGGCGGTTCATTGTCTATTTTTGGCCTACAGGGTCACAGCCTTGTTCGCCTGTTACGTGGCCATCACAATTCACACAAAATAAATAAATAAATAAATAAATAAATGCACATGCAAAGCAATTTGTGGCGTCTGGCATGAGGCGCTTTGTGGTTCCGTTTGGGTTCGATAATGGGTAATGCCACCTAATTGATCGGCCTCATACACACCTTTCACCTGATGAGGCAGTTTGTTTTTATTATTATTATTATTATTATTATATATATATATATTTTTTTTTTCTTGGTTTTTTTCGGGTTGCTAAACACAATAATTTTGACCAAAAAAATTCACCATTGCGAATGCATCAATCATTCCGCAATGAATTCGCCTGCGCGCCTCGCACCATATATAAAGCATAAGCGCCCACTGCGCTCTATCTACAGTGCTTGACGAACCACAGAGAGTCTCAACATGAAACAGTTCTGCAGTGTTCTGGTGCTGGCCAGCTTGGCCATCTTTGCTCAAGTAATTGACAGTGTGTGGGATTAGCAAATAATCAAGAATACAATTTCAAGTGCCATTTCGTTAACTGCAGGCCAAGCCGAGCACAGTGCAAACGCAGCTGCAAGGCGCCCTGGATAAATATCTGGTGCAGACGAACAATCTGGACATGGTCTCGGCGGATGTGACCTCACAGTGCTTCGCCTTGTATTTGCCGATGCTGAACGAAGTGGCCGCCACATTCTCCAGTTCGTATCAGGCCTGCATTGCCACCTACAACAATGAGCTGGCCAATTTGACGGCGCAGGCCCAGAAGGATCAGCAGGTCTATCAGCAGGACGTGGACGGTCTGTGCAGTGCCTTCAGCAGCTGCAACAACAGCACCAGCAATGACAGCACCAGCTTCTTCAACTGCTACGCCAAGGCCGTAAGTGGATGAGGTCAAGAAAGACGCTCAAGAGAAAACTCTGATTAATCTCGCTTTAGGCCCAAACCGATGTCTCCATCATCTATGACATTGCCACGAATGCAGCCAGCACGGCCAACACTCTGGCCGAGTCCATCAAAGCCAATCAGGACTTGGAATATCAGTGCACCAATACCACCGAGAGCAACTATGTGCGCGACACGGCAGCCACATACGATCTGCTCGACAATTGCCTGAAGAACGGTGTTCCAACCCCATCGACAGCTGCCCCGACGCAGAGCACCACTACGCAAAGTACTGCTACGACTGGCGATGACAGTGCTACCGGCTCGACTGTTGGCAGCTCAACAACTACAGCTGTGACTGTTTAAAAATGTGAAATGCATTTCAATTAAATAAAATATAGAAAAATATATGAGCATTTATTAAAAACACAAAGCAAACAATGTGAAGCTGCATTTCGTTATCGTTTGTTTGGCTGGCACGGCTATTGCATTTGACAAGCATTTCACTCTACTTCTGGCACGCCAATCAAGTGTTGACTGTTGCAATGTCTGGCAACGCTCAACCGAGGCGGCAACTCTAAATTGGGCAACTCTCTTTGTCAGCCAAGTCAAAAAAAAAAAAAAATCCTGTTAAGTGCATTGTTTAAGCTGTCAATTAGCTGTCACTTGATAGTTCTTTATATTGTTGAAATATTTGAGGGTGTTGCCACTAACAATTGGCAGCTCCAGCTTCTTGTTAAGCTGTCAGAAACACAGCATCTGTCTTGTCTGTAGCTCTTCAATTTTATCATGCTGTAAGTTGTCAAACTGATTGTGAACTTTGGCTTTTATTTGAGAACCAATTTACATTAACATAATATTTTTTTCTTAAATGATATAATAAAATACTTTGAAAAACATATTTAATAAATAAAAGTAAACATAAACATTATTTTTAGTTTTTTTAGAAACTATTTCTTATCTATAATATTAAATACTGTTCTTTGATATGTAAAAAAAAGGCAATAGAAGAGGAATTTTTTTTTTATTATTGTAAAATATATAGACAGAAAAAAAATAGTAATACATATTTATTTATTTTATTATTTGAATATATTTTTGTATTTTTTTTTATGCTTATTTATATACTTTTTGATTTTTCAATTGTGATTTTTTTTATTTATTTATTTATTTTTTTTCTCTTTGTCATTTTTCTTATAATTTGCATACGTTTTCTGGAACATCCTCCAAATACTTTTGCCTACAATTATACATATTAAATCAAGTAATCCCATAACTTTAACGATTTTTACAGCTTTCAATTTCTAATCTAAAGCTGACAAAAAAATATGATATGAAAAAAAAACAATCTTATCAAAGCCCTCAGAAGCATAACAAAAAATCACTGACCGTTGGAATTTCGATTGTCGTAGGATCAATTTACTGTTGTTATTTACTACGATTTCGCTTTGTTTCTTTTTCTTATTTTTTTTTTTTTTTGACTATAAAAGTGCCGTCCAGCAAGCAATTGTGTTCAGTTGAAATTTCGGCCGTGAAACGTTCAATATGAGATTTATTGGAAGTGTTTGCCTGCTGGCCATGGCCATTTGCCTGCTGCTGTCCGCCGTCAACGTAATGAGAATTGACCGACCCAAAAAGTACTGAGCCACGAGATTCATGCTAAACTTTACACCATTTTAACAGGCGCTGCCAGTGCGAGTGCAATGCAACAACAACGACAACAACAACAACGGAACTCAGACACAAACCTCGTCGGATGGCCAACAGACACAGACGCAAACTGGACCCGGCTGCCAAACACAGACCTCTGAAGATGGACAGCAGAGCCAGAGTCAGAGCCAAACTGGCAATGGCACCCAGACGCAGACACAGTGCAGTGGCTCGAATTGCTCCACGTTGCAGCCGCTCTTCACGCTGAAACCACTCGAATGGAACACTCTGCCACCCATGCAATGGAACACTTTTCCACCCATGCAATGGAATTAGTAACGAACTGCTCGACGTTCCATTGCTGAGTCAACTGATATAGGAAATAAATGTATATCTGATAGGAAATATCTATATATGTGTATTGACCTTGCTGAGCTTGAAGCTCTGTGTTCCATTTAATTGTGTTCAATTAATACAATAAATCTAGCTTAAGACTGTCAAGCTCTTAAGCACCTTGTCAGCTCTCGTTTGATAGTTTTTTCGAATTTACATTTATTTGCATTTTGACAGTTTGCTTGGCAGAGTCAGAGTTAAGTCTAACGAATGGTCTCTGTTGCCATGGCAACCTAATATATATGTATATATAAATATATGCTGATAATAATAATAATAATCATATAAACAAATCAAACAAACACCTTATCAAACATTCAATAAACAACAACGTATGTTTGGCCCTGTTGAAAATGTAATTTAATAGGAAAGGCAAAAAGCTGCTATTCGTTGGGGTTCGTTGAATATTTGATAAAGGTTTCGCATTATCGCCTAGGCTCGTTCAGGCGCCAGCACATGTTCGGGCAGTGCGGGGCGAGATGGTTAAGCATGTGCTAAAAGACTTTTTGATATGAGGAGATAACTTGCCTTGTCTATACAGAACTAAACGTTGACGCAACCAAGTCAAGCTGGCTCAAGTCCTAAACCCTGCTCAGAGAATGCGTAAAAAATGTTTTATAGACTTAACTTTTTAATAAGCAAGTGTATGAGAAAAGTAGCTCTGCATAGATGAGATTTTATAAAGGGAAAAGAAGTTTAATAAAAAACTTAAAAAAAAAAAAAATAATGATAATAATAATATATATTTAGTTTAAGCATACATATATGTATGTATGTCAACCAGTCAAACAACCCCACCCATAGCATTTATTTTTCAGCGGATTTTCAGTTTATAAATCCTCTCTTACTATAACTGCCTAAGGCTAACTAATCCGACGGAGAGGGAGACAGATATGCAGGCAGACAATTACTTAAAAATTATTTATGTATAACAAATAATATTATAAAATTGCATATTTTCTCTTAGTATTTCCTCTCAG
Source organism: Drosophila aldrichi (assembly GCA_035045965.1). Lineage (NCBI taxonomy): Eukaryota > Metazoa > Arthropoda > Insecta > Diptera > Drosophilidae > Drosophila > Drosophila aldrichi. The sequence continues at coordinate 7,064,991 of JAWNOM010000161.1, forward strand.
TATTTTTATTCAGTCTTTCCTCTCAGTATTTGCTCCCAGTATTTTCTCCCAGTATTTGCTCTCAGTAGCTCCTCTCAATATTCCTCGCACTGCACGTCTGACCCTCACCAGCAGCCCTGGACGACTGAAGAAATGTTGCTGCTGCTGCCCTTTAAATACGGCTAGTTTCACTCAAAGTCTAAGTCGCTCTCAATAGTTGAGCCCGACGGCAGGAAGAGCTCGTTGTAGTCGAGCTTCAAGTGAGCAATGGGAACGCTCTCTGCTGCTGTGAGCATATAAATACCAAATGAATACTGCTACATACACATTGACAACTTGAATGATCTTCTGCACTGCTTCCCTCCATGCTTTTACTTTTACTCAAGTACTGTCTCTCTCGTTACAGCTGAGCGTAAAGTGACCAATGAGAACGCTCTCTGCTGCTGTAAGCATTCCAGCTTCGTTTTACTCAAATATAAATATCAAATGAGCACTGCTGCACACATACATACATGTATAGACAACAGAAACGATCTCTTGTAGTTGTTATTCGTCCCTTGCTTTTGTTAGGTAGACAGAGAGACAGACGGAAAGACAGATATCGGATTCTCTTAAGAATATGTATGCATTATAAGGTTTATATGTCCATATTCTAAATAGCTTATTTACATTATTATTTATAATCATTAGATGGCATAGACCGTAGTTTCTTCTCTTTTATACATAGTTCTCTTAAGAAGTAGAACTTTTGCATTATCTGTCTCAATTCAAGGCTATTTCATCCTACTCATTTTCAATGGACAGACCACTTTCAAAGCGGCTAAGACTGGCAACAATGTATAAATCCATTAACTAATTTCGTCCATAAGTTTCGTACACATATAAAGATAATAATCCAATCAAAATCAAATATGGTCTTAGCACAAAATATTGCTCCACTTGAGGCAATTCGCTGGCTTCGCTCTTATCTGCTGGCGCAGTATATTAAACAATAATTCCCCGATTTACGCGCTGCTTAAAATTTGCCAAACTGAGAGAGACTGAGACTATGCCTGAGCAGTCCAATTGTTTGCATAAGACTAGCTAGACTAGCATTTCGCCGCCTCCTGCTGCCGCTTCCTGTTCGCTGTGGAACTTTTCGACTGTCGGAAAGTGTTGCATTAGATTTTTCGCCCAGCAAGTCGCAAGTTGCGGCTAATGCAATTTTTCGCTGCTGCGCATATCAAAACTTTTAAATCCGCCCCCAAAACTTTTAACGGGCGAAGTGCTGCTACCGTGCAGCTGGAGCAACTGCATCCAATGGATGCGCCATGTCAGCGTATGCAAGTAATTGCGCATAAGCGCTACAATAATCAAAGCCAGACATGGACCTGGGACATATGCTTCGCCGATCTGGGGGAGTTCTCCGTTGCCGTGTCGAAGCTAGCTGGCTTTTAACTCATTTTCTGATTAAAATCTTGGCCATTAAGCGCGAGCGCTCAAATCGGACTAAACTTTTTTAATGGCACTGATAATAGTTGCGCCTGGGTTTTGCTAGTCGCCGTGTCGGCATGTACCTATCTCTGTTGCCTCCCTCTCTCACTCGCTCTCTCTCTCTCTCGCACGACTTCTCTGTCAGTCAGGCTCTGAGGTGGCGCTGAAATTGGCGCCTGCAATGAACGACATGGCTCTGAATTCGGGCTAAAATTAAATTAAAACTGTCGCGCAAAATGGGCGCAGAAAAAAAATAAAGCGAAGAAATAAAGGAGCAAAGGCAACCAGGCAGCAGTTGAAATTGTGAAAATATTTGTGCTGCTTCTTTCTCCTTTTCTTTCTCCTTCTCTTTTTTTATGTATATATTCAGCTCCAGCTGTCAGCGCTGCCAGAGCAACGATGTCAATTAGTTTTTCAAACGCGCTCGCCTCACCTCTCTGCCAGCGCTCTGCTCTTCGCCTCCCTTGGCCTACTCTCAAGTCAAGTTGACTTTAAGTTAATTGCATAAGATTTCACTTTGCACTTTGTTGCCACGCCCAGCGCCGCCCACAGTGTAGCCAACTCGCTGTTTCCTGTTGCCACTCGCCGCGTGTTGTTGCCATTCTTTAATCAAGTTAAAAGTTATTTTTAAATGAAGTGCGAACAATATGCAAGAGCACTGCAAACATTGCATTCCAGTTGCCCCCAAACTACCCCTGCGCCACCTCTACAGTCGGATACTCCCACTCCCACCCGCATTCATTTGCATATTTCCATAAATATATCTGCATATTATTGCACAACTCTTTTGCGGCTCTGCGAGCGAGCTAATTAAAATCACATTTTCTTGCTAGCGCCAGCCACTCAAAAAACTTGACAAATGATTGTAAATTAAATGGAAAATGAAATACCTTGCGTGACTTTATATTACCTATATATAAATACATATATATCTGTATCTGTGACATCACAGCTAAATCACAAGATAGCATTTACGCACGATTTTTCTTTCTTTACTTTTTTTTTATCATTTAATGATAAGATATTTAGCTACTCAACTGACAAGTGCAACAACTATTTTTAACTGTGCTGAATAGGGAATACCCTTGTCGATATATTAGCAGTGTGCTTAAGCAAATACTTGCAAATTGAGCGTAGAGCTTAATTGTCTAATTGAACAACTGTTGGTTGAAATATGCGGGAATACCCTTAATGTTGAGCTGTTATCTCTTATGTTTGATTGTCTAGTCTGAGTGTTAAAGCTTTTAATATTAATAGATATTGAGTCTAAAAAATAAATGAAGAAGGAAATAAATAAAATTAATAGATTGAGTTTAAGAAGTAAATGAAAAGAAGAGGGTGTTTTTATGCCTGGCTTGGGAGTATGAAAAAAAAAAAAAAATATAATGTAGTTTTATTATTATTTTTTTTTACAAATATTTTAAGTACAAGTGAGCGAGATTTTTATCTATATTATGTATTATATTATATATAAAATTTTTTATATTACTACCTTCTTAGTCTTATCTTGTTATGAACATTTGAAAAAAAAAAAAAAATTAAATTAAATTAACTAAAAATAATACATCAGATTAAGTATGAACACTTGATAAAAATGTAAAAAAATATATATCTCGTATATGAGAACTTAATTATAATAAGTAACATTATATGCCGTTACTTATTAATATAATTTATTATATTATATAAAATGAATACAAAATTAGAATTAATTCTTTAAAGACTTTGGTCCGGTGTCATCGACTTTGGTCAATTCCATGCCTTAGCTCTAATCTAATCTGTTTTAGTTTGCTGGTCATGTTTAAATATCTCAGACGACTCAATTAGTCATCTTAATTAAATATAAATGTTTCATGTTTGAGCAGTGAAATAAATACCCTGTTTAAGTCAATACTGGATAGATAAACTATTAAAAGTTAACTTCAAGTAAATAAATTGAGTTCTGGGCTAAAAATTCTATGAACCTTATATAAAGAAAAAAAATATATATATTGCTAATTGGGCTTTAATGAATTTGGTCTTAGACACATACAATTTCAGGTGGCTTAAAAGCACGTTAAGAGCTTAAAAACAAAGCGAGTAAAGCATAGAATAAAAGCCAGTTTGATCAAAGTAGAAATGACAAATGAAAGATCAATCAAACAATCAATCAATTCAGTTGAATTCAAATTTAAGCTCTTCTACTTAAGAGAACTTGATAAGAGTTTAACAACAACTATAACATATACACAGATATGCATAAGTCTTATCACTTACAGGGTATTAATTAGTCTGCTCGATAAATTCTAGCTCTCTGTATAGATTTTAGGCTGCGTGTTACGCTTGTTGAGTTTCATTTGTCATTAGTCAGATCTCTTTATATTTTTAACAAATTATCTGTGCCAGCTAAGCAGACAAGCGCAACCACAAACACACACACACACAGAGAGACACACACACACACACAGACATACACCTGCAGGGTCGCGCTAACCGGCAATTGTAGGTGCTTTACACCTGCAAAGCCCTTGATTGATGATGTGAGCAATTGATAATGTGAGACCAAACCAAGCGGGCGGGTGGAGCACGCTGAGTGCTGGGCGGTGGCTACGCTAATTGGCGCCACGTTCACCAAACGATGGATGGAAGAGAGGGGGAGAGAGAGAGGGGGACAGAGCGCCAGCTGGCTGTCCCTATGTATGTATGTGTGTGTTAGCGTGGCTCGCTGCTTAAAAATGTAAAGCATGCTTTCATTCATTCCTGCTTCCTTTTTTTTTTTTTACCATAAGTTTTTTGTTGTTTTTTATTTTTTTAGCTGGCTGGACTAATTGAGCGCTTAAAGCGGATTTCGACACGCGTTTTACTCGCATTTTTTGCTGCTTTCACATTTTGTTCAGCTCGTTTCTGTTTTTTTTTTTTATTCTTCTTTTTTGCGTGCCTTCCAATTAGAGTGTCTAAAGTTAATTGCAATTTGAGGCACTTGCCGCGACAGTTACTTTGGCCTGTCACGTTTTAAACTATAGTAAGGAATATACATACATATGTATATGTATTTATATATAAGTATGTTAGTCTGTGTTTAGTCTATACGACTTCATTGACAGCAGCTGTGCTGTCGCGCGATATGCAGCTACGTGTTGGATTGAGCTAAAAGCTAAATTCTGTATATCGGACAAAATTGTAACTCTATCACACACACACAAACACACACACACACACATTCTCAGTCTGTTCTCTTCGCTTGACAGTTGGGCCAAAAATTTTCTAATTTTCTACTGCAGTGATTTGGCATGCAGAGTGTCGACTTTCGACTAGTATCTCTTCCGTGTCTCTCTGACTTTCGACTCGGAGTCTGGGTCGATTTCGTGTTTGCGGACTCTGGGACTCGTTTCACTGATTTATGCGCATCAATAAGTTGCCCGAGTGCGATACTTAGGCGAAATGTGCCGCAATGAGACGTGGACTAGCAGCAGCAGCAGCAGCAGCATCAGTTGATCAGAGAGACAAAGGGAGACAGAGAGAGAGGGGGGGGGGGGGGGGGGGGTGCAGAGAGGGCATGGGAGAGTTGGGTAAATAGCAGCCAGCAGCAAGCACGTTCGCATGCAGCAGATGCTGCTACTGCTGCTGCTGCAGCCAAAATAATGATTTGCATTTTCAGTTTTCCGATTTCGATGTGCGATTTGGTGTTTGGCTGCGGTTTTGCGTTTTTACTTCACACCCAACCACAGCAGGCAGCCGGCCACTCCTGGGCAACAGTTAAAGATATATGGGCTTAGCTTGCTGGCCCCACAAAAAATGGCTAAACTTTGCCGGCAACTGTGGCCAAAGTCAAAGTTTTTTCTCATTTTATTCTTTAAAGCGGCGCTAATGAGACGCCGCCATGCGAAAGCCACAAATAAGGAATAGATTTCAAAGTTCAGTTAAGCCAACTTATAAATACCCTTAATTTGGAATAAATGATTGGAATAAAATATATTGGAATAAAATATATTTTAATTATATAATTTATTTTTCTATATTTTCTATTTTCTATTTTATATTTTATATTAATTTTATATTTTATAATTTATATTTTATATTTTATATTTTATATTTTATATTTTATATTTTATATTTTATATTTTATATTTTATATTTTATATTTTATATTTTATATTTTATATTTTATATTTTATATTTTATATTTTATATTTTATATTTTATATTTTATATTTTATATTTTATATTTTATATTTTATATTTTATATTTTCTATTTTCTATTTTCTATTTTCTATTTTATATTTTATATTTTATATTTTATATTTTATATTTTATATTTTATATTTTATATTTTATATTTTCTATTTTATTTTTTATATTTTATATTTTATATTTTATATTTTATATTTTATATTTTATATTTTATATTTTATATTTTATATTTTATATTTTATATTTTATATTTTATATTTTATATTTTATATTTTATATTTTATATTTTATATTTTATATTTTATATTTTATATTTTATATTTTATATTTTATTTTTTATATTTTATATTTTATATTTTATATTTTATATTTTATATTTTATATTTTATATTTTATATTTTATATTTTTAATTTTATATTTGAAATTCTAAATTTATTATATAGTGTAATTAAAATGTTGCACCATCCCCTGCCCATTTCTGCACACATTTACAGGGTATACAAAGTCAGGGCACATCGCATAATTCATTTCTGCGCTTTTGTTTGTCAGCCACGTTTCGTGCTTATGCCTTCTCTCCTCTTTCCTCTTCTTCTCTCACTCTTTGTTTTTTCTCTGTTTGCCTGCTTCCTTTTTTTTTTTAGCTGCTGCGCTTATCTTAATGGTTCAAAGGTTACGCACAGGCCTGCGGAGACAGTGCTGAGCGCTTCCGACTGGGCGCCTGCTGAGCTAACGGTCACTTCCAGCTACACTTACAGTAACAGTAACAGTTACAGTTACAGCTACAGCTACAGCATCTGCATTCGAAATGGCCGCAACACCCATTAAAAACGTGGCGTTGCTGCCCCACTGTGCACCGCGGTGGGTCTGGGCCCACAGCCAGATTAGGCCTTCTTATAAATGGGCTTATGAATCGGTCTCGATAAGGCCAACCAGACAAACGAAAACACAAAATTTGTTGGCCACAATTAAGCAGAGAGCCAACATACAACTTGTCGCAGCTCGAGTGGCCCAGCTCAATGCAATGGAAAGGCAGGAAAGGGGGCGGGACGAAGAAAGTTGCATGAATGGCAATGTAAAATTGCATGCAACATGCAATTAAAATCGCACAGGCAACGCGCATTTAATTAATTTGAAAATTACGTTTTCTCCACATATATGCGCTTAGTGCCGGGGTAAGTTTTAGGCGGACTCCCATATGTGGGCGGCATTGGCAGCATTGGCAGCACTTGTGGTGGCATTGCTTGAGTGGGTCGGTTGGCTGGCTGCTGCTGGCTGCTGGCGCTGCTTCGGGCTCAGCACTCAACTCATTTGCTAAATCAAGCATGCACCACTTAAATTTTCATTAGACTGCTTTCTTTGACTATGACTGCGTCGTTGAACCCCGCCCATTGCCGCCTTGGCTGTCGGAAAAGTTGAGGGAAAAACCGCAAGCAGCGCACTTTGTCTTAATGATGTTAAGGTGAATTTAAACTTACGTGATTTTTACGTGCAGCTGCAGTAATTGCAGTAATGGAGCTAACAGACAGAGAGAGAGAGAGAGAGAGAGAGAGAGAGAGAGAGTGCTGAGTATATTAACATGTCGGTTGGCTGCACATGGAGATATCCTGTAAATTAGAAAAAGTAAAATTTTAAATTATATTAATTTTAATTTATTAATTTTAATATTATGTATTTTTATTTTATACAAAAATCATTTTTAATACAACAAATATTGAATATCCATAAAGTATTTGAATAATAAATTTAATCATATATATAATTCAAATTAAATTATAATGATAAAATAAAAAAGAAATTTTAAAAAAATTTATTTTAGCTTATTATTATTTTTTTTTTTTTATAAATTTATCATATATTTTTTATCTTAAAAAAAATCTCTTAAGTGTTTCCTTCATTCTTCATTCTAATTCCCCAATTTATAATGCAATTCAAAAGAAATGAACACGTGAGAATACCCTCTAATACCTCATCTTTCATACTTACAGGGTATTAGGCAAAAGTGACAGCAATCATGATATATATGCGCTTGCATATAGCCATATAGCAAATATGCTGGTCAAATCATTTTGCAATACGCACAGCAAGGCAAGCTGAGTAACAAAGGGAGCGAGAGAGCTTCAAAGAGAGAGAGAGAGAGAGAGAGAGAGAGAGAGAGAGGGAGAGGTAAACTTAGATTTTAACCGAAGCTGCAGCTGAAAGCCAACAACCTGCTTAGCTCTACTGTTCTACTAGAGATTCAACGACGTATGTGTGTGCGTGTGTGTGTGGCTGGCACATGTGCGCACGTATTAGCCATAAATATATGAGACACATCGGGCTGCGGCATGCCGCCCACACAGAGAGGGAGGGACGCCTGTTCGGCGGACGGTTGCTTGGCATATTGGCGCTGCCAAAACGAAATCAAACCATAAATTTAACACGTTTCAGCATGTGCAGCTCCTGGAGATCGCAGGCTCCGCAGCTGAGTGCAGTCGCCTGAAACCTAGCTGAGTCGGTGTTGTGGCCAAGGCAAAACTATGGAACTTCTATGGCATTACGTATACGCAGCGTGAGCAGCCGCTGACATTTCACACGCTGCCAAACAGAAAAGCGTGTCATATGCAGAGCCACGTGCCAGCCGATGATGCTAGACAAATGAATAAAATTTCATTTAACCAAAATACGCAGCAGCAGCAGCAACAGCAGCAGCAGTTGTGGCATGTGGCAGCAAAGCAGCTGCCAATTGCCAACTAAATCAGTTTTTAATTGCACCTCAGTTCGCTTAATAGAATACTTAAAATATGTATATATATTTTTAATACTTTATACAAAATATTAATTGCAAAAATTTGCATAATATTTCAGCATTGAAATTTTTATTTTTAATTTAATAATTAATATCATTAATATAAATATTTTCCGTTTTATTGTTTTCTTATATATTAATATTTTCAGAAAGCATGTTTATATTGTATATATTTATATTATATTGTAAATAAACATATTTATATTTTTATATTCATATATTTATTTTAATAAATTCTGATTATATTTGATTTAAATATCAAGTCAATTAAATTCCGAAAATTTTAAATTTTTAATAAAAATATTATTGAAATTCGTATTTCAAATTGAATAATTAAAAACTTTAATTTAATTTAATTGTATTGTTTTCATTTATAATAATATTTAAAAAAAAAAAATCATTTATTTATTGTTCATATATTTATTTTAAAAAATTCGAAATATATTTGATTTAAATCCCTAATAAAATTATTTTTAAATTTAAATTTTAATAAAATTATTTTTTTGAATGCTACTACTTTATAGTTTATTTTTATTATTATTATTATTTCCTATTTAATTTTTTTTTTATTTTTTAATATTATTATTTTTTTATTTTAATAGATTCTTTTTTTTTACAAATTGTGGAAAAGACTTGACTCTTATTCGTAATTCAAACATTTTCCGAAATTTGTATAATTTTAAATAAAAATATATTTATATATATTCATTTTTAATCTTGCTTTACCAAACACCAATATATTATTATTCACTTTTCCCCTACTACTTCGCTTTGATGAATTTTATTGCTAATACTGTATGCCTTACAGCTCACAGCTTAGGCGCATTAAGTCCTGAATACATTTCTCCCACATCAACATTACCATATTGCCGTATTGCCATTCTATACGGCCCGTTGCTGCGGCCCAACAATGCAGTCCGAGATTGTGCGGCTGTTTGATATTTCGCTAGCAGCGGGCGGCAATTCAAAGTTGACCATATCGAGTGAGCGAGTGAGCGAATGAGGGAATAAAAGGGGTACGTTGGCAATGGCCAACCGCAGCGCCAATTTCAGTTGCTGTCAGCGCGGCCCGAATGCTACATGGCCAGGACGCGCTGTCAAGGAAACGCAGCAAAGCGCTGCCAGCATATCCTGTTGCTCGCGTTCAATGGCAAGTTAAAGAGAGAGGGAGAGAGAGAGAGAGAGAGAGTGTGCGTGTGTGTGTGCATTGTGGCATGACGCGCTTGAATTAAATAAACAGCAAAATCTGTAAGGCTCAGTCCAAAAAGGGGGAACGCCTGGCTTTATCGCCTGGCTTCAAAGCGGATTTCCCACGCCAGCACACACACACACACACACACACACACACACAGTCCCACATACGCCGCCCACGTTTAGCAAACCTTATCGAATTGCACACATTATCGTTAGATTTTAGTGGGCCAAGGAAATTAATTTCTTGAGTAAACCCGTGTTCAAGTGCTTAGAGCAGCTGCCCTGACATGTAATTTCGTGTGTTTGAGACTGGGGCTGGGTTGGGTTGGTGAGCTGGGCGTGGCTGATGAAACATATGGCGCCCCATAATCATCACAAGAGGTCCCCTCCCTCAGCCCGACGTAACGTAAGCCGCTTGTGGGCGGGGCTGCGTGTTGGCGTTATCGACTTTGGCTGTCTTAAAAGAACGTAAATAAGTATAAGCGAGCGTTATTTGAAATTAAATTCGATGAACAGTATTACTCTCACTCTCTCTTACTCTCTCTCTCTCTCTCTCTCTTTCTCTCTGCTTGCTCTGCTTTTGGCTCACATCGATCCACTCGACGTCGGCACTCAGCGCCAGACAACAATCTCGTTAATATTGCAGAAATTCACATTGCACATAATTAAATTTTGTGCTGCTAATGGAACATGCTGCATATAGCCAAAGATCACAAGCAACAATAACAAGTACAACAATAACTAGAGCAACAACAACAAACTTTAATAAGATGCTAAAGTTGTTTGTGGTCGATGGAAGCTTAAATGCTCTTGCAGTTAAGTGAAATGTGTGCGTGTGTGTGTGTTAATGCCTTGGAATTTGGTAGATTGAATACATCATTTTATATACATATATTCAAGGACATTAATAAAGCACACTAAATTCTTTGTTTTAAATATAATAAAATAATGAATATAATAAAATAATAAATTTAATATAATAATGAATATAATAAAATAGTAAATATAATAAAATAATAAATATACTAAAATAATAAATATACTTAAATAATAAATATACTAAAATAATAAATATACTAAAATAATAAATATAATAAAATAATTAATATACTAAAATAATAAATATAATATAATAATAAATATAATATAATAATAAATATAATAAAATAATAAATATACTAAAATAATAAAATAATTAATATATTAAAATAATAAATATACTAAAAAAAAATATAATAAAATAATGAATATCTTAAAATAATAAATATAATAAAATAATAAATATACTAAAATAATAAATATATGTTAATTAGAGTAGAATGAATTTTCTGCTTCGTCGCAACAAAAGCTCTACATTTACATATATACATATGTATGTATATGTATTTAAGGGGAAACATCATATAGTCATCATATCATATAGTTAACACAATTCTCAGAGTTTTTTTTTTAAACAGTCCCCATATAAATAAATAAAGTGCCTCTAAGACCTTAACTACTTGCACTTCCCAGAAAACTTTATCAACAATAACACATTTAACGGAACTTAGTAAATGTACTCTGCTGCTAAGCTCTTAATCCCACTTAAATGTATATATGAGCTGAATTTATATATATATATACTCGATAGGCTTAAACATTGTTGTCTTCAATTTATAATGCCAACTGATATACTCTGCGGCGGCTGTAAATTGTTCAAGTTGGCAGTTGCCTGAAGCTTGCGGCAATTAGTTTTCATTGACAACGCCAAATCTCAACCACTCTGCACCACAACCACCCATCTCCCCCTCTCTCTCTCTCTCTCTCTCTCTCTCTCGCTCTCTGTATAGTTTCCGCTTTAGTTGTGGACATCATAATATATGGTTTTGTGTGTGCGGCATTAGGCACATAATTTCACATTGAGAATCAGTGGATGTCAATAAAATGCCAAATCGCATGACAACAAGCGGATTTCATGTTAGCCAAAGGACGAAGAAAACACGCACACACACACACACACACATGCATATATGAGTTGCCCAAGGGAGCTGTGGCAATGGTTTGGGGCAGCTCGGCTCGGTATTAGCTGTTGTCGTTGTCAGCTGCTTAGTTACTTTAACCAAATATGGCCATTATTATTATTATGGCCAATGGCCTCTATGTATGTGTGCGCATTTGTTGTGGCTTACAACTTTGGCTAGGCCGAAAATCAAAATAAATGACGACGATCAACAACAATTGTCATTTGTTATCCTATTAGCCAGGCCAAGAAATTGCCGCAGCCGCCATACATTAATGCAAACGCTTTTAATGGAAATCAACACATGCCACACCCCCTCCCTCGCCTGTTTCCCTGCCACTCAACGCAGAGCTAGTTAGAAGTCCGCCACCAGCTCCATTCCAAGTAATAAAGCAATAAATGCTCAGCAACAACTCGACCACAAAATCAACGTATTAAATCCTTGTAGCCCTTTGGCCCAGCCGATAAATATGACCTTCCATAAATATTGTACAAATTTATATATATAGTCGGCCAGTCGACTTGGGGACTTGAAATTATTGACGCCAATGGAGGGTGAGGCAGCTTTTGTTTACAAAAGCCCAAATGCACTTGGCCAAAACTCGAGATTCAAATTATATCTTTGGTTTTCTTAATAGTAAATAATATTAAAATAATGCGAGTATTTAAATAATTTAAGCAAAGTAAATTAAATAAAAAAAAAAAAATAAATAATTATATGACAAATAAAACTGTAATAAATAAAAATAAATACAAGTAAGAATGCTCTAGTCTAGACTGATATTTCAATAATTCTGCTTACAAAAGAAACACACACACACATACATAGACACACATAGGCAAGCACGCATAAACAGGCCTGAGCGCAACATTTGAGAGAGACAGTACTTGTGCGAAAGTAGGAGAGAGAGTAGGAGAGAAGCAGTACAGAAGATCATTAAAGTTGTCTATGTGTATGTAGCCGTTCTCATTTGGTATTTATACGCTCACAACAGCAGAGAGCATTCCCATTGGCCACTTGAAGCTCGACTGTAGCGAGAGAGACAGTACTTGAGTAAGAGTAAAAGCAAGGAGAGAAGCAGTGCAGAAGATCATTAAAGCTGTCTATGTGTATGTAGCAGTATTCATTTGGTATTTGTATGCTCACAGCAGCAGAGAGCGTTCCCATTGCTCACTTGAAGCTCGACTGTAACAAACTCTAGCTGCCGTCGGGCTCAACATTTGAGAGAGACAGTGCTCGAGTATAAGTGTCGCTATATAAACGGCAGCAGCTGCAGCAGTTCTTCAGTCGTCCAGGCCCGCTGGGGGTCAGCGCAATAGAGAGGAAATACGTAGATGAGTTACGTAAAGGAAATACGTAGAGGAACTACGTAGAGGAAATACGTAGCGAATATACTTGAAAGAAATACTTCGAAATATTTAAACAAAACCATTATACCCTAAAAAAAAATTAATAAATAAAAAAAAAAATAAAATAATAATAAAAATAAAATAAATAAATAAAATTAAAGTCAGAATATATAAATTTTGCTTTCAGTTTTTTTCAAAAAAGTGTAAAAATAGAATTTAAATACTAAATAAAATAAATATATACTAATTTTAAATATTAATTTATTACAGAAATAAATTTAAATACTAAGCTAAATAAATAAATAATAGTAGAAACTATTTCTTATTATTAAATAATGATTCTCAGGCATTTTTCTCATCCTGTTTACCATAGTTATTTAATGTCATTAAAAACTCTATAAAATTATTTGCTCAAATCACACTTTATATAGATTAACGTGGCTAATATCCACACATTTTCGTGCAGTGCATTAAATGGCAACAATATGCGCCTGGGGCTTGCTGTTTTTCAATTATAATTTTAATGGACGGCCACCTGGCCAATATCGGTTGGCCGGCTGACCACAATAATGGCCAGCAATGAAGTGTGCCGTTGTCTGCTGGGTATTGGCCACATTGCAAATATGCTCGTATCTAAGCCATTTTGGTTGCAAGCACAAAAGCAAACGAAGCTCATTAAACAAACAAAAAAACATATCTATATCTAAATCTATGTGTGTGTGTGTGTGTTTGTAGATATAAACGGAAATGCAAATACGCCAGCGGAAGTATTATAGTTTGCACAAGGACAACGGGCAGCAGCAGCAGCAGGACAGCTGCAGCCACACAGGATGTCCTTTCTAGCGAGTGCGAAGCAATCATAAAAATTGCATGCGACAATTGCTGGGGGCAATCGTAAGCCCCATAGATAAGTATTACGAGTGTTATAAAGTGCGGTAATTGTGGACTGATGACCACTTCAAGCACTATAGAGAAAATAGGGAAAGATAGAAAGAGAAAGTGAGACAAAGAGAGAGAGAGGGACAGCTAGAGATGCCCTACATGAATATTTGAAGCAGCTGCTTGAGTGGCACTTGGATTCGATTTTGATGTTGATTGATAATGTGCAAATATTACCGTAACTTTGGTCAACTTGACCTCACACGTACACACACACACACACTTGCATACAGCTTTGCTATAAATATTTTTGGTATATGTATACATCTTCAACGTTTAATGAACTCAACTGTAGCTTGATTTATTTGGTCTAGACTTTTTTGGAGCACCAAATTTAAGCTTAAGCAATTTACTTTTAATTCCTTTGTTGAGGTCCTTCGCATTACTGAATAAATGCATATCTAAATATTCCAGTATTGATGCCATGGTGCGCTCGAAAAGGTCTTATGCATAGCTAAATAAAAATAAATATTTCTTTTTAGGCGCCTTTTGCCTACAAATTGTCGTTTTTTATGCTGGATGCTTAAAATTTTATTGTAATTTTTTTACGAAATGCTTTTTATAGTAATCAATTCATGCTAAAAATATTTTGGTAAATCGAATTTAAGACTAAATTAGCTTTAAATTAGTGAACAATTTGAATTGTAAAATCTTTTGCAAAAAAAAGTCAATTTTAAATATAGAAAGTTGCCGCAGAAAAGAATGTAAAAGCACTTGCAGAGTAAAAATGTTAACTTAAACTCTTATAAAAGACTCTTCTCTGAATTCCAGCTGCACTATGTAGACGCTCTTAAATTAAGCAGGCACTGCTAAGTAACAAAGCCGCTGTTAACTAGCAAGCAAGCGGCAAGATTGAGTAATACTCTTTGTTTGTATTTGTGTTTTAGCAGTGAGCAAGCGGGCACAGAAAAATAGTAAGCTACCGCAGAAGAGAATGTAAATGCACTTGCAGAGTAAAAATGTCAGCTTAAACTCTTATAAAAGACTCTTCTCTTATTTACAGCTGCATTATGTAGACGCTCTTAAATTAAGCAGGCACTGTTAAGTAACTCTCGAAGCCTCTGTTAACTAACAAGCAAGATTGAGTAATACTCTATGTAAATATGTATGTGTGTTTTAGCAGTGAGCAAGCGGGCGCTGCTAAGCAAAGCAGACACTGTTAATTTAAGCAGGCGATGATCGGCTTAACTTTGTGTGTGTGTGTGCTTATGTCTGCTGTGGCTCTGGTCTGCATGGGTGTATGCGTGCGCGAGTGTATGCATGCGCGTGTGTACATATAAGTATGCTTGAAAAACTGCGTAGCATTAAATGTTACAAATATTAAGGCAAATTATGTATAAATCTGATACTTTAAGGGCTCTCTTAGAATAAAATATGTGTACATTTATATATATTATATATATATATATATATATATATATATATATATATATATATATATATATATATATATATATATATATATATATATATATATATATATATATATATATATATATATAAACATTACTTACCATTCATTTTTGTAAAAAATTGACATGTTCCATGAAGACTTGTTAAACAACACTTTTCTATTTAACTTTTCCATATCACTTGTTTAATATCACTATAAAAAATAAAACAAAAAACTAATTTATAAATCTTTGCCGCAGCACTTTGTCCTTCGCACTTTATTTTCACACTAAACTGATGCCGCCTTAAGAAAACAAAGGAGAGACAAGGAAATTGACGCGCAAGTTAACCGTTACTTTGTGCTGCCTCTCTCACCCTGACCTTCTAGATGATGCCCTGAGCACTCATCAGGGGAGAACGGGAGAACAATAGGCGCTCGCACATACATACATACATACTTATGTATTTTGTTGGTATGCCTGTAAATTTTTTTGCTCCCGCTCTCTGTCTGCGTCGCAGTTTCTACGCATTACAGCTAACGAGTAACGCGCTGATTATAGTATTTAATTTTTTGACATTTAAGGCAGCAGAAGAAAAACGTGTGCATTTTTAGTGCTTTTTGGGATGTCACTAATTCGCAGAATTAATGTTAATTCGCAACGATTAAGCGTTAAATGTAATTAGTATTTTCGGTATTTAAAGGCATTTCTAAGGCATTTAACTGATCGCATTAACTCACACACACACAACAGCTCAATGGAATTACGTAATTTAAGAATGATTGAAAAATATAATCTTTATAATTAAATGTGATTGTGATTAAGCGAAGCTTATGTGGAATGAATGTAAATACAGGCATTTATGAAACCAACCTCGCAGTCATACATACCTACACACATACATACAAGTTTACTGTGGTCAGAGTTCATTTCGCTGTGACCTGCTTGACTGTGGGAGTGCTTGAGCATATTGTAGTTTAGCTCAAGTGTCAGTCCAGGAGTTCACTTGCTTTCAGTCAATTCAAAATGCTCAGATTAGACGCAAATTTGTCAAGCTGTCGGAGCGAGGGGCACAGGGGCAGCGGCTGTGGCACGTTCAGTGGCGATGACAGGGGCGCGCTGAGGGGGAGTGGCGTAAGCTTATTGCATAGCTTGGACCAGTGAGCAGTCACCATATGGCCGTAAGCGTCACAATATGGCCAATGTCAACAGAGAAATGAGGTCAACTATGGACGGAGCTGGCGTCTGTTCCAGGCACGCTATTCCAAGGCTTAACTTTGCGGCCATTGCCAAAGTATTTTAATTGGATTTAGTATAAAAATGAAACTAAAATGCGGAGTAGACGACATGCAGATATCCTATGTGCGGCTATATAGAGAAAATAAGGGAGAAATCTTTGCGTGAATGTTTTAGAATACCCTAGGAAACTGAGGTGGGAAGAGAACGACAAGCAGATACGCTCTATCAAGATATCTCGGAATCTCTATTAATTGCAGGGTATATTTGGGTGAGTTTTCTCTCTTTGCTATTATATATCTCAAATATTTTAAAACTACCCTACTCTATGTTCTTTATCAATTACAGGGTATCTATGTACAACGGAACTCAACATTTAACGCAGACATTTTTAATAAACTAGCTGCTAATTTACTTAGGCGAACAACAGATTGAAAAACCAAACAGCTGGGCACACACACACACACACACACACAGACACACGCATACAGACACACGCTGAGTCAGAGTGTTAGCGTAACACCTGCAGTTATTTAGGGCTTTGACTTCACTTTACTTTAGCTGCTGTCCAAATCAAAGTCCTGGACACAGACGCCAAAAAGGGGGTGTGTCTGCTCGCCCACTTTATGAGGGCAACAACAGTTGGTGAATGGTTGTCTCTGGCTACGGCAACGTCTACGGCTACGGCTCTGAGTCCGGCTCTGCCGCTAACCTTTGTCAATTTATGTGTTTCATTATTAAACTTTGCCACCTGACGCACATTTAGCACATACACTGAGAGTGAGAGTGAGAGAGAGAGAGAAAGAGAGAGCAGCAGCTTGACCATTATAATTGGCCCAAGTGTTGGGCCATGGCGTACTTAACAAATAATGGGCTAAAAATCAATTGAATTGTAGATGCCGGGTTAAACATAAGCGCAAACACGCGCCCAGCGTCTAAGTAAATAAAACCATCGTAAAGTTGAAAAGGACACCAGGACTTGGGCAAACACAAATACACAAAGATAAGCACACACACATGCTCCTACCTCTTGGGTCTGGCTTTTACACACACGATTGAGTGCGGAATTTATGCGGCGTAATTTATGAAAACAAAAACCGGAAGCAATATTTTTCTTTGTTTGTTGTATGTGAATGTGTGTGTGTGTGTGTGTGTGTGTCTATGGAGTGGCCAAAGGCAGTGCTACCATTATGCCAGTATCCACACACACACACACACACACACAATTACAGTTATTTATGCGCTTGGGCAATGCAACGTCATCGTCGCCGCGCTGGCTGGAGCTGGGCTACATCAGCTCTGGCTGATAAACAATAGACAAGTATTATTATGGTTACAAAGTGGCACAGGTTTTTAGTGGCGCTGTGCACGCGAAACAAGATACCCTGTAATTATGTGAAAAGTAGCAAAAAGGAGGTTTGGCTAGCTATAAAATATAACAGAATTGGCTTAAGACTAAGACTAAATCTTATTTGTAGTTGGGAGAAGTCAAGCCTTATATTATTATTGGGCTTTATCGATAAATCAATTACATTTTAATACGGTTTATCGATACAAAAATGAAAATATTGTAGAGGAATTTTTCCTTTTTGTATATTAGATTGATTATACATTTTTTTTACTAATTCAGTCATTTGTGTATCGATAACAAGCATTAAAATATGTAATCGACGTATCGATAATGTTTTTATTAAATTTATTAATCGATATCTCGCTTACTGATGATCTCAAAATGTCATTTTGTAATGCTCTAACTGTGCATAAAATATCACAAAATATGTACTACTCTACAGGGTATTTTATCGCACATCAGTCATATTCCCATGACTCCAAACTTTCCTTTGTTTGACTATGTTTGTCATTTACACAGTGTAAATTGTTTTTTTATGGCAATGCTAACTGGCTT
Source organism: Drosophila aldrichi (assembly GCA_035045965.1). Classification (NCBI taxonomy): domain Eukaryota; kingdom Metazoa; phylum Arthropoda; class Insecta; order Diptera; family Drosophilidae; genus Drosophila; species Drosophila aldrichi. The sequence continues at coordinate 7,083,415 of JAWNOM010000161.1, forward strand.
TAATTTCCAAATCAATTGCAGTTTAACACCAAATGGAGTTAGAGCCAGAGATACAAATGGAGATAGAGAGAGAGAAAGAGACGGAGTGAGAGATATGGTTTAGTAAGCTGAGTTAGCGGGAAATGGGAGATGTAATACACTCAGCTCTGTAAAATGAAGTTTATTTTATTTACTTCTTTTTTTTTGTGCTCATGAATGAAATCTAATAAAACTATGTCAAGCATTGGGAGGGAGAGAAATAAAAGACGCACAGCTAAACTGCAAAACTATAAAAGCCATTTCCGCAAATGACGCCTCGGGCAATGGACATGGTACTAGTTCCAGTTCCAGTTCCACGAAGCACCCACGAACGCTTTCCGTTTTCCGGCTGCGTCTTTCACTCGTTTAATATTACTTTCTCTTCTTTTTTTTCTGTCGTCCCTTTTTCTAGACTTGCTTTTCTTGCTTTTCTTTTCTTAGATTTTCCTCTTTTTTTTTGGATTATTTTTTGAACCCTTTGTTTGTTTGTTTGTTTGGGTGTAGGCATATGAAAATCACGCACTCGCAAACAAATAAAATGCTGACAGCATTTATTTCCGTTTCCGTTACAGTTTTGAGTTAAGCAAATGCGCAGGGTCTACTCATGTGTGAGTGTACGTGTGTGTGTGTGTGTGGTTGTGTGTGCTAACGGATGTATTACGATTTCGAAATATCCACAAAAAATAGAAATAGTTTTGCAGCAGCTGTAGCCATAGCTGACGCCTCTACCCGCTGCCCGCTTTGCCTCTACCATCTATTCGCTTCCCTTTTTTCGCCTCCCCCTGCCCACTTCCTCTATTTGTTAAACACTCTTTGACTGCCCGCCCATTTAACCCATATATCCTGCATTTGATTTTAATGCTAATTCCGTAGATCCTTTGTGCATGTACCACTAAACCACTCCACACCCTTCCGCTCTACCCCCGCTGGCGATTGTGTGCCACTTTTAGATACTCCTTTTGTGGCACTAAATTAGCGATGGAACATAAATGGATAGATAAGAAGTCGTAAAAAATAAAATGCTGCGAACAAGAGCTTAACTCCAGTAGTGCAGTCAGTCTTAGTTATCCCGAGTATACCCTGTAGCAATTCTCATTGGGTGAATGATATACGATACGATTTTTTCTTTACCCAACATTGTACAAGTCTAAGTCGATCATACCTTAGCAAAATATAAACTCTCCAGGGTATCTATTGTGTTTTCATATCACTAACTTATTCAATCTGATAAAAATATCCGTCTCTACCATACCATTTTAACATAAAAAACAATAACTCTAGCTAGAACTACCCAATATCACATATACTCTATTTACAGGGTATTTACAGCTTTTGTTAAGCTCTCGCTAGCTTTTGCTCATAGCAGATTAGAGTATCCGCTGCACTCCCACTCCAAACCAGCCCATTCCTATACTATTTTACAGGGTATCTCACACTTGCTGTCAGCTTCGCTTGCGCGTCCATCAAATTCCACTCGACTGGCCATTTTTTCAGCTTCTTCGTCTTCGATTTGATTGACGCAAAGTTTTAGAACAAACATTCGGCATGTGCGTGCGGGCAGTTTAATAGCCAGCGCAGCGCCGTTTGTAAATATAGTTAATTAAATTTAAATATTTGCATTGTGCGTTGCTCCTCTGTGAAACAGCGAGTATATATCTCCATAATTCATATACAATATGCTGCGTGTGTGTGTGTGTGTGAGTGTGCTATCTGGATTTTGAGCGCACAATGGAATGAATAAAAACCGCAGCGTTAACCACGCCGAAGCCTGTCGGCTGTCAAAGTTTTCTTTTTTTTTTATATATACCCTACATAAGAGTGTGAATCCAAGGCATGTTAATTAGCTATGTGAAGATTGCTGGACAAGGCAGAGCGGGTATTTAAATCTGTTTTAAGTTGCAGTAGAGTTCATTTGAAAGCTGATTTGATTTGCAGTGATTTCTTAACAGTTGTTGTACAGTCACTTAACAGTCGCTATGCAGCTGTTGCTTAACAGTTGCTTTAGAATTTATTTAGAGTCGTTTTACAGTGGCTATTTATGTATGTTGTTATAAACTGGCTCTACTGTTATTTAACAGTTGCATAACAGTTACTTTACAGTGTTGTTTCATAGCTTTTGTTTTGCAGTTACTTCATAGCTGCTTAGCAGTTACAGTTTACAGTTGCTGTACAGCTGCTTTGCTGTTTGCTTTACAGTTGATTTTTACTTGTTTAACAGTTGGCTAACAGTTGCTTGACAGCTACTTCATGTAGTCCATTTATAGCTGCTGCTTTACAGTCGCTTTACAGCAGTTAAGTTATAGTTGCCTTGCAGTTACTTTACAGCTGTTGCTATGCATTTTGCATTAGACCAGTTTCTTGATAATTGTAGCCATTACTTATCACTTTTCTATTGGTATCTTATCTTCTGCTGCATATAGTTGACATTTACTCGAACTACATATGAGTTAAAGTCAAGGCTAGATAAGAAATAGATTCTCGTGTTGTAAATTTACGATAAATAGCTTCAATTATTTATGTGTTTTAGATTAGACATTATTCTGGGAAAAATTACTTAGTTTTGATTGACTTGTGAACACGAGCTTTCCTTAATTAATGGTTGTTGTAAAGTAATCAATGTCTATACCACATTGTAAAGCTATTAATGTCTATATCACCTTATCGTTTAGTGAGTAAACTATAATATATATAATTTGTATTTGTGTATTAAGAAGTTGTATAATATTTTAAGTGTTTAATTATTTTAGTTCTCCGAAATGAACAGTCTCAATTGTCGCTGATAATGTTTTCCTCTGATAGCTGTCTGAGTTGTTAGCTTGTGTCTTTTTTATTCGACTCTCGTGTTTCTTATCTCACATGTTTCCTATCTGAGGTTACAATCGATGCTTATTTTAATCACATTTTCTTTTTACCCAGAAATAAACTTTTTCTCTAAGAGTTTCTTTGCTGTTTTTGAATACCCTACAAAAATATCTATTATACTACATTTTATTTACAACTTAAGCATTAATATATATATTTTTTAAAAGTATGTATATCATCTAGTTTTGCTCACTCTTTAGCTCATTCATTTTTACAGGGTATTCATTGCAGCTCAAGCTTAATGGTTGCACAGCAGCCAAGTCAATGCAGCGTTAAATTTTGGCATTGTCCAGTGGCTTCGTTTTTGCTTTTGTTTTTTTCGGTGGTTGGCGGTGCAGGTGTCGCTGTCAACTGGCCAGTCCCGAGTCCCGTAACGTGTTGTCTGTGGCATAAATGCACGCAGCAAAAAATAAAAGACACGCTCTCGAAAATATATTATGAAATAATTCATAAAAACGCATGAGAAACGCTTTGCACCATATTCAGCAGTCGCGGTCGCTGCTGCAGTCGCAGTCGCAGTCGACGTCAATGTCGTACCTTTCAGGTGAGCAGCGACCTTTCAGTATACACACATATATACTTTTTTTTTTTTTTTGGCTGACTGAATGCCACCTGGCGTGTCGGCTGCTGCCGTTGCGACAATTTGGAGCCTGGCAACGTTTACATTGCGTATACGTGTTGCCCCGCCCCCTCGACAAAAAAAAAAAAGCCGTCGGCTAAAGTGGCAAAAGAAATTGTTAAATTTATATTTATTTTTATGGCTTGGCTTTGTTTCAATGCAGCCGCACGCTGCGTGCCACTGCGCTTTATTTGCGGCATTCAACGTTTTTAGCGCTTGCCTCCTGCCACCTGAAATGTTTACACATTTCCATCCAAAGTAAAAAAATATAAAAAAACAAGAAAAAATAAAAGAAAAACGTTTCGAATGTTATAGTCGCCCCACTGAAGTTCCATTTCCCATTTCCATTTTTTTTTTCTTTCTTTTTTTTTTTTTGCCCCAACAGTTTAACTGTAGCTGCATTGGGGGTATTCCCACTTCGCTTCTGCCTGGGCAATTTTTGGTTTATTGGTCAAGCGTTTTTCAGCTGGGCTTTGGCAATTTTTTTTTTTTTTTTTGTCCGGGGTCAGCAAATGTTTGCGGTTTTACTTGTCAATTTGAAGTGCATTAAATGTGCGATAGTGCATATTCCATTCACATTTTTTTTCTCATTTCGTTTTCCAAAATGGGCAGAAGGTTTGCTTTTTTATATGCCAATGTCTATTGGCGGCATTTTGTTGCAATAAAAAAGAAATCTCTATTGTGACATTGCAATTGCGACAATATTTACTAAATTACTATTTGCTAAAGGTCAAAGTTCACATTAGTATTTGATATTTCAAATAACATTGTTTCATTAACATTGTTCATACTAAATAAATAAATAAATAAAAAAAATTAATAAAAAAAAAATAAAATAAAATAAAAATAAAAATGAAAATAAAAATTAAATAAAAAATAAATAACTAATAAATAAATAAATAAATAAATAAATAAATGAATAAATAAATAAATAAATAAATAAATAAGTCAATAAATAAATAAATGCATAAATAAATAAATAAATAATAAAATGAATAAATAAATAAATAAATGAAAAATAAATAAATAAAAAAATAAATAAATAAATAAATAAATAAATAAATAAATAATAAATAAATATGTAAATAAATAAAAATAAAAGAAAATAATAAAAATAAAATTCATATAAATAAGGTATATAATAAGAAAATAAGTAAATTGTATTAATAAAAAATAAATAAAAAAATAAATTTAAAAAAAATACAAATAAATTAAAATAAGTTATAAAAATTAAAATTCATATAAAGAAGTTACATATTTTATTATATATTTTTAAGAAATCTTTTTTTCATTTCAACTATCAGATGAGCGGACATTCGCAAAGCATTTGCTAAATAAAATATTATTATATATACATATACATATATATATTTTTTGTTGCACATAATTTTTTAAATTTATTGTATATTATATAGAAATTATATATATATATTATATATCATATATTCTATTTTTTATCTAAAAATACCATCTTGCGCATTTTCTATTCAATAATTTATATAAGAAATATTTTTCATAAACAAAGCGCGCATCTCAGTGGGAGAGCTGACTACAATTTTCATTGCATGGGAAACCAAACAGCCTGGCAACTATTTTTCTTTTATTTAACAAACTCAACAATTGGTTTTTGTTTTCGGTATTGCTGCAAGTTTTGTGCACATTTTAGTCTCATTCTTGTCAACTTTTTAGCACCTGTCAGAGCCACAGCAAAGTTGGCAAATAAACACAAGCACAGCTATATATATATACAGTTATGTATGGTATATATAAAATATATATTGCAGTTGTATGTACATATATCAAATGTGCCAAGTCAACATTTGCACTTTAAAACACACACACACACAGTCAGGTATCTGCTATGCAATTTGTCATGTTTCGCCTTTGGGCTGATTAGAAAGTCGCGTTTGCTCATGAATATTCACGAATTTGGAGCATGTTTTTTTTTTTTTTTTGTCAGATTTGCAGTTGGAAATTGTGTAATCTAAATTCGCCAATTAAGCAAGTCCGAGTTAGATAACTTTGCACTTGAGATGCGAACAGTTGCATGTGCCATGTGCCATGCGGCATGTACATATTTATGGTGTTTGCCTGCTTTGTATGGGGTGCACAAAGCAAACAGCAATAAAGCAAATCGTCAAGAGAGTTACAGAAACAAACAGAGCAGCAGAAGCTACACCAACAGCTAAAGGATATTCGCAACGTAGTTGGTATCCATTCAGCTAGCGCCAAGGCTGTGGCTCCTGACGGCGGCGGCTGTTGCTGTTCGCCTTGTGCCACACTCAGCATTCGCCCTCTCTCTCTCTCTCTCTCTCTCAGTCTCTCTGTCTCTCACGGCATCATTCACAATTTGTTTCAATTTTAAATACCTTGTCGCGGGTTTGCAAACACACACACACACATACGCACACACACACATAAAGACACACGTGTGTTGTAACAACAGCTGCTTGAATGTTGACTGCGGTACGTGTAGTTTTAGCGCGCACTGTGTATTTATGCTCTATGTATGCGTGTGGGAGTGGGCGTGCCTTTGTGCCTTTGCCTGGCGCCTTTAGCTGGCATTTCGCTGTTGTACACTTAAAAGAAACTAACAAAAAATGAAAAAAAAGCAGGATATAAGAGTTTAACTTTAAGCAGACGAAGCTTAGATACCCTAGAAGTGGGAGAGTTTAGAAAGTGCTGAAAGTGTGGAACGAATGGGACTTTGTTTGCCATAAAATATAAAAAAAATATAAAAAATATATATATATATTTTTACAATTTCTCGGCCAAGAAAAAAAGACTACAAATTATATAAATAGCATCATTTATTATATTTCTCATAAATTAAAATATTTTTTCACGAGTTCTTAAAAAAAATAATAATAATAATAAACAAAAAAAATATAAAAATAAATAAATAAATAAATAAATAGGTAAATAAATGAAATAAACAAAAAATAAGAAAATTTAAAATAAATAAAAAGTGAAAAATATTTTGATATATTATTTATGTATGTATATATTAATATATTATGTATATTTTAATTAAAATTTTAAGCGACACAGTAGATGTTTCTATTATGAAAACTAGCAACAACAAAAAAATAAATAAAAAAAATAAATAAAAATAATTTTTATTAATATTGTGAATGTTTCCATTATGAAAAAGAACTCAAAATATAAAAAATAATGTATTATCAAATATTTAATTTTTTTCTTTCTATATATTGTATCGATTTTTTGGCATTTCTCAAAGATAATATTAATTAAATAAATATTAATTAAATTGTATATACTTATATATTTATATTTTTATATTTAGTTGCTTTAAAAGCACTAAAATACTCTTTAAAAGATTTTATACAAAAGCCGCAGTTTATTTATTCTGTTAACTAGAAATCTACTTTTGCACGTTACATATTTGCCAACAAAATTCGGAATGCCTTGTTTTTAAGTGTATTCTAAAAATTACCACTGAAAATGTTTCGACGTTGCGTTCGAGTGCGAAAAGGTTGGACCCGCACTTAAGCAATGTCAACGGCAACGGCAACGGCAGGACTTGGCTGCTCCTAGTAGAGACTGGCGGCTGCTGCTGCTGCTGCCGCTACTGCGAGACTCGTCCGGGCGGATAGCAAAAGAAATGCCAACCGGAAGAGCCGGAACAGCGTGCGGTTGTTTGTCGTACTCCACGCGAGGGGCATAAACGTATTTGCTGAAAGTGTAACGCTTGTTAAAACAGATAAGAGAGCGCACAGGATATATGCACTCGACTTGGGGGGGGGGATGGGAGCAGAGTGACTGTGGGTGTGGGTGGGGCCAACTGGCAAGTGTAAGTGCCAGTGCCGGCATGATAAATGACATGTTTCATTTGACATTTTAACAAAGTGTTGAATTTTTGCTGCTTGAAATGCTTTTTGTGACGTGACGACACTTTTTTCTCACCCTACTTTCCATCTATTTTTTTTTTTATTATTTTATTTTATTTTTTTCTCTTTCGTTATGTTGCTCGCTTTTGCAGCCAAGTGTTAAATAAGAGCCCAAGGACCAAGCAAAATAACTGCATAATTTTTCAAGCACATTTTGCCAACAGGCAAGCAGTCAGTCGACGATGAAACATTTAGAGTAGAAAGAGCAGAAGAGAGAGAGAGCGAGAGAGGGAGAGAGTGGTGGGAGGGATAGAGGCGGTGCTCTGTCAAGCGCAGCATTTGACAGTCGATTGTTTTGCATTCACTGATCTGCAATGGCTAATGATATAGCATTTATACCCTGAGCCAATGTTGCGGCATAAACACTTTGTGTGACAGCATGCAATGGTCTATGGAATTTAATCAACTATGTAGTGGGGTATGGATTGGGAATTTAATAAGTGAATTTTGAATAGAGCATAAGATAGAGCTGAAGGAAGCTGGTGGGAATATATACTGTATTATTCCAAAGATTTTAAATCATATAATAAGATATAATATATTTGAAAATATATATAAATTATTATAAATATCTTGACTAATATGATATGAGAATAATTGTGTTAAATATATGCATATATTATCTAAAATATATTTCTTTTGGCATATTGTTATGAAAATTATGCATGTTAATGAAAAAAATATTTTAATTCTATAAGTAAATATAAAATTATTATTATTTTATTTTAATATAATAAAAAAGAAATATTTTAAATTATTATTATTATTATTTTATTTTAATATAATAAAAACAAAATATTTTAAATTATTATATATTTAATTATACTATAACTAAGTTGACTTTTTGCTCATGGACAACAATTTTTATTATTAATTATATATAAATGTTTTTCTAACAGCAATTTCTTATTATTTTGTATATTATTTCTTACTAAAATTTAGGTGTATGAATAGAAAAAGAAATCTATCAATTATTTTTGAAGGACTCATATTTAAATACACATATTCCAGAGATAAAATGTATATTTAAAACAAAATGTACTATAATAAAATTTAATGTATACGTATGCTTTAATTTAAAATAAATTTTTAAGCTATCAAAAATATTGTAAATAATTTGTTTATAAAAATAATTTTTAAAATAAATTAAAATTAAAAATTAAAACTAGAAACCATCGACACACAGTCTGCAAGTATTTACATCTTCTAGAGTAGCTAAAATTCGAATTGAAATTATATCAACTTGAGCCTGTTTGCTCAGGGCATTGAACTTGTGTCAGTCAAGGCGAAAATTTTTCCGCTTGACTTTAATCGAAACGAATCAGTGAATCAATTTATGCGCACTTAAGACTCAATACGCAAATTCACTTGAAAATTATTTGGCGGCCCAACATGAAAGCTCGAAAAAGTTTATTAATCATGGCCCAGAGCATTGGCGTTGGCAGCTGTTACGCATGTTACGCATACGCCGTGTGGGCCATGCAAAAATTGCACTACAAAGGCAGAGACAAAGAGTAAGTGGGAGAGAGTAAGGGGGGAGGACATTAAATTATGGCGCGCATTTATCAACATTTAAAACGACGCTGATGACAATCTGCCGACTGCAATTTAAATATGCAAATGACAGACAAGATGCGGAAGCTGCCTGCCTGACTGCCTGCCTGCCTGCATTTGCTGCCACAGACGCATCGCCCTCTACTTCAGCATAGTTGAGCTCTGGAGCTCTGTTGTGGAGTTCTGCGTGCCACGGCTTGAGTCACAACTGCGTCTGCAGGACTCAACGCCACATATTTTAGAGTGCACTTAACTCGTTTGCTGCTAAGGATATTGTGCCACGACGCGCCTGAGTGTATGCTATGAATATGCCAAAGCCCGCAGCAGCTGCAACAATGCAACAGCAGCAGCAACTGGTCCATCGATGTTGGCAGTCTGCTTTGCTTTGACCTCGTGAACTTTAATTACAATCTAAAGCTCACATTTGCTGCCAGCGTGTGTGTGTGCGTGTGTGTGCGTCTACAGCACTCGAAGTCAGCCGCTGGCCATAGAAAATATGTAAATCATAATAAGCGGCAGAGCCGAGTTCTTTAGCAGCAAGTTCTTGCCAACTGGCTTTACATTCGGGGCTCGCAATAAAGGCCGCCATCGTTTGCTCTGCTGCTTCATTCTATTTGCAGCAGCAGCAGCAGCAGCGGCAGCGACAGCGGCAGCAGCAGTGGCAAACCGCAAATTAAAAATTTCTGCACGTCTCCACATAAAAAACTTTTCTCTTTCTCTCTGTATTATATGTATATATATGAGTGTGTGTGTGTGCTCATATATATCTATATATGTTTATATATATACTTTCTTGCTGCTCAGTTTTTTTTTTTCTTTTTTTTATATGCTTTCGTTTAGTTTCTGCTCATATTCAGTCGAGCTGCCTGGCAGCGCTGTCGCCGGTTTATTTCCTTTTATATTGCTTTGCTTTATGCGCACACACACACACACACACACACACATACTCTTACACAATATGTGGCTGCGTGGCACTTCAAAGTTTAGCTTTACAGTTAGTTGTTAGCATCTGTGTGTGTGCGTGTGTGCGTGTGGCACTCGACTTCGAATTGTCATATGTGTGCAGGCGTGTGTGTGTGTGTGTGTGTGTGTGTGCTTGCCGGCGTCTTTCTTTCATTGCGAGTCCATTCGCACAATCCCTTCTCTCTCACTCACACTCTCTCACATCCACTCTCTCGCATTCCCCCCGCAGTGCGTGTGCAGCTAACACAAATGTCCTGACGCGTTGATTGTGTTTGCATATTATACACGCCCTTTTATGTCCTATGGCAATATGAAATTTATTGTACCCACGCCGCTTTCGCCACGCCTCCCCTCACCTCAGCTCACCCCGCCTTGCCACCGTCTCATTCCACTTGCCATTCTTTGGTCCCAATGTCACTCGGCTGATGTGCTCCTGCAGCATCCTTCAGCCAGCCAGGCTCTGGCCTGGCCCTGACAAACTGCCTGCACTGCACGCAACGAGGACATTGATTTTAATCTCGGCAACCGTTCGTTCCACCCTCGCCCTGTCCACCTCTCTCTCTCTCTTATTTGCAGTGCAGCAAAAGGCAAATTTTTTAATTAAAATAACAAAAAAGGTTAAGCGTTCAAACACTGAGCAAGCACACACACACACACACACAACTACAAATGAACAACAACAGCAGCTTATACAAAGGAAAGCCCTCACATTTATTCCTTAATGGCCATCAGAAATTCTACTTGAGATCTTTGAAATGAATAAAAGTTAGCTCCTGAATCAATAGAAACGCTTATGGGATTATAGTGTATTATTAATTATATTTACTTTATTATATATGAGTCGGCTTGCACATAAAAGTGGCAATTTTTTAAGTCAGCTTAGCATGCGCCTAAAATGGAATTGCTAAACACATGTCAATATGAAGAAATATATGCATATAAATAAAGTTGCAAGTGAATTTAAAATATATATAAAAAAAAAAACAATATATAATCGAATACAAGTATGTCTTACTACATATATGTAAATATATATAAGTCTGTAAAAATATATATAAAATATATATATATTGCTGTTATTTATTTTATTTTATTTATTTTTGTGACTGTTTATAAAATAAAGGAAGTATTTCTGTTTTTTTTTTTTTAAGTATACTATCGTTTAACTTATTAAATAAAATATATTTAAAAATTTATAAATATGCGTAACAATATATAATTATATAAAAATGTGCTTTACTATATGTAATTATATGTATATAAATATGTAAACATATGTACGTATTTACTTAAAATAAATATTGATGTTTATTTTTATTTTATTCATTTTTCTTTATTTATTTATTTTTCTTTATCCATGTATTTATTTATTTTCTATTTATTCATTTTTTTATTTTTATTTTTATTTTTTATTTTTTGGCACTTTTAATAAATATTTGTTTTTTAAAGTTTACTGTCATTTAATAAATTAAATATGTATATTACATATTTTTATACAGTATTTTATTTTACATATGTATTACATATTATGCAACCATTCAAATGCCTTCAGCAAAAACTTTCACTGATGCCAAAGGCTGTCATAAAAAAAATGAAATGAAAATAAACTTAAATTTATAAACACAAGCATAATGAATGCCACATAAATATTATTTTTATAAACTATGCTGTATTTATTATTGAAAACTTCTCATGCCAGAAATGTAAACACAGAGAGAAATAAATACGCATAAATTACGTACGCATATTAAATGCCACAGCGTATAATTTAACTAATAATTATTTAGTGTTTGTTGTTAATTCTTCAAATAAAATGTGAAAATGTTAATGGATGTATGAATATGAATGGGTTAGCTCTGGGGTTTTTATGGCGATTACGATTATTGCACTGGCACATTAAATGTCCATTTATGGCTTGGCTTCCGCTGAGCTTGCTCAAAATGTTCAATTGCGGTTGAATGCCGCAATATAAACAAATGCGATTCACCGCACATGCACAAATGCAAATGCCAACGAAACTATCCGCAAAAAGTCCGGGCCGTGCCACACCCGGCGTATACTTTACATGAAACCATAAAAACACACACACACACACATAGAAAAAGGAAGCGATTACCTCGCTGCAGTTATAATGCGCTAATTTATGTGCGAAAACTCATTGTGATTGCGAAAAACTCGTTGGCCAAATCAGAGTGGATGCCCTTTATTGTTGTTGTTGTTGTTGTATTTTGGGGTTAGAGTTTTGTTTTCCAATTGATTGAATCCTTTGTGTGTGTTAGCGTGCGCTAATTATGCCGAATTATGAGCATAATCATGAACGAAAATTTGATTAATATCACAACAATAAATAAGCTGACAGCACAAAAATATATTTTATAAATTTTAATTGAATTTAAATGCACCGCCGTACCATGCGGCGTATGCGCAATTTCAACTTTTTCAATGCCAGCGGCAGCGGCAACATTAAGTTTCGATTTATTTCAATCAGCGGTTGGCCATTTGCGCCGTGGCTCGTGGACGCCATAAAATTGCAGTAAATTAAACAGTTGTAAAGTTAAATTACGTACTCGATATGCATACATACATATACACACGGTGTACATATACATACATATACAAATGTATTTATATGTAGGTGTGTTTGCCGGTTTATAAAGTATTTTACTGTCTGTGTGGGTCGTTTCTTCTTCTCTTTTTTTCCTCTATGCTAAAGCTGAAATGGGTATGATGTTGCCTCAAAAAGAATATAGTTTTTAGTTGAATATAATAGATAATATCAATCAATATAAAATCCCCTGGGCGGGAAAATACCCTGGGAGGGGATTTACCTATTGAGTGATATAGCATTCAGCTTGTGTCATGCTGCTGCCCAGAGGAAATCCCCTGGGAGGGGAGTGATATAGCATTCAGCTTTTGTCAGGCAGCTGTCCAATGTACCCATTGTTTTATGTATTTATTTATTTATTTTTATTATTATTATTATTATTATTATTTTATTATTTATTATTTATTATTTATAAAAATATTTGTAAAATAATTTTAATTTAATGTATTTATTTTTATACATTTTTTTAGATCAAATTTTTTGCTTTGTTAAAAAAAATAAATAAATAAAAAAAAAACACACTCACACATTTCAAAGGGAAGCCTGACAATGCAGGATATCTGTCCGCATATCATATAGCCTTTTTCAATTAAATCCCCTGCTCATTTCTTTTTTTCTCGACTTCAACGGCATTTGCGCCTGGCTAGAGCCAGACTGTTGCGCATTGAAATCCAATGGCATAAAATATTCCAACACTTCCTGCTCCGCACATTGCTGCACAATGGCAATTTTAATGGAGCTGAGATCCTCGCGCATTTGCGGCTAAGACTCCCGTCCGCAAGTGTTGACTACCGCTAACCGCTTACTTAGGCCATTATAGGGGACCGGCTGAGGCGACATTGTATTAAGCGTGCAAAATTTATGGCAATGCGGCTGCCGCAGCGAGTGCTTTAAGAGAGTCTCACTCTACCTAACCACCTACCTCCCTCTCTTTCCATCTATCTGGCTCTGTCTCTGCTTAACAGCAGAGTCTTGGCAAAGCACTTGTGAATTTATGGGCATGGCCTGCGGTGTTCTTGACTAAATGCACAACAATCAGCTGATAAACCAGATGGCTCTTCAAATAGTTAATTAATCAATGAACTCACTCTCTCTCCCGCTCTCTCTTTCTCTCTCACACTCACTCGTGCGCATTTTGAATAGATGGCCTCGAGGTTGGCTTGTTAAATTGCACAATTCTTGGCTGATAAAAGGCAAAAATCGTTTTTAAAGATTTTTCCCAAATGTTTTGCCCCATCCCGTTCGCTTTATGCATTTGGCTAAACAGCCGCCGGCCATGCCCATAAATTCACAAGTGCGGCCCATTAATGCCAAAGACTAACAAAGTCTTTAAAAGCAAAGCAGCGGGCAAAGTTATACGAATAGTTGAAGAAACTTTATGTCTGTGCGTAACGAGGGCTGCTTGACGAAATTCGATTACAGATTTATCTCTAGATTATAATTTTATTATGAAGCAATGAATTAAGAGCAAATTATATAAATTATATATATATGATTTATGCAATATCTTTTTAGATATTTTTGTATTTTTTATTTACATTGCTCATAACAGATAAAAAAAAATAAAGAAATAAATTAAGTAATTAATTAATTAAATAAATAAAATAAATTAAAAAATAAAATAAATAAAATAAAAAAATAAATTATATAAATATAATAAATAAATAAAATAAATATATAAAAATATATATTTATATTTTATATACCCATATTAATCTCTATTTCTGCGCATAGAACTCCTCTTTAACTTACTTAAATTCACTTAAAGTTTAATTAAATTTACCATTACCTCTGGGACAGCCCTCGCTTCGTGTAAGTAGTTAGTTGTGTGTGCTTGCGCTGCTTGAGCAGAGACAGACGCGCTCATATCGTTGTGATTGTATTGGCACTGCGTGTGGAATACATTTGCCATGTTTGGCTACCATTTTATGGTCTTGGCCCTGCTTCACACCTTGCCGCACTATACAAATTACAATTTTTATGGCATGCGATTTTTAAAAATGTATACGGCACATACAAGCAGCCACGGCACGTGGCAACTGCGAAAACCCAACTGAAAACTGTAAAAAAAGAAGAGTTTGTCTCTCAGAAAGGGTTTTTTTTTCTTTATATATATTTATATAGAGGGTATTTATATAGCTAAGAGTAAGGGTATTGTACAATAACTAGATATGTGCATTTTGTGCTCATAAAGTATTTATATTGAGCTAAGGTAATAGATGGCCCATAGACTTTTCCCAGAATTCGAGTTTCCAGAATAGCTAAAACTTTAAATTATTGATTGAGAATCTAAGGCAAGTCAAATTTAGTATGTCAAGTAGTTTGTTTATGATTCGTCTACGAAAACTCGTTTAATTTTTAATCATCTAATCACATTTGATAGATCACATATTTTATTTAAAGCTCTTTGTATTAATTTAAATATAAAACGTTTGACATATTTCTATATGAAGTGCGCGCATTTCGAATTTTAAAATTAATTCTGAGAAATTTGTGAGGCGCTGGCATAAGCCAAAAACTTTATAAATACAAGATATGATATTTTGAATTATTGAAGAGCTGTAAACTGATTTCATAAAATAAACTGACTTGGCATTTATGTAAATAGAGTATACTAGTTTCAAGCAAAGTTCGTCTTACTATCCGGCTATACAAATATCTAAAAATAAAAGTTAAATAAATATTAATTTGGATTTGATTAACTTTCAATTTTCATAAATGCAAAATATATTTATATATGTTTCTGTATATATTTAGAGTATTCTTTTATATATATATATTTTTTTTTATTTTTATATTTACTTAATTTTTTTATTTTATATGTTTATTAAAGCTATACGGGTTACTCCAGTAATCCCTTTATGAGTTCGTATAGTATACTAAATATTTACTCTCTAAAAATTAGCTTCTCACAAAGAGTATTTGAGTTTCGTTAGTTACTCAACTTTTTTACGGATTTCTTCAAGTTCTTCCCTTTCGCATTGTGCATTAATGTTTTATTTATGATGTGCCAAAAATGGAATCCGTTCGCAGAATGCGCGGTTTTTGTTATTTGCTTGCCTTCTTATTATTATTTTATTTTTATTTATTTTTTGTTGTCGTTATTCTGATTTCCCCAGTTGCTGTAGATTGAAAGTTGATTTCCGCGTGTTGCGTGCCGCACAAATTGAAGTGAGTTTATGTGTCTAATTTTTGGGCATTTAACTTGATGCGGAATTACTTATTGTAGTTTTTTGGTTTATTTGATTTAACCCCGCCCCACACTCCTCCTGCTGCTTCTTCTAGCTATTACAATTTGGTTAAACTATGCGCAAATTGAGTTAAAACACGCAGCGACAGATTTTTTTTTTTCTGCCTTCTTTTGGTAATTGTTTATGTTTGGCATTTATATAATATTTTCCAATGTGTGATTGCGTGCCGTTTGTCGTTTGTCGTTTGGTTATGTTAATTTGACTGCTGTTTGCAGTTTTTATGCTGGTTTTTTGTTTATTAAATATGCATGACATGCAAATGGCGGTCGCATGCCAATTAACTTTGATCGATTCAACAAAATGGGCGACAAGATTTTTATGAGCAATTAATGTGGTTGCCACACTGCGGTTGCCACAGCCAATCGCCATTAAATTGTTTGTAACTGAGCAATGCACTCAAGCCAAACCGATTCAAATCTTGACACAGAGAAAACTAAATGTGTTGAGAAAATTTGCAATCAAATTAAATTTCCTCTAACTCCCCTTTCTAATCAAATCAAATAAAATCAAATTTCCATTTCATATTTGAAATAATTAGTATTTTATTCCTTTGCTTCTACGTTCATTTTGTGGTATTATTTTTCCCGCAAATATTGATGTGCAAAATATATGCATAACAAGTAAGAAAGCTCTAATCGAGACTGCTCGACTAGAAAATCCCCTGAGCCCTTCGGAAAACTGATATTTCAGTTCGCGTCTTTCTGACACACACACACATATACATAGACACACATAGGCACGCACGCATACAGTACTTGAGTAAAAGTAAAAGCAAGAAGAGAAGAAGCGCAAAGATCACTAGAGTTGTCTATGTGTATGTAGCAGTATTCATTTGGTATTTATATGCTCACAACAGCAAAGAGCGTTCCCATTGCTCACTTGAAGCTCGACTGCAATCACATTTGGGAGAGACAGCGCTTGAGTAAAAGTGGCTCTACGTATATAAAGGGCAGCAGCTGCAGCATTTCTTCAGTCAGTCTTCAGTCGTCCAGGCCTGGTGGGGGTCAGCGCAATAAAGTGAAGTAGAGTGTGTAAAGGCGTACAGGTATTACGTAGAGGAAATACGTAAAGGAAATACGTAGAGGGAACACTTAGAAGCAATAGTACTAAATCGACTCAACTCATCGCCCTGATCAAGAATATATGTATATATTTTGTGGGGTCTGCCACGCTTCCTTCTGCCTGTTACATACATTTGAAGAAAACTATTATACCCTGATTTCCCATTTTCAATGGGTTCAGGGTATAAAGATTGCCAAAAATAAATGCGAAATGTGCAAATTTGCAGAGTTTTTCGTTGGCTTTCGGCCCGACAGACATCATATATATTTAACGCCCCGCTGCATACGCCAAAAAGTTGCATAAATATTCGCATATGGAGCGCGCATTTCCCAAATGGAACAATTACGGTGCAATCAGAGCCACGGAATACCTACATAAACACAATTTATTTGCTCGCCGCTCTCTGCACATTTCAAAGCTAATGGCAATGACACGACATTTTGCGTTTAAACAATAAAATGCGACTGGGTGAGATTGCATATGGCGAATAGATATCCTGTAAATGACTTCACTGCGCTGGTTGTATGAGAAAAATGAAGAGTTGAAGCAGAGATTGTGGGAAGAGGGAAGTGGGAAGAGACAAGCGATAAAAGTAGAAAGTCAAAGCCATTGCCTATAAATACTTTTCTGATAGAAAAATAACAGCCAGGTAGCATTGTTTTACTAGAGCTATGTCTCGAAGAATCGAAGTTCAGCTTCGTTGTAATTATTCTATTTTATCTTTATTTATTTTATTATAATTTATTTTTGTTTACTTTAAGTTATTTATTTTATTTACTTTAATTTTTTCAGTTATTATATAATATATTTTTATTTTTTTATTTAAACACTATTTTTTTTTTTAATATGATATTATTATTATTATTATTTTATTTATTTTTTATATTATTTTAATTATATAAACTATTTTTTTTTTTTTAAATATGATATTATTATTATTATTATTTTATTTATTTTTTATATTATTTGAATTATATAAATTATGATAATATTCTATCTAGCCTTCTACAGGTCAACTTTCCCACAAAATTAATAATTAGCTCTTTTAGTTTTGTGGTTAAATTATTGAAATTACATTCACCAATATCTCACGCTAAATATTCATTAATATTATCTCTCTCCAGTCTTGAGTCTCTGACACCTTTAATAAGCTAAACTTGCTGCCGCACTTGGCTACCTGTTGTTACCTGGCCAGGGCAGACGTGACGCCTACCCGCTGTTCGGTGGGCACTTCAAAGGTAGCTGCGTATAATTACGGACAAGTTTAGACCACATGGCGTCTGGCATTTGGTTTCCATTTGGCAATGGCTGCGTTGCATACTCTGCAGCGCCTGCAAATTTAATGGCGCCGCTTTAATGACTGTTGCCTACTTTGCAGCGTAGCGCACGCATCTCAAGTGGCTGCTGATGGGTTGGTTCATGCAACATTCTGGTTGCCTTTGCAAATGTCTTTTTCGCCTCACTGTTGTTGTTGTTGTTGTTGTTGTCTCTCATTATTCTTGTTGGCCTTATTAGAATACTTTTTTCAACTGCTACCGCTGCTGCTGCTGCTGCTGCTGCTGCTGTTGACTTAGTCAAGAGCAATTAACATGCAAATAAGGCCTATTAGTTACCTAAACGTCAGTCTGTCAGCTGCTGTGTGTCTCTTTCGCACGCCCCTCGTTTTGGACACCTTTTCGTGCACTTATTAGCCTTTTGGCAGGTCGCAGCGTGGCGTTTGCTTTTAATGACTTACTAATTTTCAGTTAGCTTTGTGCGCGCCAGACTCTTATTTAAAAATTCTTTATTGTCGGCCGTTCGTCGACCGTCGTTCATATCATTAAAGTTTACGTTTATGTTGAGCAAGATATTTAAAAACTTTTTGATTTCAAAAATTACAAGGCCTCCAAACATTTGCTTTAGACAGCGCAGCAAAACGAAAAAAAAAGAGAGAAAAGGGTTTAACCCAGCCAAAGTTTGCCTTTATGAGCTTAATCTATAAAAACACGGCCCTTTGCTAAGCAGTTAATCGTGGAGTTTTAATCTGGTTATTTCGTTGGGAATTTTTAAAGCCAAGAACTTGTTATGATAGAGCTTAAAGAGGGTCTATAGGCGGGTTAAACTGATTTTTAAACAAAGAATTATTATTTGTATTTTATTTATTAATATATATATTTTTTTAATATGATTATTTTATTTATTTATTTTATTTTGTTTTTGTTTTTTTTTTAATGTTCATAAAAATGTGTTTAGAAGAATTATAGAAAAATATTTATAAATTACAAATTTGTATACATATTTTTAAAGGTATTATTTAGTCTGGCAGACTACTAATTCACTCAAAATACAAAAAATATTTTATTTATTTTGAATAATACTAGAAGCCTAAACGTGCTCAAAAAATATATTTTAGGAAAAGAATATATATTTTATATTTTAATTAAAGTATTAAATTAAATGCAGAGTGTTTTATAGTCGGGAAACTATTGTATTTATCCAATAAACTTTCTTATATATTTTCTGGCATGCAGCATTCTTACAGGGTATTTCTTAGCACAAATTCCCTATATTTAGGCTTGCTATTTTTTTTATTTTTTTTTATTTTTGTTGTTTTTTTTAACTCATGCTATGTTAACTCCTACCGCGCCTTATCTAATCACTGTTTCGCTTTGTTTTCGGCTCGTTTATCGAATGCTCTTTTCTCGTGATTGGCGGATGAAATTTTTATGAACTTTGCCTTTTGCAATTAATGTTAATTGATCACTTGAATTTGTGCATTTTCATTAAAACTTTTTTCAACTTGGATCACGAATCAGAAAGTCAGTCAATTACTGCTAGAAAAAACAACAACAACGACACATAAAGGGTGGTTGAAGAGGGTGAGAAGAGTTAGCAGAGAAGTATTTACACAGCTTCTGCGGTAATTTATCGTTTCGCCAAGGCAAAGGCAGCCAGCCAGCCTGGGGGTTATGGTTTCTGGACTCTGGTCAGTGGCATTGGCGCTGGCAATGGCAGCAGGTTTAACACCAGACCAGACCAGGCCGCAAATCGCCATTGAATGTGCAGCACCTGCAGTGTGTGTCCGTGTGTGCACACCTACACACACACACACACACACACACACAGACATACATAATGGCACTGCGGTATGGACAATGAATGCTGAGGGTGATGATCCAACGTGATTTATCTACTGACGCTGAGGTTAAAAGTTTTGCGCATACTCTCATTGTTTAGTTCAGGATTCCCTTTGTATGCATAGCACATACACACGCTCCCACACACACACCCACACACACACCCACACCCACACACACATGCAACCACACGTGCTATAGACACTGCACTGCGCTCAATGGCTATGCAAATTCTCGACCTGGCAGAGCTGTCAGAGTGCGTTGAATAATATGCTCGTCCTCACATTGAGCGCTCAACGCAATTATTAAACTTTTGGCATAACTTCAGCTTCAAGCTTAACTTTTGGCTTTAACTATGATTATTTGATTTGGCCTTTACGTGGATCTTCGTCCATTTAGCCAGATATCTGATTATGCCAAACGAGACCTGCACCACAAGATGCTGACAGCCAGCTCATTATTTAGCCACGCCAAGTGTAACAAATTATTGCCAGTTCTCTCTCACTTTTGGTTTTTTTCTCTGCCGCACTTATTGACACAGCTTCATATTGCTCTCCACCCCCGCGATTCCTGCTGTGCCCCTGGCCTTGTGCAATATTTTGCTGACGCTTCGCTCAGATCCATCATTTTGTGCAGCCATCTGCGACACGTGGCCCCTCGGTTTGGCTAATAAATCTTAATCAGACGGCGGCTCAGTTCAGCCGCAGCTATGTGGGCGTGTCCTATTTGCAGGCTTTTACTGCCATAAACACTTTTTTTCGTTCGCTTTTTCTCTTGCTGGCTTATCACATTACTGGACATTCATTGCCCTGTGCGGACCAAATTACAAGTCTGGCAAGTCTTATCAAGTAAACACATTTCAATGCTGATCAATTTATTATTTAGTTTGCTTAATATCTAATTTAGAGGTGCTGCCCCATAGCAATGTCCTCTACCGCCACACTTCAGAGCCCGAGGTCATTCATCAGTTTGTCCCACCAGCTTAGAGTGGTTGTAGCGGGTGCCTCTGTAGTCGTCAAGTTCCAGCTAGGGGTAGACTCATTCAAGCCAGGAGTAGTCAAGTTCCAGCTTGGTGTTGTGGTAGTAGTCCAGTTCCAGCTTGGTGTTCCAGGAGTAGTCCAGTTCCAGGTTGGGGTAGACTCATTCAACCCAGGAGTAGTCCAGTTCCAGCTTGGCGTTCCAGGAGTAGTCCAATTCCAGCTAGGGGTAGACTCATTCAAGCCAGGGGTAGTCCAGTTCCAGCTTGGCGTTCCAGGAGTAGTCCAGTTCCAGCTTGGTGTTGTGGTAGTAGTCCAGTTCCAGCTAGGGGTAGACTCATTCAAACCAGGAGTAGTCCAGTTCCAGCTTGGTGTTCCAGGAGTAGTCCAGTTCCAGCTTGGGGTAGACTCATTCAAGCCAGGGGTAGTCCAGTTCCAGCTTGGTGTTCCAGGAGTAGTCCAGTTCCAGCTTGGAGTTGCGGTAGTAGTCCAATTCCAGCTTGGTGTTCCAGGAGTAGTCCAGTTCCAGCTTGGAGTTGTGGTAGTAGTCCAATTCCAGCTAGGGGTAGACTCATTCAAGCCAGGGGTAGTCCAGTTCCAGCTTGGTGTTCCAGGAGTAGTCCAGTTCCAGCTTGGGGTAGACTCATTCAAGCCAGGGGTAGTCCAGTTCCAGCTTGGTGTTCCAGGAGTAGTCCAGTTCCAGCTTGGGGTAGACTCATTCAAGCCAGGGGTAGTCCAGTTCCAGCTTGGTGTTCCAGGAGTAGTCCAGTTCCAGCTTGGAGTTGCGGTAGTAGTCCAGTTCCAGCTTGGAGTTGTGGTAGTAGTCCAGTTCCACCCAGGAGTAGACTCATTCAAACCAGGAGTAGTCCAATTCCAGCTTGGTGTTCCTGGAGTAGTCCAGTTCCAGCTTGGTGTTCCAGGAGTAGTCCAATTCCAGCTTGGTGTTCCAGGAGTAGTCCAGTTCCAGCTAGGTGTAGACTCATTTAAACCAGGGGTAGTCCAGTTCCAGCTTGGTGTTCCTGGAGTAGTCCAGTTCCAGCTTGGTGTTCCTGGAGTAGTCCAGTTCCAGCTTGGTGTTCCTGGAGTAGTCCAGTTCCAGCTTGGTGTTCCAGGAGTAGTCCAGTTCCAGCTGGGTGGAGTAGGAGTAGTCAAGTTCCATTGGGGACCATCAGTGGTCTGATTCCAGCTGGGGGTGCTTGAGTTCCAAGAGGGTGCAAAAGCATTTCCAATGCAAAATTCAAGGATTCCGAATGACCTTTCGAGTGCATGCAAAGTTTTGCTGATTTCATGCATGACACAGCGTTCCGTCAGCCAGAATTGCTTCAGCATGGGACGCACACCGGCAAACAGATTCATGACCTAAATTAAAGAGCCTTTGATTAGTAACCCGCTCGTTTGTTTGTTGGTTGTTGCCCTTGCTGTCTCACCGAATCCGTATAGCATTTGCGCGTGCTGCATCCGGCCAGCTGCTGCTGGAAGGCAGCCCTCACTCCATCTGAGCTCGGCTGTTGCAAATAGCTCTGCAACTGGGTTTGATTCACATTGCCGCACTGACGCAGCTTGTTGCCCGCATTCATTAATATCTCCACATTTCTGACCTTAAAATTGGCCGTACACTGATCCAAGTCATTGAGTATGCCATATTCGGGTAATTGAAGATCTCCAACGATGGCATCGAAAAGCTCATTTGATAGGCTCGATTGAATGGGCTCAGATGTCTGTAAATTAAGAGAGGTTTTGATGAGCACAATTCTGAGGTTAGGCTGGGACTATACAGATAAGACTCTGTTCTATGGAGCTAACAGTTTTATGGGTATTTGAATAGCTTATAGCTTAGATAACATATTTAGAGTAGTATCTACTTAGACGTTGCTTAGTGATTTTTTATCGTTCCTCTTTAATCTATTATTATATAATAGCACTTCGATTTATTTATAGTTCACTTCACAAACTTATCAGACAAATTTTTTAAGCACTTGATAGATATGAAATTTAATTAAATTCAAATTAATAATTTTTAAAAATATCTCGCATTGACAAATTTAGAACACATATATGATAGAGTGAGGCATAAATAAATAAATATATATTTAATATTCATATATTACTTTCTCTATAAGGTGCAAATTACCTAATGTCGTTTCTACATACCGTTGCGCTGAATAACAGTGCAAATAGCACAAAAATTTTGCAGAGAACCTCCATGTTGAGGCCTTCGTTCGTTAATGACTTGGGCAGTGGGTCTGGCCAAGCATTTTAAATCAAAAACACGATGACAATTTCAACTTTCTATTTTTGTCTTTGGCCTTATCGCTATTACCTCTATGAAAAATCACAGCCAACGAAGTAATTTTTGGCAGAGTTTCCGTTAAGAGATAAGGCTACAAAACCCCAGATTGATAATTACATTTATCTAGCCACACAGACATACATATATATATACATATGTATATTTATATTGTGAATAATTCACAGTGTGTGAAATTTTGCGAACATTGATTGCCTAAAGCACTTGACACTGACTTTTGACAGCAGCTATAAATTGTTATTGTTTTATGGAAGCCATTGACTTGTGGCTAATTAGATCTTGATTTTCGATAATGGCATATTGAGGAGGTCAAGTAATATATGTATATATATATTGAATATTAAAGCTCTTTATTCTGCGGCAATAAAACTGAAGTTGTTGCCATAAATTCTATAGCTCACATTTAGTTGGCTGGCTGTTCGATGGCCACGGGCTGAGCGGGCTGCTGCTGCATGGACTGCTGCTCGAATGGCTGCTCAGGTTTGTGCTCCACGTGTTGCTCTGGCTGCTGCTCCAGCTGCTCCAGCTGTAGCTGCTTCTGCTCGACATTCGGCTGCTCCTGCTGGGCGGGCAGCTCACGCTGATGCGATACCTTGTCCATGCAGCTATCGAAATCGTTGGCTGCCTCAATGGACTTCACCTTCGACTCACCCACGGCGGCCCGTATGCAGCTGGAGCGCTGAGTCTCCACCACGGAGGCATTCGAAACGAACTGCGATTGGGTCTGATAAGCCAAGGTGTTGCAGCTATCCAGCAGCTCCAGATTACGATCCAGCTAGGCATATATATAAGAGATATTAGATATATGGAAATATTTATATTAATTGAGCCCTGCACTTACTGTAGACACTGTGCAGTTGATGAAGCGCTGGCTGTCTGTCTCATTGAGGCACCTTTGCAAGTTCTTCTGCAGCTCGATTTGCTGGCTGCGTATGGTGTTGACGGTGGCATTGCTACGCTGGATATTCTCCCTGACGGTGCGATTGGCGGCTTCCTCGCACTTGCTGGTGCTTTTGGCCAAGTCCGTGCCGATCTTGCTGGTCGCATTCGTATACCGATTGAAGCAGGTCGCCTCACCAGCGGATGCAAGGGCGCGCGGCTGAGCAAGCGGCACGCCCAGCTGGGACATGACCATGCGAAGCAGAGTCGTCTCGTCGGCCACGCGGGGCCAGGCGCTGGCCTGCAATGGAGCAAATAATTGTAATTGAATGAAAATTAGTATTTCCCTGGTCGTCTACTTACGCCCAGCACTGTGACAGCGAGCAGTAAAATGCGTGTAAACAATTTCATCTTATTCCAGTTGCTTTCTCGAGTGCTAACTAATTGCTCATCTCGGTGCTTCAGTTGCTTTTATAGCTGACTAAATGCTGCAGCAATATCTTCTCATTTCTGCTCTTTGAATCGTTTTTTCTGTTATTTTTCTTTTTCTTTGCAACGTTCGATTAGATATGGGAAATGTACAAGACAATTGGCAGGCTTAATTGGCTTCTGTGCAGTTTTAATACAAGTAGGAACAACCATTTGCAGTGATATCTTGTGTGAAGCGCCAGCTATGATAAATTGGCCCCACACACACACATATACATATATATACAGTTAGACATACACTATAATCAATGTTCATGTCCCATTAGTTGCTGCCTTATCACAGACAGCTTCATAACGGTGTCTTGCTGTCTGCATTCTTATCGTACCACAAATATGATATAAGAGCTTATTTTTAAATTCTATATATGTATATATAAAAACCCCGACTGAATCACCAGGGCGCTTGTAATACCAATTTGTAATCAAATCGAATTCAAGTCATTCACTTAACACACACGTCTTAATTGATTCGCTGCTTATTACTCGAGTACCTCATCGATAGAATCGTATGATTTTCCCATTGCCCGCTCACACATTTATCTGGCACACGTCATGATGAAAGCCTATCTGTGTATTTTCTCAGAACTAATAGGGGAATCGGCCAATCACGTTTTAATCAGTTCATGATAATGTGCAGAGCATTTCCATATAATTCCCTTATCGTTTACTTCAAGCTATTTTTTCCATGGTCAGTTGTTATTCAATTTGAGTAAATTATGAATGGCAAAACACATTACGCTTTGGTTTTTTTTAAAGGTCTTACGCACTCAAGTTCACCATATTGTGTACTGAATTTTATTCATTTAATTTTACAAGAAAATAATTGAGACTTTATCGGAGGGCTTTGAGAGATAGCAATTTCTATTAATATATTGTAATTTATTTGTTATTAATTGTTTGTTTTTTTTTTTTTTTTTTAATAAATTGCATTTATAGATATAAATGTTTATATATTTTTCAATTATTTAGAATTTGTTAAAAAAAAAAGAAAGTAATTAAACACAAATTCATTAAAAAATTATAATGATATATCAACTTCATAAATAGCCTTTGTCTAGCTACTTTAGAAAGTACAAAAAACAATTGCTTCAGCTGCAGGTAAATACATTCAAAATGTCAATGAAACCAATTTTGTTGTGCGATATATATTTGATTGATTGAATGAGAAAATCAGATAAAGCAACACTACTTTCTAGCGTGCTGAGAACCGACAGAAGTCGACTGAGGAATGTTCTGGTAGAGTGTTAAACTAAATTCGAAAAAAATATATATATAAGTATTAATATTAAAAATAAAAAAAAAATAAACAAATAAACAAATTTTTAAAAAATAAATAAAATTGAATATAGTATTAAAAAAAATTATGAATTAATAAAAAAAAAAAAACATTTATTTATATAAAAGTGTAATAATATACATATTTATAAAAAAAATAATAAAAAAAAAAAACATAAATATTTCATATTTCAATTATTAATAATAATACAAAAAAAAAAAAACATAAATATTTCATATTTATTTTGATTACAAATAAGAAATATTAATTTATTTAATATATATACAATGCACATATTATTTGCTTAGGAAATTTTGTTTTAAATATTTTCAATGAATTCATAATATATTTGCAAGTCAATAATACTAAACGAAATTTTTAAATAATTGAATATTTTAATGTTTATTTTTTTTTTTTTATAATCTAAATATTAGATTTTCGGGCATTGGCTATAAAGTATTCAGCTACATATAATAATTTATTGTATATTTATTAACAGATTTATTTTTAATATCTCATCACATCATGCTTAAAAATGCTTAAACAAGTTAATTCTTTACACTCAAGACTCATATACAAAGAATTTGAATTCTAGGAAATCTCTATAGGAGCTGTAAGTGAAATTAAGTCAGTCATTGTCTCACACTCTGCCACATGTTGTTCTTGTTGGTTGTTGGCCAATAAATTTTGGTAGCTCATTAGAGGCGTTATACAGGTAGTCAGCTCGCAGTCAATTGGCAAACAATCTGGTTGAAATTCAATTCATTTATCAAAAATGGTTTGAGGTGCGCGCGCTGACTTGAAATCAGTGCCAAGAGTTTTCATGTGAGAAAAGCTGGCAAAACAAATTTTGAAAAGTGGCAGAAATTCACGGTTGCCAACAAATTTATCACAACAAGCCAGCAACACACACACACACACATGCACACATGCACAAAGAGCGTATGTAGATGTGCGTTGTGTCTCATATATCATGCGACAGGGCAAACAAGATTTATAAGGTAAAACATGCTGTGAGCAACTCTAGAGAAATAACGTCAACATCTCGCGGCTTAAAAAGAAAATGTTCCCCTTTTGCTGTTGTTGTTGCAGTTGTTGTTCTTTTTGCTTATGTTTGGGCGCACAACTCGAACGATTAATCAAAAAAGTATAAAGTGCAGGCGGGCAATGCCTGCAACTTTTTGCGAAGGTGTGTGTGTGGGCGTGGCAGCTGCTGCTAATGGCACAAAAGCTGTGGCAAGCCACAACGCAGCCTCTTGAGAGAGTGATAAAGGCAGGGGAGATGGAGAGAGAGAGAGAGAGAGAGAGAGATAGAAAGGGGCTGATCATACAGTATTCATAGAGCAAAAGAGAGTTTATTAGTTACTTGAATAAAAATTATTAAATATTTAAAAAAAGAGAGAAAAATAGTTGGAGAGGGAGAGAGAGAGAGAGAGAGATAGAGAGAGACAGAGAGAGAGAGAGAGTGATGAGAAGAATGAGAAATAAATAAAGGAACAAATATTGAAGGAGACGGCAAGGCAGAAAGTGTGAGTGAGCTAGGAAAAAAGGAGAAAGTGAAGATGGCAAAAATGAAGGAGAGATAGAGATAGAGTGTGAGAGAGAGAGAGAGAGAGAGAGAGAGAGAGAGTGAACAAAAGAGAGAGAGAGAGAGAGATTAAAGTAATTATAGTAAAAAATAATATAACAAATAAATAAATAAATAAATTACAGAGCACAGATATGGCAAGAGACATAGCATTAGTTGTATTTATAGCTAGACGATAGAGAGATATAAAAAAGTTTTCATTGTAGAGTATCAGACAGTCGACTGCAAGTTGCATTGCAACAGATTTCGCCAATGCTGGCTAATTTAAATGTTGGCTGACATCCTCGTTCATTTTGGCCGTGCTGCAGGGCCAAGTGCACGTCCTTAGCGCTGAGCTGTCAGCGCGTCAAGTGTGACAGCTGCTCGGCTGCTCTGCTGCTCAGATGTTGTATGTTGTATGCTGTTGTTTGTTTGTTTGTTTGCTTCTCAATGGTCTGGCACTTTTAATGACACCATTGTCACCTTGGCCAACCCCAAAATGTGAAATGAGCCCAGCTCGTGCGCCTCCTGCCTTTGCTCATTTGTTGTTTGCCGCTGTCGAGTGGGCGTCATGTAATGCGGCTTGAAGTGTCATTTACACGCGCATTGTATTGCGGCAGCGGCCACAGCTGCCACTTTGTCGGCTTTTTGCTTTACTTTTTTTTTTCACTTTTTTTTCTGTTTGCGTTTTAAGTAGCTGTTAAGCATTTTCATTACACACGCCAAAATGCACAATGATTTATGCCAAGAGCTCGACTACCGTTATCACGTGCTCGTTCCGCTGTCAGCGGATTAAATACTCATGCTACAATACATAAAGCTGCCATTGCCACCTCATCCACTTTCAGTGAAGGCCCCTCACTCTCCCTCCTCACTCTCACTTCAGTCATAACTGTGTGAGGCCAGGCGCTTTGTGCGAAGTTTATCATTAAAAACAATATACAAAAAAATATGGCATTTCATGCCTCATGCAAGCGACTCCTGGTTATGTGAGTGTTGCGCATTTTCAAGACCAGCCAGCCAACAGCACACGGACATTGCATATTGTTGCACACTGTTTGCTGTTGCTGTCGGTGGGGTTTCGCTTTTGTTTGCTGCTGCAGCTTTGTATGCAAATAAATGGGCGGTCTAGACGGGCACGCACAATGGCAGTTTTAATTTGAAAAGTGGCTCTGGCAACAGCAGGAGCAGGAGTAGGGGAAGGAGCAGCAACCACAGTGAGGGATGAGTGCGAGCTGCAAACCATTTTTATTTTTACTTTTTCCCCCTTTCTTTATTTTCGATTTTTGCAACAACCGCAAAAACTTGTACCAGAACGTGTCGACATTTGTGGCCTAAACAAAAACCCCAGAGAAATAGTTGCACAAATAAATAGATTAAAAGTGCACACACAAAAATACATATACATATGTATTTCGTGTTTGTCCAAAGTCTGACAAAAGAAATGCTGCTCGAATCGAGAAGCAGCAAGAAGAAAAAAAAAACTGTTATTTAATAACATTTAACTGGCTTATAAATTTTTGTTTGGCCAAAATCTGTGCAAATTGGAAATTTGCTTTTTTTAATTATGAGCACGTTTCAGGCCGAAACTGAAGAGCAATAAATCACGCCGTGCTAGAGCCACTCCAGGCTGCTTTTAAAATTTGGGCAATGAAAGAAATTATTACCTAGTTACTAGCGAAATGAAATTGGCCAATAGCAAGCGAGTTCTGATAAGATATGGGAGTGAGCTGATAATACTGAGAAATACGGAGAACTTAAGCGAACGCCTATTGCTGTCTTCTAAAGAATAATGAAGTCAGCTAAAAGTCATAAATATAATCAAGTTATATACTTATAAAATACTCTGCATGACTTGATTATGTGTTGTATATTGCTTTTTTATTTTTTGTTTGATCACAGTTTATTTATAATATAAAAAATGACTTAATACTTAAATAGTTACTTAAAAGATAAAGTTACAAATATTAGGTAAATATATTTACAAGTTCACATCTTTATATATCTAATATATTATACATTTTTTATATAATATTCTATCCTAAGAAAATAAAAAAAAAAAAAAATAAATAAATAAATACAATTTATTTCTAAAATTACAAAGCTAAGTAATTTAAATAAAATTATTAAATACAATTTATTTCTAAAATTATTATTATTATTATAATTATTATATATATTTGCTGCCTTAAAAATTAAAATTTATAGTAACATGTTAATAAATTTAATTATTAATAAATTAAATTTATTTTTTAATTTTGTAGCACACACGAAAAAAAAGTCCCTTTAAATAAAAGCCTCTAGGCTTAGCTGCACAGACTTAAAATGACGCACTGAATTCTTTGTTGTTTGCTATAAAAACAAATTCAATTTGCTAAAATCAAATATGAGCAAAAAAATAAATAAATAAGTTAATACAAAATTGTGAATCTATGAATGCATAACGTAGATTGAATTAAACATTTTTTATTGGTAATTTTTTTTTTAGCACAAAAGCTAAATATGAAATTTAAATAATAATAATTTTTTCCCTTGGCCAGCGACACAAAAGCAAACATTTATAAAACATATTTTAGCAGTTTTATTTATTGTTTTTTTTTTTACTTTTTTTTGACAATTTTTTTCTATATAAATTTCCATAGTTCATACATCCGCTAATGCAGCAACATTGACTTTTCACGTTTTTCCGTGCGCTGTTCACAATGGAGTTGCCATTGTCGCCTGCATCCTTGAAAGTTCCTGCTGCTGGCCACTAAATTGAAATTCATAATGAGTTTTTTATGCAAATACAAAGCTCGCCCGCTCGCGACGCGTTGGCGTGTTAAACTTTTCACTGTCACATTTTATTTCATTGTGAATGTACTTACTTTTTTTATTTATTTTTTGTGCAAGTTTATTGTGTAGTTTTCAATAAAAAAAAATGTGATATGACGGATGCACTAGTTGGATTAGACTGACAGATGCTCTGCAAGCGGAAGTGAATTAAAAAATATGAAAATATATTAGCTAAGGATATAATATAGAGATTTTTAATGAAATAATTAATTTGATAAAACTTAATACTTTATAATAAAAATAATTTTAAAAAAATAAAAAAAATAAAACTTAATATTTTATAATAACAATAATATATACAAAAATAAATTATTTTTAATATTAAAAAAAATTTTAGCAATAAAAAAATCAAATTTTTTGTTTTTTGAGGTGACATTATTACATTATTCATCAATATTATTGAATTATATTAAAACAAATATACGAGAAGCCAGTAACAAGTCCCTATAAAACCCATTCACGTCTTAAGCACTGTCAGATCTATTTTCTGATGTGCCACGCCCCAATGGATATCAGGTATATTTGTGCAGAGTCAATATATAGTATTTCAACAGTAATTAAGTCCCAATATTTAAAGTTTCTAGCTCAAAAACTGTAGAAAATTCAGTATTTAAACTGGTATATAAGAAAAATATAAAATGAATATGCTCATTTTACTTTCGTGAATGAGTATAAGATCTGTTAGGTGCCTGGCCAGCTATATAACAATTAGGATAACTATATCGCTCTATATAGCCAACTTTCCCGGGTATAAAAAGTGTAAGCTATAGCCTCGCTCTACGCTCATTATGAATGCTTAACTGAAATCATTGTTAGCTTGGTTAACAAGTTTTTAGAGCTTTGAAAACTAAATTTTTCTATACTTTGTTTTTTTTTTTCTCACTCTCTCACATTTTTACAGGGTATACAAAACATAAACATGGCATATACATGTAACTTGTATTTGTACATGTTTTTTGTTTACTTTTCTTTCGTGTGCGTGTGTGTGTGTGTGTGTGTGTAAAACGGCAGTCGAAATTGTTATATGTTAATTCGATTCAAGCATTTCGTGCTGTGCTGCATGTTCGTATAAAATGGTAACAAGCCATGTGCCACATGTGTGTGCCACATTCGTACAACAATTTGGCTACAAAAAAAAAAAAAAAACGAGTAAAAAAAAATATACACGAACTTGGCTAAAAAGCAGCGCAAACGCATTTGAAAGGCGGCAAGGCGCGAAAAACGGCTAGAGGCCAGAGAGCAAGCGTTTTGCCCTGATTTTGATTTGGTCCACAAAACATTTTGCGGTCTAATGGCAAACGGCATTTGAATTTAGATTTAATCCGATTGTAAAATTCTAAAATGTGATTTAAATTGAATGCCAGGCGAGGGCGGGATGGTGGGCTGGGGCTAGCCAAATGAGATTTGCATTTGAAAAGAGCGAGCGAGAGAGCGGGAGAGTGCGAGAGCGAGCGAGCAAGTTTTTATGCGAGCTGCGTTCGGGAAATTTATTAAAGCTTTTCATTGCACACTGGGGAAATGCGCAACTGGAAAATGATGCGAGGACTAGAACTAGGGCCTTTTGTGTGCCGTAGATTTACAGTTATACTTTACATAAACACACACACACATACAAAGAGAGTGAGAGAGTGAGTGAGAGAGAGCGGCAGTTGATCGGAATAAGTGCGCGATTAAATTTTAGTGCGTTTGTGCCTTTTGTTAGCGCATTTAATGTTCAGCTGACTGAGCTTAGTTAGTTGCGCCGCACGCAACTTTAATCAAGTTAAATGGTACGCATGAGGGGGTGGGAGGAGGCAGGAGGCAGGAGGCGGCCTGCCACCTCACTTTGCTTTAACGCGAAAGCCACGTTTACAACGCTAACGGCAATTAAAGTCCATTAACCACATGATGCGTTTTGCACTTAAAACCAACGCATAAACACACACACACACATGCAGTGGCACAGGTGTGTGCAATCAGCTAGGCATGCTGCAACCTGTAACTGGCATTGCCCTGGCCGTTGCCATTGCCGTGCAGCTGTGCACGCCGATTCCGCATCCGCATCCGTTTCCGGCAGGCGCCAAGCCACATCCTGGTTCATGACGCACCCAACACGGCCACCACCTGTCCACCTGCCCACCTGTCCACCCGTGCCTCCGCTCTGCCCATGTCACTGGCCTGTCCATTGCGTCAGGTTAGCGGACACGTGTGCATCCCAATGAAAACTAATTAGGCTGCTCGTCTGCTCTGGTTGGCTCCGGGTACCCAGCTCAGTTTTAGTTCGCTCCAATCCGGTCTGCTCTGCTCTGTCCTGGTCTGCTCATTTTTGGTCAGTTCTCTGCAGTTGACCAAACCTGGCCGCAGCATCAGTTGCAGTTGTGTGCATTCGTAAGCCGCTTCAGCTTGTTGATATTCACATTTTTGTGTTTTTGCTGCTTGCTCTTGTATGCAAAATACCTCGCAGTATACGTTTATCTGTCCAGGCATAATCCAGTTGACAGTTAAGAGATGCTCTCGAATGAAGCATTAATTAACAATAATAATTAAATTTCACTTTTGCATTTCCTTCTTCTATCTCTTCAAATGTTGAGCCTATTAAATGTCGCAAATTCATACAATCAGAATTAATGTAAAACAGCCAACAGCTACATGATATTCACTTAATCAAATGCTACATTTCGCCTCATTTTCCCTAAAGTAAAAGCAAAGAACATTTCGCCATTTGCTTTAAGTAATCTTTGCTGGGTATATTGCAGTGCTCATTGCTAGCAGATATATATTCAATTTTTGGCTTTAGTGCTACGGCTGGGCTTAGTTGCGGTCGGCAGATGCAAAATTATAGCAGCAACTGTTGCTGCGACAGTATGCGGCAAACTGGCAACAGTTGCTGTCATCAGCGGTTTTTCTCTCCTCATAGGTGGTCGGCCGAACAAAGGAGTCTATCTCTGTCAGTGTATAAGTGTGTTTGTCTATGTGTGTGTGTGACTTTGTCTATGTTTGTATATCCATTTGATTTCTTTTGCTCTTCTTGTGCAAGCTCAAAGTTAGACCTTTTACTCTGATTTTGACAAGTTTCACAGCGGCAGTCCTTAGCTGCGTTTGCAATGAAAGGAAAAAAAAAACAACAAAAATAGAATTGTCGGGTTCAAATGTTAAATGTTCTTTTAACTGACACAAGAAATTTAATTTATTTTCGCCCAAGACAAACACACAACGACAGATGTCAAATTAGCTGCAGAGAGCGCCGGCACACACACACACACACACGCACACACACGTGTCGTCTTTTAATAAATGCCTTAAGGCTGTTGCCACAGAATTAGTTGGTTCGTTTCGTTCGTTCGTTTTAAAAAGAAAAGGGCCAACAATTTATGTATTGTTAAAGTTCTCTGACGTCAGCCAAACTGCTGTGCGAGACATGAATATGAGTTGGGTTGCGGCTCTCCCTCTCACTCTCTCTCTCTCTCTCTCTCTCTCTGTGTAAGTTGTGTTACGGTTTACCTAACAAGCCATCGATATTGGCCAGCTAATTGCATTGTTTTAGTTGTGTGCCAAGCAACTGAGCAACTAAACGTTGTTGCAATATGAGAACACTCACTTTATAGTCCTCTCCATTTCCCCCTTTCTCTCTCTCATTCTGTCTATCTATCTCTAGTGCCCTTTCTCTTACTGTCTTGTTCGACTGAGTTGGTCGTAATGAAGCGGCTTAAGCGGATATAAACTGAGCCATAAGCCAGCTTTAGACTTTTAATTTAAAAGTTTTGCACTCTGCCAAAAGGCTGGCGACAACAACAAGAGCAGCAGCAGCAGCAGCAGCAGCAGCAGCTGAAGCAGCAAAAGCAGCTGAAAACAAAGTCGAGTAGCAGAACGTTCGAGGACAACGTAATGCAATCAGCAAACAAAAGGCAATTGCCAAAGGACGAATGCAGGATGCGGAGACACAGAGCGAGAGTGAGAGCGAAATCTGGCCTTCGATTCCTGCGGTGCTGCGCCTCCTACTTCTGCTGCTGCGGCTGCTGCACGCCACATGGAAATTATCAGGCTCATCTTTTTGGCCAAGCATGCCATTGTTTGAGGCAGCGGTTAAGCGTGGATTATGTCGTAAATTGCAATATTTGGACATGCAGAAGGTGCTGTCAGCGCCGAGCATTGTCATCATATTTGGCGACTGACAACTGGAGGCAAGAGTTGTACACTCAGCGAAACTGAGAGTATTAAAGGCATAAAAGGAAATATCTTAAATGACATTAAAATACCTTTGAATGCGGGAAAGTTGGAGTTTCTTTTTTTTGGGAATATATATGTATGTAATATGTAATATCCAAGAACTTGAAGTTAGCTTTAATTGTTTTCTTAGAACTTTCAGATTTAAATTTTCTCTCGCATTAACTGATTTGTTGAGCCATTTAAAGGCACGCAAATCATATCAACTGAACTTTTTTCTAAGAATTTATAAATTCTGAATTTCGCAGAATTTTTAAAAGATAAGGAAGGTCATTAGAAGCCAACAGATATTTAAATGCTCTAAATAAAAACGAATTCTTTTCAAAGTTAAAAAAAAAAAAATCTGAAATATATTTTTAAATGTGAGTGTGTGAAAAAATATATTAAAAATATATTTTTATTTGTAGAAAAAGTATAATTTTGTATTGTTTATTAAATCAAAATTTTCTTTTATATAAAAAAAAATATTTGTAATTGAAATATTAGTAAAAAAAAAAAAATAAAATAAATAAATAATAAAAAATAAAAATAAAAAAAAATAAATAAAAAAAAAAAAATTGTGCGTACTCAGAAAAATAACTCTACTAAATATAAATTTCCTAAAAGGTCCAAAAACTAAATAATCAAACTTAAAGTGCAATATATTCAATAAAAAAGTCAGAAATTATACAAATAAATATATAATATAATTGGCCTTCATTAAATTAAACTCGGTCTTAATTTGTATACTTGGAAATGTCGATTATGGTAATGAAAATTCTTAGGAGAAAGTTCTTAACCGGAAACTTTCATGCTCAGGCTTAATAGTAGATAAGGCTTCTGGCTAAAATTGGACTGTTCCAATGAAAAGGCGCTTGATGTTTTTTCTTTCGCTAAGTGTTTCAGCTGGTTGGATCATAAGCGTAACCACTGGGAAAATTTCATAGCTGCTGAGCCAGTGCGGCTCGCGGCTATAATTAACAAGATATAATGGCAGAGAAATATGCGAAGCTGGACGGCGGACCGGGCGATATGTGTGCGGCGGGCGGGCATTTAAAATTAAATCAGAGCATTATGACCGATAATTGGACGTCAGGCGACAGGCGACATTTTCATGAGAGAGAGCGATATTGTGTGTAAAAATAATTAACGACTTGCCGACTGAAATGTAAAGAAAAGCAGAGAGGGGTAATCAATGCAGTTGGCGGTGCGAGCGGTACTACAACATAACTCAAGCAAAAGAAAGGCAAAGTCCATTGTGTGTGTGGGTATGTTGTGCCTTTGTTACGTATACGCAGCGTTACCATTCATGCAACAGAGGTAGAGGCAGAAGTAGAGGCAGAGGTAGTAACAGTGGTAGAGGCAAAGACAGAAGTATATGTAGACGGAGATGTAGAGGCAGAGGCAGAAGTAGAGGTAGAGATAGAGGTAGAGGCAGAAGTATATGTAGACAGAGATGTAGGGACAGAGGTAGTGGCCGAGGTAGAGGTAGAGACAGAGGTAGAAGCAGAAGTAGAGGCAGAGGTAGTGGCCGAGGTAGAGGTAGAGACAGAGGTAGAAGCAGAAGTAGAGGCAGAGGTAGTGGCCGAGGTAGAGGCGGAGACAAAAGTAGAAGTAGTAGCGGAAGTAGGTAGAGTCAGAGATGAGAGAGGGAAGAAATAGAGGCATATGTATACGATGAGGTAGAGGTAGTGGTAAGAGTAGTAACCGTACCACATGCTAAAGCCAGCCTTTTACACTTGTTTAATTATATAAGAAGCAAACGATGTTCATTTGCGTTAAATATTGAAAGCCATTATGTTGGTTACTTTGTGGCTACGGCAACGCCAACTTTCTGAACTAATTTAGAGTCGAGAAAAGAGCAGGGATGAAAAAATGTGGAGCAAGCGATAAAAGACTTTTTGCAAATACACTTGTTAAAGGTACTTGAAGGTGAGAGCAATGCAGCTTAAACAGAAAAAGATGATGAAGCTTTTAGTGCTTGACTAAATGAACTGTGTTTCATATATTTGTTATTATTTATTACGGCTTTTAATATTATATACCTCGTCTCTTCAAGATCTTAATTCAAGTGCTTTAAATACTTCTTTAATACTCCTGTAATAGTAGAGTGAATAGAATTCATATCTTATTTAGTATATTAAAAGTTTACATCAAAAATCTCTACATACAAAAAATCTAAAGCCTTTTAAATCATATCACGTCTCATAAATTGCCAATCGAGAGAGTATTCAATTATCCAACTAAACCTTTTTTTAGCTCTTCCCTTTCTAATTTTACACCCATTTTTCCTTTTATTTTTTTTTTTTTGGCAAGTCGCGGGTTGCTTTTCAGCTTTATTGGAGTTTAATCTTTGCGCTCTGATTTGGCAACTTATTACTTAAGTTTCTAGCTAAATATTTCAATAAACTTTCGGCGCTGCAAAACTTGGCTATCTGCTTAGTCTGGCATTCCTGGGAGGCATGAAATTACAAGAGGCAACCAAAAGAGAAAGGAAAAGAACTGAGAGAGAGAGAGAAGAGAGATAACGAAAAGCAAAACCAAATCAAAAGCATCTAATTTCAATGTTTTAAGTCAGACCACGAGCGCCTTTCCAATATAAATAATCGACAAAAATTACAATAAAAATCAATTTCCATATTCAATTTGGTTAAGTGGCACGCACACACACATACACACACCAATACACACATTCAAACATACTCATCCATAGCTAGCAAAAGTTTGACAATGGTTGAAAAATAAAATAAAAAAAAAACTGCTGCTCAGCTCTATTTGCCAGCTGGTCATTTGATGAGAGAATGTGGAAGAGGCAGGGGCAGTGGGCGGGCATTGGGGGCGGTGTTCGCTATAAATAATACGCAGATTTTTGCGCTGGCCCTAAATGAAGTTAAACTATGGCCAGTTCGTCAACGTCAGCAATTTAGAAGCCATAGCCATGCAATTCACTTGACTGTGGCTCATTTATGCGTTTAACACATTTTCTAGCTGCTTGCCGGGTTACAGCGGGTGCCGGGGGCAGGCAGAGGCTTTGGCAGTTGTAACTACGAAATGTAAGGGACATGCGACAGCAACAGCAAATACAACAACAACAACTACAACAACGACAACGTCGACATTGTGTGACACATTTCCATTTTGGTTTGGGGAAAACGTTTTACAGAGTACAATTTCTTCATTCTTTGCTTTTGCTGGCGCTGCTGCTACAGCTGCTGCTGCTGCTGCTGCTACTTTTATTTACTGCGGGTCCACAACAAAAGGCGAGCCGAAAGTGAAAAGCACAAGAAATGTTTACCAGAAAATAGTGCAAAGTTTTCCTTTTTATTTTCCTCTACTCGTTTTCTTTTTCTTCTTACTCTCGCCTTCATTCTTTGCTACGTAAAAAATACCAGCACGTTAAATTCAATTTAACTTGAAATGCAATGAAACGTAATGAAATTTTCGCTGTCAGTCGTCACAAGCGGTCAATCCGCCCTCGCTTTCTCTACAAATTATACGAAAACGTTGCGCTATAGAACTAAACTACAACTAAATGCTCAAATTATGTTGAAAATCAAACGAAACAAATGAAAAACAAATGAGAAACAAGTGCTTATAAAAAAAATAATAATAAATAAATAAAAATAAAAATAAATAAATAAATAAAAAAAAATAAAATAAATTAATTAATAAA
Organism: Drosophila aldrichi; assembly: GCA_035045965.1. NCBI lineage: Eukaryota > Metazoa > Arthropoda > Insecta > Diptera > Drosophilidae > Drosophila > Drosophila aldrichi. Next base: position 7,121,562 of record JAWNOM010000161.1, read on the forward strand.
TAAATAAAAAATAAATAAATAAAATAAAACATATAAAAAAAATATATAAAAATAAATAAACAAACAAATAAATAAATTAATACAAAATAATTAAAAAAATAAACAAAAATAAAATAAAATAAAAAAAAAAACAAAAAAAAGATTAAATAAAAAAATAAATAAATAAAAAATAAAAAAATAAATAAATAAATATCAAAATTACGTTTAAAACGATCGTCAATTGCAGTTCATTTAAATTTTATTGCATACTTTCAAGCGGCAGCTTATTTATTCACCAACCATAACCAAATTTGCAAGTTTTTGCTGCATACTTTTGGGCTGTGCATTTTTTGTATTTTTGTTTTATTTTTGATTTATTAAAGCATTTTTGTTCGCTGCAGACTGCAGGTAAGAAAAAAATCGTTTAGAAAAATAGCTCCTATTCAGCTATATCCTTACGCAGGACGAAAGTAATTGATGTTTTAGACTCACGAGGAGTAGCGCCAATGTTTGCCTGCAAAGGATTAGTATGTTATCTAAGGACCAAGGACTTGGAAAATTTCCGTCCCAATGCTTATACCAGAAGAAATCTTGTATAACTTGTACAATAAAAGTATGATCAGTATGTCCTTTGGCTAATTTGTACTCCTTGACACTATGCACTATGTGAGATGTCACACGCCTGGATCTGCAAGGATGCGGCTGAGTTTTGTCGATTTGATCTACCATGAATGTCCTTTGATCCTTAGATGACCCCCCAATATTTTGATGTAAATCGATGTATTTGGTCCTTCCGATGTCAACGCATCGAGTCTTATCAAAATTTGCAAGGATATGACCAAGTTAGAGCTTATTTTCTATATCAGGATATTCTTTGCATAGCCATAACTCAGTCATATCCTTGACGATCCTGTAAGGACATACCATTTTGAGCTTGTGAGCAACTCAGCTATCGATTGGCATTCAAGGATTTTGAGGATTCGATAAAAAATTTTATCCCAAATTTTTGCAAGGGGTTTGGTCGAAAAATGGCCAACTGCCACCTTAACTTGGCTATTTGAAGGACTAGCAGCTTGTCTTTTTTACCATAGAAAGTCCTTAGGCCACTGATGACGAATATGAAAGTAGAAGGACGAAAGTCCTTTTAACAACGGATAAATAGAGACTTTTTTGTGCAGAGAAAACTGCCTCTAGCTCAGCCGTATCCTTGCGTATCCTGGCAAATTTGACAGCACACTAAATGGGGTCACCAGGACTACCAACTGGCCAAAGAACATTAAAATCGTCCTGGCGGTTAACGAGATATTGGCGTTTTAGCGTGTTTTGGGTGATTTCCTTAGCTGCCGAGGCCGCTCGGCATTTCAAGTCCTGGACTCTTAGATAACCCCCTAATATTTTGATGGGGATCGATGCGAATGGCTCACACGATCCTAACGCATCATTTTCTTTTGTCCTGCGAAAGGATATGGTGGAGTAATGCCTTAAAAACTTAGACGTGAGGAACTCGGAGAATTCGCTTTGTGTTGGAGGAGAAAGAAACAACATATTTTATTTTAGCTCAGTAATGAAATTTATTTAAATAAATATAAATACATTTAAAAAAAAATCATATCTTTCAATTCATTTTTAACTACATATTTTAGCTGAAAAAAAAAAAAATAAATAAATATCAAAATTACGTTTAAAACGATCGTCAATTGCAGTTCATTTAAATTTTATTGCATACTTTCAAGCGGCAGCTTATTTATTCACCAACCATACACAAATTTGAAAGTTTTTGCTGCATACTTTTGGGCTGTGCACTTTTTGTATTTTTGTTTTATTTTTGATTTATTAAAGCATTTTTGTTCGCTGCAGACTGCAGGTAAGAACAAAATCTTTTAGAAAAATAGCTCCTATTCAGCTATATCCTTACGCAGGACGAAAGTAATTGGTGTTTTAGACTCACGAGGAGTAGCGTCAATGTTTGCCTGCAAAGGATTAGTATGTTATCTAAGGACCAAGGACTTGGAAAATTTCCGTCCCAATGCTTATACCAGAAGAAATCTTGTATAACTTGTACAATAAAAGTATGATCAGTATGTCCTTTGGCTAATTTGTACTCCTTGACACTATGCACTATGTGAGATGTCACACGCCAGGATCTGCAAGGATGCAGCTGAGTTTTGTCGATTTGATCTACCATGAATGTCCTTTGATCCTTAGATGACCCCCCAATATTTTGATGTAAATCGATGTATTTGGTCCTTCCGATGTCAACGCATCGAGTCTTATCAAAATTTGCAAGGATATGACCAAGTTAGAGCTTATTTTCTATATCAGGATATTCTTTGCATAGCCATAACTCAGTCATATCCTTGACGATCCTGTAAGGACATACCATTTTGAGCTTGTGAGCAACTCAGCTATCGATTGGCATTCAAGGATTTTGAGGATTCGATAAAAAATTTTATCCCAAATTTTTGCAAGGGGTTTGGTCGAAAAATGGCCAACTGCCACCTTAACTTGGCTATTTGAAGGACTAGCAGCTTGTCTTTTTTACCATAGAAAGTCCTTAGGCCACTGATGACGAATATGAAAGTAGAAGGACGAAAGTCCTTTTAACAACGGATAAATAGAGACTTTTTTGTGCAGAGAAAACTGCCTCTAGCTCAGCCGTATCCTTGCGTATCCTGGCAAATTTGACAGCACACTAAATGGGGTCACCAGGACTACCAACTGGCCAAAGAACATTAAAATCGTCCTGGCGGTTAACGAGATATTGGCGTTTTAGCGTGTTTTGGGTGATTTCCTTAGCTGCCGAGGCCGCTCGGCATTTCAAGTCCTGGACTCTTAGATAACCCCCTAATATTTTGATGGGGATCGATGCGAATGGCTCACACGATCCTAACGCATCATTTTCTTTTGTCCTGCGAAAGGATATGGTGGAGTAATGCCTTAAAAACTTAGACGTGAGGAACTCGGAGAATTCGCTTTGTGTTGGAGGAGAAAGAAACAACATATTTTATTTTAGCTCAGTAATGAAATTTATTTAAATAAATATAAATACATTTAAAAAAAAATCATATCTTTCAATTCATTTTTAACTACATATTTTAGCTGAAAAAAAAAAAAAATAAATAAATATCAAAATTACGTTTAAAACGATCGTCAATTGCAGTTCATTTAAATTTTATTGCATACTTTCAAGCGGCAGCTTATTTATTCACCAACCATACACAAATTTGAAAGTTTTTGCTGCATACTTTTGGGCTGTGCACTTTTTGTATTTTTGTTTTATTTTTGATTTATTAAAGCATTTTTGTTCGCTGCAGACTGCAGGTAAGAACAAAATCTTTTAGAAAAATAGCTCCTATTCAGCTATATCCTTACGCAGGACGAAAGTAATTGGTGTTTTAGACTCACGAGGAGTAGCGTCAATGTTTGCCTGCAAAGGATTAGTATGTTATCTAAGGACCAAGGACTTGGAAAATTTCCGTCCCAATGCTTATACCAGAAGAAATCTTGTATAACTTGTACAATAAAAGTACGATCTGTATGTCCTTTGGCTAATTTGTACTCCTTGACATTATGCACTATGTGAGATGTCACACGCCAGGATCTGCAAGGATGCGGCTGAGTTTTGTCGATTTGATCTACCATGAATGTCCTTTGTTCCTTAGATGACCCCCCAATATTTTGATGTAAATCGATGTATTTGGTCCTTCCGATGCCAACGGACGAGTTTTCGTTATTCTGTGATAAACTCGATATGCGCGTGCTATATACGGACCTTTTAACAAAAAGTAAGTAAGTAACTATTGTATCTTCGGAAATCGACGCGTTCAAACATACGGACAGACGGACAGACGGACGGACGGACGGACGGACGGACGGACGGACAGACAGACGGACAGGGCTAAATCGACTTTTCTCGTCACCATGATCAAGAAATATATATACTTTGTGGGGTCTGCCACTCCTCCTTCTGCCTGTTACATACATTTTAACAAAACCATTATACCCTGATTTCCCATTGAAAATGGGTTCAGGGTATAAAAATATATTATTTATAAATTGTGTTTAACAAATTTAAGCGAACTCCTAACTAAAAATAATCATTCTTTATCTCCAAACCTCTTCCTCAACTTATTGCAAGCGCTAGCTAGTTATAGCAATAAATTGCTTGTTAAATTTAATCTTTGTCATGTTTTTCCCCCCCAAAAAAAAGAAAAAGATAGTTGTAAAATTTCCGAACTGTATAGCAGCACTGCGAATGGATTCGAATGGAATGGAATATTTATTGCCTTTATTAGCGAGTCGATTGAAAAATTTAGTGCGCTCGAAATTCTATCTGAAGCGCTTCAATTCACTTTCTGCCAGCTGAGTGGTTCGGTGGTTCAGTGGTTCGGTTAGCATCGTTCGCCCCGCCACTTGGCGCCCTGTTGAATGGGGCCTAGCAGGAGTCGAGAGTGCCAACAATTCATCTTCACGCTAGCGTATTTCTCACGCAGCTCGAATTCATTTTATTTTACCTGTTTTCCTGTTTTTGGCAATTTTTGGCATGCAGCTTAAGGTGTGGCACTCTATGAAATTCGCTCAATTTGCCCAGTTGGTTTGCTGGCTGCAGCTCGTTGAGAAGCATTTCCTATTGCGTCCCGCCCACCTACAATTTCCCTAGCTGTTATTTGCCTTCTACCTTGGCCATTGTTATTGTGTATTTGTTTTCAATTTAAGCAGCTCCAATTCACTCAACTGTTTTTGGCCTGGCCCGGGCCAGGGGCCACGTGGCGTATGAGCTATCAGGCAATCCACTATTCACAGCTGCATTATTTTTTTTTTTGCTCCCTCTTGCCTTCATTCGTTTTGCTTTTCTTTCTTTTTTCTCCTCAAATTATTGCAATTTCTCTCTGTATTTGGGAATAATGTTAATTTTATTGATTTCTCACAGCTTATTTCTCATTCGTGTCCATGCCAAAAGCAATTAGTTGAAAGTAAAGAGAGCAGGGGAAAAAAACAACATAAGACAGACTTAACCTGTTGTATGTAGATAGGGAGCTACGATAATTCAACGAAAGCAAGTGTAGGCCGAAGCCCAAATGCGCTTTGCAACACTGGCTAGTCTAGAAACTGTGTGCATTTCGATTTGTTGAAATCTTGCATTTGAAATTTATGACTGAAAATATTGCCCAACTCAGGCAATTAATTTGCTGGCTAAATATTTGCCATAATTTGAAAATGCTAATGAAAAGTTTGGCTGCAAATGAGTTTTATATGTGAGCTGGATCAATTAGAAGCCAAATCAGCAGTTGTTTATATATTCTTCTCTTAGAAATTGTAAAATGTAACCAAGTTCCAGCTGGATTACTTATACCCAAAGTGCATTTCGTCTCGGCGTCGCACTGCACGGAAAAGTTGAAGCACGAGCAAATTCCTTTTGTTTTTAAGCCAACTTACAGACGGAAGTTGGCATGAAAAGAAGGCAAATGCCGGCGCCGTAGCAACCCGTAATGAAGAAGACCCAGAAACGTCGCCGTAACGCCAACATTCGAGACGATATTGCGGCACATGTCGAACGAAGTCATCAAAAATTACGCCTTAAGCCTGAAAAACTGTCAGACGTCGAGACGAGTCAGCTAGCTACGGGAATGATGTGGGGGTCATGCTCATGCTACCACATTCATGAATGACGAAACAACATAATGATGCAATTTCATTTGGCATTGCTGCTATTGGGTAGCTTCGAATTTGTAATTAATTATGACTTAAATTCTTTGAGTAGCTCTTAGGCGCTCGTTGTAAAGAGTCTTTAGAGAGCCATAAACGGATTTTGTTTATATGGGGACTTTTAACAGCTGCTCTAAGAAGGTAACAGGCAAATGTTTTCTGTGCTTATAAAAATCTAATAAAAATTACGCTAAAGGTTGTTTAGCATAACTTAAAGGTATCATTTAAATGGTCATCAATATTAAATAAATCAATTTATAACAGGAATTTATTCAGCATTTAAGGTGTTTCCAATAATGTTAAATATAATAAAATAAAACTTGTAAATATAAAGAATATAAAAAATAAATAGCATAAGTATTTAAAATTAAATTCTTAACACTAAAAATTAAATTTTAATAAAATGAAAATTAAATTTTAAAAATTCGTAAGAAAAAAATTAAATAAAAAATATTTAAAGCAGATAAATACAATTTTAAATAAATATATCAAGTTAAAAGATTAAAAAATGCAAAAAAAAAAAACAAAACAAAATACAATTAAAAATAAAATTACAAAAATTTAAATTTAAAAAAGTAATGAAAAAATATTAATTTTGTTAAAAATATACAATAAAAAAAATAATTTATAATAAAAATCTAGATCAAAACTAGTAAACAAAAATAAATAAATAAATTATGAAATAAATAAAATAAATTGGTTTAGGCAAATTTTGTTCAGTTTAAATCTAATTTCTTGTTAATGCTAATGCTCAAATTGCCTATCATAGACCAGTCTCTATCTGTTATCCAGTTACCCGCATGCAATTGGAAATTCCATCAATCTAATATTAATTCCTGATAAATTAAACATATATAAATTGATGATATTTACCGCACATCCTTAGCAACTTGTGCTTCCTAATTGAATATCCTTTAACACTTGCCGCGTAATAAAATCTCGCTTGTAGCTCCCCCTTTTTTTTTTTTTTTTTTTGTGCCAGCAACAAACAATACACAGCAAAGCAGAAGATGAAGAAGAAGATGGAAAGAAAAAACCGTGGCACAACCCGTTTCGAACACCGTCTGGCATATAAAGAAGCGCGCGTTTCGTGGCGTAGAATTTCTGAGAACAAGCGTAATCGAGCCATGACAAACAAAAAGTTTCAGCTCGTTAACGTTCAAATTAGGCGTTGGCTTTACCACACACACACACACACACATACACACACATAATTTAAAGGGTATGCCAAAGCAAGAGTATCAGAAAATAATAATCAGAAGACTGCAAAGGACATGCAAACCGAGCAAACACAGTCGAGAGCCAAAGCAGTTGCAGTTACAACTATGTTGATTGACTGCAAGTGTGTGTGTGTATGAGTGTGTGTGTGTATGTGTGACTGGCACTATGTCATAGGGGACATTAGCATGCGCTCATAAAAAATACTTGGCGCATATATAGAGGAGCTGTCTGCTGTGTGTCCCCTGAGCTGCAGCGCATTGTGAGCGTGTTTGCACAGACTGTCTGCGTATTTCCGGTGCTGCATGTGTGTGTGTGTGTGTGTGTGTTTACCTAATTACATTCCGGAAATAAAACGTTGACTGATTGCGCCAATAAATGAAAATAATGACGTAGCCATTGACTGCAAACTGGCAAAGCGACGGATGCGGCAAAACTGCCATCAAACTGAACTCGGCCGACAAAGTTTTTGTCAGTCTCTCTCACACTCTCTCTTACTCTGTCTATGTAACTTTTGTGTTGGTCTTTGACTCAGTTTGCGTGTGTATGTGTGTGTGTGTGTGCCGTTAAAACACAAACTCTTGACGAGTTTATTTCCCCACGCACTCGCTAACTGATTGTCTGTGATTTTCTTGTTTTTAGATAATGAAAGAGCTCACACACAGACACTCCCTCTCCCTCTCTCTCTCTCACTCTGTTTCTCTCGCTCATTCAGCTTGGTCCATTATTTGTGCGGGCACATAAAAGTAAGAGTTGGCTAAAATGTTGCTTTTTATGTGCCCTGGCTGCTTGATATTGTGGCCCATTTATTTGCCAATGCCCAGTCAAAGCCAACAAAAAAAAAAAAATTAACGTCTCTCGAAATTGAGCTGCTCGGCTTAAACATTTCGACCAATCGCACATAAATTATATATCAACAGTCAGCGAAAATCCATTATATATATATAGAGAGTTCAACGGCTAGCAAAAATTCTCTTCATAATTCATTTAACACGTCTAAAGGCGAAGAACTGTGCCAATGCAGGGCTGCAGGACTGCACGGGCCAAAAGCCAAATGCTTTTGACCAGCTAGCTAACCAAGAAGTATGCTAAATATTTGGCTATTTACCCACAGCTACACTATGCGTGTTGGCCAAAAACTGGTTACAAGAGCTGCTGCTGCTGCTGCACGCAACTAACGCAGGGCTAAGGCTACAAACAGAAAGAAAAAAGGAAAAAAAAAAGAAGAGGCAAACTTGGCCCTCTACTAATTTCAGCACAATAACCCAAATTAAAGCGGTTTTTGTGTTTTGTTTGCAGACCTCGCAACACGAGACACGAGCCGAAGACAGCGCGCTACAGCGAGAGCGAGAGCGAGAGAGAGAGGGTGGCAGCAAACTCTCTCTCGCTCTCTTTATGGCACGTCCACTGCGCAGAAGCGTGCGGAAAAGCGAGAGACTCTATGGGAGCATTTTTAAAAATGTTTGCTATAAACGGGTAACAGCTGTTTTTATTGTCCTCAAACGCAGCATCAATTAAGCCCACTCAAGAAAGGCGCAAACAAACTAACCCACAAGTTGTTCACAGGGGACCTTCTACTATGATGAAGTACTCCATATGCAATAAAACTAATTAAAATACATCATAATCATAGTAATAAACGTAACATTAGCTAGCCGTAATAGAGCAGCTTGATACATCCTGTTGGGCGTTTGGCTTTTAGTCAATTACAAGTAGATGAAATATCATCTTACTAAGAATTACTCAAGTCGAAAATATTATATATAGTGCATTAGTTTTAATGTCTTCGCCTGACAACTCTTTATTATTTTTATTTTTATTAATTTATTTTATTTTAATTTTATTTTAATATTTGAAAGTTAAGCATGAAACAAGAAAAATATATAAACATATAGAAACATTAAAAATATATATCAAAATAAATGTTTAAAAAAAAAACTCTAGTTTCGTTATACATATATATAAATGAATAAAACATAATAAACAAAAAAAATATCAGCATATATCTTAAAAATATCAGCATATGTATATTATCAGCATTTATTTTACAATCATAACAAAAAATAATAATAAAAGTCGAAAACCCAGAAAAAGTGTTTAACAAGTTTTTTTAAATTTAATTGAAACATCTTGTCTGTTATTTTTCTTTTTTTCGACTTTTCACTTTATCATTTCCTGAGAAATCTTGGCTATTTATATAAATATTTAATTGATAATATATATTAATCTAATCTAAAATGTAGCTCAACTTGTGAATGGATAAGTTTCCTTATAATATTTTTCTGCAAAGGCTATATATTTTCTAAATTTTTTTTATATTTATATTATTATTTCAAGTAAGTAAGAATAATATTAAAATACTTATTCCCTTAAAAAATAAAAAATACTTAACACATTTTTAAAAAATATATTAATATGAAATAGTTTTTATTTTAATAATTTCATTGCATAAATTTCTTTAAAAATTCATCTCTTTAATTAATAAATAATATGTGAGCCTGTATGAACCATATGCGACATGGCAGCAAAGTGCACGCGTGCCTTCTTATTATCAGATGCTTCTCAAACTTTGCCTCCATGGACCAATTTAACGCACTTTGAACGCAACGCCAAGAAGTTGCCATAAAGAGAGCGCGCGAGTAGTGCTCAGGGGAGACTGATGAGAGAGAGAGACTGATGAGAGAGAGAGAGAGAGCTCGGCTAGCGCCGCTGCTGACGTCGCTGCCTGTGCAGACTGTTCTGCTGCTGCTGCTGCTGGCTGGCTGGCTTGTCGCGTCGCATCGCGTCTCATCGCGTCGGTGTCGTGTCCGTGTCCGTGTCCGTGTCCTCGCCAACAGCAGTTGCCGTTGCCGTTGCCGTTGCCAGTCGCTTGCGAAAGCGTAAAGTAAACAGACAAGCGTCGTCCGAGCAGGCCAGAGACAGAGCAGCCAACGACAACCACAGACAACAGCAACAACAGCAACTAAAACAGGAACAGCAGCAGCAGCAGCAGCCGTAGCAGCAGCAGCAGTGACTACGACAAGTCGGACGAGTTCGCAGTAAAAGTGACGCAGCTGCCGGCAGCGACGTCGACAGCAACGCCTTTAATCGGTTAGACGCAGCAGCAGCAGCTGGCAGCAGCCAGTTTCTGCCTCTGCTGCTGCTGGCGTTGCTGTTGCCATTGCCGCTTGCCACATCCTTTGACGCCGCATGCATTCAGTTAATTTCTGACCACAGCAACGGCAACGCGTTGCGTGCGCTTCGAGTCGCCTCGCTGCGGCCTTTTCTTATTGTTATTGTTGTCATCACTGAAACTGAACTGAAACCGAACTGAATTAACGTGGCCTCAACGCAAATTGTGCATTTTTTGTGAAACTAAAATATAAATAAAATAAAATAAATTAAAAAAAAAAAAAACAAGCAAGTTGAAAAGTCAAATGCGGGGCAAAAGTTGCAGGTGGCATATGGCAAGTGGCTCGTGCAACGCGTGGGGCAGCCAAAGCCCAAGCAAAAAGCCAAAACTTGTGCGAAAAATAACAAAAAAGTGAAAACTAAAAAAACGGAAAGTGCAAAAAAAAAAAAGCCTAAATTAAATGTGGGCTGGCTACTCTGCATCTGTGTGTGAGAGAGAGAGAGAGAAAATGCTGTAGAATGTGTTAAAAAATAATTGAAAAAAATAAATTAACACTTAATGAAAGCGGATGAAACGACTTAATCAATTTCGCAGCAAAGCTACGATTAAACAATTTAATCAACAAAAATTCAATAAAATCTTGATATATGTATATGCAAAAATCAAGCATACGCAGCGTGCGCGCGTGCACAGTCAAGTGAAATGGCGGTGACAATGCCAAAATTGAATTAAACATTGATAAATTGATTTACGTATGCAAAACAATTGAAAGGAAAGTACATAAAAAACAAATAAGAGAAAGAAAACAAACAGAAATAAAGGAAAATCAGCAGCAGCAGCAGCAGCTGCTGTAACACCTACAACAACAACAACAACAACAACAGCAACGCGAGCAGAAACAAAATGCCGGCTTCAAGTGGATTATATCGCATCAAGCACGGCCGTGTCCTTGGCGGCCAGCAAAAAGCGTCGGCACTTATTTTTATAGCATACATTGCGGCATGCAGCACTTGCGGTAAATATAACAAACACACACACACACACACCCACACACAGACATATATACAACTCAAACCTTTGCTCAATAATAATAAAACAAACTGCAAAAGGCCAAAAGAGAAACAACAAAAATGAATGTATAAAAGCAAAATGTAAAAAATTCATTCATTTCGTATTCATGGCAATTATGACATATCAAATTTTCATTGCGGTTTCTCGTTTAACTGTTAAAAGCGAAATGCATACAAATAATTAAATTTATGAGAGGGAGTGAGAGAGAGAGAGAGAGAGAGAGAGAGGTAGAGTGAAGGAGACTCATCATAAGTTGGCTAATTAATAATGCAATAAGTCGCATATTTGCAATCAAAAAGCAAAAATATTTTCAAGCACAGTTGAGTCAAAGAAATGTTTATTAATGCTCATTATTGAGTATACTTTGAGTGTGTGTGGGGGAATAATGATATCGTAACAGCAATAATGATATAAGAATAACTCAGCTATGGGATTTATGGGATAAAAGTGTCTCATATGATGATAACTTGATATCTTTCATATATGATATAAGTCTTCAGTCTGTCAAGTATTTATATATAGCAACTTCCATCTATCTCTTTCTCTCTCTCTCTCTCTCTCTCTCTCTCTCTCTCTCTCCCACTCTCTCTTATTCGATCTTTCTGTTTTTCTGGCTCTTGTCAAGTCTTGCCAAGTCCCTATAAGTTATCAAGCTGAAATATTCTTGGATTACTTGACACGTCCAAGTTCCCAAAAGTTGTCATATGCTGATCAAGTCAAGTTCAACTTGAATATATAATTTTTGGCATGTCAAGTATTAATACATATATAAAACCACAATACATTTACATATAATATTTACATAAAAATTATTATGAATCACATTAAACTTCTCTAGCTGCAGACTAAATATTATAAAGGCTTTGCAAAAATCTTTTCTATCAAGCTCTACGTTAAATCGGCTTAAATGCTTTCAAATTTCTGATAATTTACTTAAAATATTCCCTTTTTTTTACAAATATATATAAAACCGAGCTAAGCTCACCAACAGGAAGAACAAAAAAAAAAAATAAAAATAAAAATAAAAATAAATAAAAATAAACAACAAAAACTAAAACAAGATGTAGCGTCAAGTAGATAAATGTATTCTTATAATAAATATAATTAAAGCTTGAAGCTTTAATGAGATTTTGGCAACTTTTATAAATTTTGTATATCGTGTACTAACCAAATAATAAATGACTATTATGAAAAAAAATAAATAAATATATATACATGTATATATAAACAAAAATAATAATAAAATAATTATATATGTATGTATAACCATAATAATTAAAAAAATGATTAGAAATATTAATTTATGGAAAATTACAAATAACAATAGTTTATTATTAATAATAAATAATAATAATTTTGTTGAATTATAAATAATATTATTTGAGTTTAGTATTTACAAATTATAATTAAATAATTACCAATAAAAATTGTCCATAATTATAAATAATAATAATTCTGTTATTGAATTATAAATAATATGTATATATATTTTTTTTAATATGTACAAATTATAATTAAATAATTAACAATATAAATTCATTCAAAATAAAAACTAATTATGTGTTAAAAAATAAGAGATGAATAATAAATAATAACAAATAAAATTCAGCTACTTTGCTTAATGATAAATTTCTATAAATCAAAAGAATCAAAAATTAATAAGTTCGAGCACAAACAACAAGAAAAGCTTCTAGATAACATTGCATCTAAATCATGTTTCAGTTTTCAAAGTTGTCTTTAAAGCTGGTACACTTTCTAGGTAAACCAAACTGTAAAGCTTTCCCTTTAGAAAAAACCTAAATAAATGCTTAACTCTTGCTGCTCAAAGTAAAGGCGCCACTCGAGCAGAATTTACAGTTCGTGCTATTCAAAGTTAGCACAACAGTTTGTAAAACTAATCAAAAACAGATTTGGTAATCTGTCTGTCCCACTGGCTGAATGGTTGAATGGCTGGCACCGCCTGCACCTGTCCTTTATTGCATACCTATGCTGTTGTAGTTTGACTCCTTTGTGTGTATGTGTGTGTGTGTGTGAAGGGCAATATGAGCAGATGGTAAATGTGTTACATTTTATTGGCAATGTCGCTCACTGACAGGTCAGCGATAGCGCGGAAATCGTGCATCACTTGTCAATGCCTGACAGAGCGACAACAACAACAACTGCCGAAGGGGGGGGGCAAAAAGAAAATAAAATCAAGAGAGAAAGAGAGCAAGAGAGAAAGAAGCAAACATGAATGCGAACACTTGTCTGCAGTGCAAACTGTTTGCCCCACAGCCGACTGCTGCTGTTGGCAATTTGTCAAGCAATCAACAAAGCCAGAAATTGCCCCCAGCCCGTTTGGATCATGGAGCTGCTGAGAATGTGAGTGTGTATGGATGTGTGTGTGTATGTGTATGTGTTGGGTAGAGCCCCAAGGTGCTGCCGCTTGACGCTTGAGCTCTGCGAATGTTTGTTGCCAAATCATTGAAACAAATAAAAAGCAAAGTGCAAAAGAAAAACCGATCAAAGAGCAGACACATATGTGTGTGTGTGTGTGTGTGTGTGTGTGTGTAACTGCTGGCCCTCAAAAACAAGAAGTGGAGCAACTACAGCCGTGCTGTGCGTGCCATCTATCGCCAGGCACGCCCTTTTTTTTGCTGCTGCTGCTGCTGCCTCCTTTGGGGGCTACAAAACGGTCTGTGAAATCGTCAAATAAAGCGACCCAGTTGCTGGCCCTGGAGCTGTGCACTTCTGCCGCAACTAGAGCAGCCATTGTTGCATGTGTTATGCCAGGCTTTTTGGGTTACACACACACACACACACACACGCACACTCGCTCACTTCAGCTGTCACTGTCAATGTTGTAATAAAAAATTCTTGAAAACAACAAAGCAAACAAAAGCTTAGTTCTTAAATGAAAACAATTTTAATGCTGTGCTAGCTGCTTTTCTTCTGCCTGTCTCTTTCTCTCCCACTCTCTATTTGTGTGTGATTTTTTTTTCATTTTCCTTCTGCTTATTCGGGCCACATTAATATTTAGCTCAGCATCAGGCTCTCGTATATCAATATTTATGCATGTCAGGAGCCCAGGAGGATTCGAAGGACAGCTTGAAATCCAAGCGCGCACAACCGCATTTTCTGCAGCTCAATGCACGCAAACATTTCCATAATTCAGGCAAGGCAAAAACAAAAAAACAAAAAAATAGAAGGGATATATTGAAAATATGATATCGGATATGATAATATATGGCCTAAAAAAAAGTAAAATTGCATGGCCCATAGCTATGCACTGATTTTGTGACAAAATGAAAATGAACGACACAAAAAAAAAAAAAAAATACAAAAAAATAGAAAAAGAATGCGCATTGTTGTTCGTGCAACTAAAATGTGCGCAAATATTTCAAGCGAATTTTCTCTTTTTTAATATGACTCTCAGCTGGGTTGGCTTTGAAATTGTTGTGCGTATCCTTAGCCAACGCTAAAGAGCACATTATTTAAGAAACAAAATCCCAAATGAAAGCAAGCGACTTAGCAGCATGTTGTCAAGGCTTAAAAGGGTACGCTTAACCTGACATGGCTAAGATGCGAAGCAAACAAAAACTTTTAAAATTAGCCCAAGACAAGCCTAAACATGCTTAAAGTTGAGCTACTATCAACGATGTTTAAGATGAAAGGTCTGAAGTATGAATAATCAGTTTGTATTTATTATTTATTACTATTTAGAATATACATATATATTTTTATACTGTTTTATGTATAGTAAAAAATCAAAAAAAAAAATAAATAAAAAAATAAAATAAAAATAAATAAATAAAAAAATAAAAATAATAGTTATATTTTATTTTTATTATTATTTCTGTTTTTTTTTTTTTATTTGTTACTATAAATAGTTATTAATTTTTATTATATGAATATATTTTGTTATATATATTTTATTTTATTTTCAATAATTCATTTTTTTTTTTTTTTATGTATATTTATTGACTATATATTTTTTCTGTATATATTAAATATAATACTTGAAATAGCCTTCCTAAAAATATTTTAAAAATAAAATTTAATATTATACATATTTATTATTTATATTTATTACTTACATTATTTATATTTATTGACTATATATTTTAACTGTATATATTAAAATTGACGTCCTGAAAATATTAAAAAAAAAATTAAATTGAATATCATATATTTTTATTCAATTAAATTTTATCAAATATTTAGGTTATTTTATACAATCAGATAATATCAGCTAAGCCTTTCAAAGGTTAGGATTAATAGAATTTTTATTGATTTCTTATTATTTTTTCACAATCAGCAGACCTGACTTTCTGAAGAAAAACCTTCATTTTGCCTAAATATTTAACAAATATTAGCAAAAAGGCAAAGAAAAGACGATTTTAACAAAAAGTATGTACATAATATTTGTATATTTTTATACATACAACAAATCCTCTACAAGCTTTACATCCAATGCCTAAAACTGTGCCGAAAAAAAAGGCCAGCGCCATTGGCAATTTGTCGAGACACAGGTGTTTTGCCCAGCTACGTGACGGCATTTGAAATATTGGCAGCAATTGCAGCAGTTGAAAATGTAGCCAGCTGTGCAGGCAGATAGCCAAAGGACATATCTGTCTCTCTCGCTCTCTCTGTCTGTGACAATGAAACCTTTAAAGCAAAAAAGAAAATGCAGTTAACAAATATTCAAAGCGTTGTTTGCCATTTACAGCAACCGGCGATTAGTTGGCCACTTTGGGGCAAATCAAGTTAATTGGGGTACAGCAAAGGCAAAGGCAAAAAAAAAGGGGGAGAGTCGTGTAAATTGAGCCCGTTCGATTGCCTAATTGCCGGGATATGCCAACCCGTTTAGCTCCCCGGGGCGTATGCGTAATATGAGCTGCGGGGCGTATGCGTAACGTGGCATAAGCTGTGTATTTCAATAGCGCTCAAATTGATGATTTTAATTGAAGCGAAACAAGCGCAAAAGCAATTGGAAAACCTCATTCGCTTAATGGCAGTTGCTGCTGTGCAACAAAGAGTGGCACGTGGCACGTACCACACACCCGCACATGCACACGCACACTTCAATATTTCTTCATCTCAAGCGTAATAATTTTAAATAAACTGAAGTCGGGCTGTCAGCAGCCGCGGCGCAAACCTTCCAGCGGGTCAAGGCCTGAAAGGGGCGCGTTTGGTAAATGCACATACATGCGCGCGTTGCCAAGCATAATTTAATAGTGCCGACACACACACACACACGCAGACACAGGAGTGTACTGTGTGTGTGTGTGTGCCGCTGCAACAGAGCCATAAAGTTCACCTGTTACAAATGCAACGACACGTGGGCGTTGCTGTGGCCATGGCAGCCATAATAATCAGCACAAAAACTAATGGTCGCACACACACACACACACACACACAGCAAAGCACACACTTACAGCAAACAGCTTACATGTGCTCTACACACATGCGAGTCTTTGCCGCTGAGCCTGCACTTTCGCCTGCATGCACGTAAATTCTACATAATTCAAAGGCGGCGCCACCTTTTTGGCAATCTCAATACGGATACAGCGAGCAGCGGATGCGAGCGAGCTGAGATTTGCGGCGGCGATAAAAGGGTGCAGAGCAGCGCCAGAGTGTGAGCAGAACGGAAACAAAAATGAAAGAGAGCGCGCATATAGAGTTGTGAAAATATTTGCTAGCATGTGCCTTAGGCAAATATACACACACACATACACACACATATGCATATGTATAAGTTGTATATTCCATATGGATATATAAATATATTTATATATACATTTGCATAAAAAGCAACAAACGCCAAATCATTTCCTTCCTCACATTCGGCTGCCTTTAATCATATGAACTCGGTGTATGTATATGCATGGGAGCAACTGCTGGGAATTCAGTTTGCTTTCCAGCAGCTGCTCTTGCATGTCTGTCATAATTAGGCAACTTATACGAGACGAAACGCAGCTGCTAATATGGCAGGGAAATTATGTTTATAAGCATGGGCAGAGAAGAAAATGAAGAGACTTTTTTTTTTATAAAACTTATTTGATTTGAGCTACTATTAAAAATGGGAGTTTGGGAAACAGGCGTGGCAGAAGTATATATAAGCTTAATCTGCATGAAAAGCTGAGGTAATCTCCATAGATTTGTCTCTCCGTTGGCTCAACCTTATGAATTCTGGAATAGTTTACTTCTATATTAGCTAGATAAATATAAATATATATACACAAAAAAAAATAAAATAAATAAATAAATAAAATAATAATAATAATAATAATAATAATAATAACAATAATAATAATAATAATAATAAAAAATAATAAAAACAAAAAATGAATAATTGAAAAAAAAAAATATTACCATATTGCCATAGTGACATAAATTATAATCTCAGACATTATATGTCCAAAAATTAACCAAAAATATTAATATAATAAATTTGTATACTATTATGCAAGTTTTAAAAATATATAAAATTAATATATAAATTATAAATTAATATACATATACAAAAATATTAAATACATTTTCATTAAATATTAAATATATTTCAAAGGTCTAAATAGTTATATATTAAATATATTCTCATTAAATATTAAATATATATCACAAGTCTAAAAAAATATGTTATATGTATTTATATTTCATTATTAAATATATTTAAATATTTTTTTACAATTATACAATATGTTTAAAAAAATATATTGGATTATAAAAAAGAAAATTTAACATATATGAATATAATATTTACTCTCTTTTTTATTCGACTCAATTTATATGCAAATTAATTTTTCTTTTGCTAACTAGAATTGTCATTGCAAAGTATTTAAACTAGATATGGGGCCTTTTGCCTAATTATCATATATTTTATATTCATTTGATCTATATGAACCCAGTTACTATTAATGTGATCTGCATGAAAATTTTTATATTTTTATTTTTTAGAAAAATAGAAGATTCAAATATATTGTAGTTGTAAAGTTAAAAGAAAATCTTAATTATAAATGCTAAGCATTCTGTCCAACTCTCTCGCTCTTCTACTTTTGCTACAGGTTTATCTATTTGCAGGGTATATCCATAGCTCAGTCTGCATATGCTCTTCGTTTGCCTGGCAGGTGTGTGTTAGCTAAGAGCTGGTTATGCATTTATAATACTTATGTCAATCTGTGCGCGTTAAAGTCGCTTATGTGGCTTCAGTTAGCGGCGGCACAGCTCGACTAGGGTTTGCTCTGGGGTGTTGATTGTGTGTGTGTGTGTGTGTGTGGGTGTGGGTGTGTGGGTTCTGTTGGAGTGTCGTTTTTCTTGCAAATCATGCAAATCCATTAAAGACAAGCAAAGAGTCAACTTACCTGAGCTGACAGGCACTTCAACTTTCCACTGCTTAGCTGGCGTATATGCAAATGATTTTCTGATTTACCTACTTCTACTCTTACTTGTCGCCCTTCTCTTTTTTCTTCTTCTTTTTCAATTCCGTTTTACTTGCCGTTGCTGTTGTTGTTGTTGTTGTTGTTTCTGAGCAACTTCTATTTTTGGGTTTAAACTTTTGAGCCGCAACATCGTTATGGTCTGATGCCGTCATGGACTCGGATCGGGATGTTGCTGATGACGTGCATAGTTGCCGCCTGGACCCTTTTTTGGCTATCTGCTGCTAACGAGCTGCTGGCCGAACAACTTTGACAAGTGACTACTGCACTTCCCGGCTTCAGCTGTTGCCCTCTCTCTTCTCAAGCCCTTTTGTTTCCCATTCTCTCTTTCTACATAATTATTAGGCTTAACAAACTCTTTGCGCAATTTATTTAAGCAATTAATTTAGCTGGGCTTGATTTCACTTCTGTGTGTTTCGCGTCACTCTTGATGTTGCCTGAAAAGACAAGCGAAATGCAAAGCCAAAAAGAGAAAAAATAAACAGAGAAAAGTAAAATAAAATTGAAATTTTCAAATGGGTAAAAAAAAAAAAGGCAAACGCGCGGCTGAAACAAAATCCCGCTGACACAATTTCATTACAGAACTTGTCAGCAGAGAGCAGAAAAAACGAGGCGGAAGAGGAGGAGGAGGAGGAGGAGGAGGAGACGGTGCAGGAGGAGGGGCAGCAGCAGAGGCGAATTTGCCTATAATTTGTCTCGGCAGCTCGCGCAACTCGAGCTGCAAAACTCGCGCAGAAATTGAAACTTTTCAAAAGCAATTGCTTGAATTTCAAGTGAAAACTTTCGGGTTTTGCTTTCCTTTTTTTTTTGAGCTACTGCTGCTGCTGCTGCTTCTTGGCCAACTTTTTGTACTCACACATACGCTTTAGATATTTTTGGGGTTTGTTGTGTGTGAGCGTATGTGTGTGTGTGTGTATTCTAAGTAATTGCGCGCTGAGGCAACTGGAGCAAACTGTCTGCGTTTTAAATGCCAACGAGCACATTGACGCCAAAATGCAAAGCTAAATGCCAAATGGCGTCGTATCCTTTTAGCAGCTGAGCCAGCAGCCAGCAGCCAGCAGCCAGCAACTACAGCTCAGCTCCAACAACTCCTCCAGTTTCGGCTCCATCGCCAGCTCCAGCAGAAGTCATGAGAATAAAGTATTGCATGTTGTTACAATTCTCAAAATTGAAATTATGTTGCATGCTACAAGAGTTGGGGCAAAGACATATGCGGCACACTTTGTCTTGCAGCCTGTCGACGGCAAATGAACTCGCTTTACTTTTGTTTCTTGCCACAGTGTGCCCTCGCTATGCGGATTATCAGACTTAACTACAGTTTTAGTTGGCTCAAAGTTTTCAAGTTTTCTTCTCTAAGGGCGTATTTAGTTTTAGATGTGAGCAGGGCATTAAATGCAAGCTAAGCTACTGCCAAAAAAAATAAAAGAAAATAATAATAAAAAAAATTTAAGCGAAATAAATTTATTTAATTTCTCAGGGGCTTAAAGGGTCAGCTAAGTTACAGATTTATAAACTTTTAGCTACATTACATATTTCTAATAACAATATTTATATTTCTATGTTTATATATAATATATGGTATGTTTATATATTGTGATTTTTCTGTAATTTGAAATGTGCTCAAGGTAAATGAAGCCATTTTTTAAATGAGTAATGTTTTTATATTTTTATGTTTTAAATATTTCTTCTCACTTTTTTTTTATATTTTTTTGAATCATTTAAATATTTATTTTATTCTTATTTATATATTATTTTTATTTATTTTTTTTTTATTATATTTTTTTATTGTTTTTTTTTATTATTTATTATTATTACTTATTACTTATACTTATATTTTTTTTTGTATATTTTATGTACAAATTATAATCATCATTATTAAATATTGCTAAAATGTATAATACTTCCATTTACTTAATCACGCTTTCCTCACGCTTCCACCATGCACTGCTGCACATGTGTAAAACATTTCACAAAAAAAAAGAAGAAAATTATTCTTGATTTCCCGCTTTGCATATTGCTGGCTGCTGCGCACAACTTTTGCCACATGTTCGACATTAGTGAGTTTGGCTAAACTTGTTTTAAATGCATATTGCCTGGCTTTAATGCAGCAAGTGTTTTATTGGAGGCTTCGCTTTCCCAACGGGATATGTCGTTATATATATGTATGTATATGCAAGTGTAACTCGGCTACGCAACGCTGTCTTATTTCAGGCTGCTGCTGCTGTTGATGATGCTCGCGGGGCCAAGAGCTTCCCTGCTTAGCAGGTTTTCTAATGCGCCGAAACGGCTGCGCCCCATATCAAACGGAGGCGCGCTCCGTTTGGCGCATAAAGCCGGATTATGGTTTTAAGTGTAATTACAATTTACATGGCTTCCATTCTGTCAGCTACAGTCGGAGCGACAGCTACAGCTACAGCTACAGCTACAGCGAGAGCTGAAAGCTAAGGCAATGGCTACATATAGTCACACTCCAGTTTCCTGCTGCCCACCTCTTCTCTCTCACGCTCTTTATATTAAAAACTTAAATACGATAAGCGACACCCGACAGCAGTAGCGGCAGCAACAACAACAACAACAACAAATAACAGCCCTCATTTCCCAACCTCTGCCAGTTAAGTGAATAAAAAACCGCCAGCCGCTTTCACGGTCGTAATTAGAAACTTTTCTCTTTTTTTTTTTTTTTGTAGTTGGCAGCACACAAAAAAGTTAGGAACATGACTTTTGAGGCATTAGTAAGAGCGCCACGGCGCACATTTTTACACCATGATGCGGTAATTAATTTTTCAGCATAGTTGCTGAAGGCAGCAGGAGGCGGGAGACGGTAGATGGGAGGCAGGAGGCAGATAGCTTCAATTTCAGTCCGTACATGCTGCATTTAGCTGCCAAGGTTGCAATGGCAGTTAATAATGTGTGCTGTCCACCAAGCAGCACAGCGATTTATGCCCTTCATCTGAACAATGAGCTCAGTTTCATAAAAAACTCAGAGTACTATGTGTGTGTGTGTGTGTGTGTGTATGTGTGTGTGTGCTCGGGGTGAAATTGTGCTGCTATTAAAACTAGTGTGCAGCACTTAATTATGTTATGATATAATCTAACGTTAAATTTATTGTTTTGCATGTATTGTTTTAAATTAAAGAAAGAGAGTAGAGCAAAAAAAAAAACGTAATAAATTAGGCGAGCAAGGGGAATTAGATAAGAGCTAATAAGCAGCTCGTTTAACTCTGAATTTTGTTTGGTTTTGTTTAAACAAAATTTATATATCTAATATATATGATATTATATATTTATATTAATTTTGTATATACCGATTAAAGTATTATTCAGAGAAAAATATAGAATTGTCTAAAAGATATTTAATTCTTGAATCCAATCCACCCTGATTTCATGTTTCTAGGCATTCTTCATTACGGGTTGCTACGGCGGCTACGGAGGCTTTCTTCAGCTCATACCAAGCGCCGTCTGCGTGTTTCATGGCTTAAAAACCAAAGGAGTGTGCTTAGGTTTATACGCAATAATACATCAGATAATATTAAAGAATGTCAAATTTTGCAGAGAATCTTCAAGTAATAGCAAAAAATAGATAAGACGAAAATAATCTATAAAGCGACAGTTTTTATTTGATTTCCTAGCCTCGAAATTCAACTGCTTTTTTTATTTAATATATTTCGCAGAATTTACATTTTATTATATTTTATTTTAATTTTTATTTTATATACTCAAATGTAAATTCTTCGAAATATATTAAAGAAAAAAAAAAGAGTCGATTTTCTAAGCTCAGTAAAAATATAAAAAGCAATGCAAAAAATCTAAATAATAATAAAAAAAAAACAAAATCACACGAATCAATTCCGGAAAATATATGCTAAAAATGAGGAAAAATTCTAAAAGCAGAGTTAATGTAGCTTTTAAATCAGTTTAAGCAAACAAAGCTTGAGGCAGCGAAATTTACGTGCTCTGCTTCGAGATAAATCAAATTTATATACATATATTATTGAAGTCTGGTATATTTTTATGTAAATTGGCTAAATATATGCAAACAAAATGAAATAATTTAATTAATTTCCCAAGGGCGACCACTTAATTAAATGAATCGATTAATTGCGGTTTTATTTATTTTTTGTATGCATATGATGAATGTGTTTTAGGTTTTGTGCGCTTTTTCCGCAAATTAAACACGCCCACAAATTTTGGTGTGATCTATGAAAGCGTGTTTACTGTGGTAGGCGGAGGGGGTGGACGATCGATGGCGGGGCTTCTGCGGTTTATGCGCTTGTCTTTGGTATTAAATTTGAAATTTATTGGCAGCGCGAAGCCTACAGCTACAGCTAATGGCTAACACACACACAGCGAGTGAGAGTGAGAGAGAGAGAGAGAGAGAGTGCTACATGTATGTAGGGCTTTACTTAATTACCGTTGATAATTTACACTTTCGCTGGCAGCGCGCTTTAACTTTAGCCCATTTGGCTGCACATTTGTGCGCTCTACATAAATTAAAGTTTAAAGCGCAGTAAATTTAGATGGCCTACGCCCAGACTCTAAGCGTGCCACGCCCACACACACACGCATAAACAGAAATTGTAACTAAAAAGCAAATGCAAAGGGGAGAGATAGGTGGAGGCAGCACTCTGGTTGAAGCATTTGAATATACATATACATATACATATACATGTTGTGTCTGTGTGTGTATGTGTGCGTGTGTGTGTGTGCAAATGCGTAGGAAGACCTTGCGTAACAATTTGGATTACGCTTGAAGTAGTTGACAGTTTGGAGGCTGTTTGCCATTGCTGCCAGGACGAACGACGATGCGGGGGAGCGAAGCGTGTGACAAGCTAATTTATGAAAATTGCTCTCGAAATTATTGGTAAAGAGCCGCAGGCTGGCTCACTGGCTGGAAAGGGTGTCGCTCTGCACTGACTGCATGACTAACTGACCCACTGACAAAATGACAAACTGACAAACTGAGTGACGCAATTCCAAAGGCCCGACTGCCGCTGCTCTGTTAATGAGCTAAAAACATATTGAAAGGCTCTCTTTGTGGCGCCCTAAAGTATGCAAATGTAGACGCTCTGCTGCGTGCGTGTGTGTATGCGTGTGTGTGAAAGTGGAAAATGAAAAATGGAAAGTGTAGGCAAGGGGGTAAGTGGAGAACAGTTGAATTGCGGCAAGTGCCCAACAAGTGTAATTTATGGCTGACTTCTTAAATTTCAGCTCATAAAAAGAAAAACCACAAATTATAAGCAAATACATGCATTATAAACATCTCTCTATATAATATATACAATGCAGATAAATTTAGATGGCTGCTTGCGAAGCAAAAGTGAAAAAGGGAAGAAAACAAAAAATCAAATTACAGCGACTTTTATTGACAGTGATCGATGAGAAGTTACCCTGTAAGGGGGTAAACATTTAAGTTTCTACAGAAACAAATTATAGAGTATCTTAGCTTTAGTAAAAAGTTGTATATAATATATATATAGTTAACATATTATGAAAATTTTAGAGAGAATTAAAAAATAAGTAAAAATAAAGTAAGAAATTCAATAAATAGGTTTTTGCTGCAATTCAATGATTCTTATTATTTAAAAGATGAAATAAAGAAATAGAAAAAAATGATAAATATATCAAAGATATTCTCAAAATTTATAAATATATATAAAAAAAAAGAAAAATAATTTTTAAAAATAAAATAAAAAAATAAACATATCAAAAAATCAATGAAAAAATTATAAATTATAATTAAATCTTTAAATATGACAAAAATTGAGTAGGATAAATTTTCAGGCTTCATCAAAAGCTTTAAAAAAACTTTAAAAAATATATTAAAAAAAAAATAAAAAAAAAAATTCTCTTAAGCATTATGAAAATTGCATGAAAAATACCATTTTCCATTTTATAAATATATTCTGGCCAAAGGAAATTGAATAAATCAAAGACTAAGAGTAAGGTGAGGGGAATAAAAATTCATGAGAATCGCATAGCAATGCGAAAGGTTAACCTTGATTTTGCTCTTTTTTCATGTGAATGTACCTTAAAGTAGCACATATATTTAGCTTATGCGAATACTTTTATCAGCAGCTGTTATAATGTTCCTTAGAGTGTTCATTGCAAATAAATATGTATTTCGCACAGATCAGGAGCATATGTATATACTTTATGGAATTGCAGATGTCTCTGGGCTGTCGCACATATATTTGCAACACTTTATGATACCCTTTCCGCGCATTATTTATGCGTACAGGGTATAATAAAAGCACGACAAACGAAAAGGAACAAATTAAAGAACCATAACAAGTTGAACAAGCGCAAGCGAATTTCGTTCTCGTCTTTTGGCCCGGCCCGGCTCGGCTCGGCCCGGGCTATGTTATTTGTTGCCTTTAATCTTTGTTTGCAAGGGGGGGTGGGCGCTGGGCGGTGGCTCGAGAAATTTACGCGATTTCAGTTGCGCTTACAAAAGATTTGAGCGCAACTCAAGGACAACAAATGATAACGGTTAACACACACAGCGCCAGCAGCAACTTCGACAGAGCCACAGCAATGCCTCCTAATGATACTGTCAACAAAAGCCAAAAGGGTCCAAGCGGGGGCGTACATACTAAGCCGCTATATGGGCGGGGCGGTGGACGTCGCAAGAAAAAAAAAAATTATATATACCAAAAAAAATACGAACGAAGCAGAAAGACAAGAGGAGCAGCGACAAGAATATGATGATGACAGCAGAGACTGCGACTGCGACTGCGACAACAAATTTTTGCCATTAGATACTGTAAGCGAGCATGTATTGTTAAGAGTATATGCTGAGAGAGGGGGGGTGGAGAGAGGGGAACAGCCAGATACCGCATAAGACAAACACGCAAGCCGCAACCCCATAGCATAAAGCAGTTCCTCAGTTTCGAGCACTCGGCGCAAAAATCTACGTTCATTTGCATTTATTCACTTGACTTTGCTTTAACAATGAGGTAACTGAAGACTGTGTGAGACTGTGTATATATGTATGTATGTGTGTGTGTGTGTGTTTGTACTTTTGTTTTCCATACACGCGCCGCCTGCCGCATAGATTGAATATTTCCTGCCTGACTCGCAGATTTGTTCGCATGCCGCGAATAGAATCATAGAATAATAATTTCAGAGAGTGTGAGTGACTATAATATACCCTCTAGCCAAATTGTAATGGCTATGGGAGGCAATGAAGAAATTATAATGAAATTTTGGTACTTGTAGTAGATTGAGGCGAAAGGCAAGAGAGTGTGGGTGACTATAGCATACCCTGTATATAAATATTATAATGAGCTGTGAGAGCAATGAAGAATTTATAATGAAATATTTGTCTCTGCATTATAATAATATTTATGCAGTTTGTGAGTGACTATAATATGCCCTATAATTCATTACATATATCCTATATTGTCAATAAATTCTAAAGGAAAAATATATACAGAAAAGAGATACTCCACTGGCAGCCCAATCTAAAATATATTTAGAGTAGCATTAAAACACCAAGCTTCTGTTACATACGCACTCACAGGCACAGCATGCCTTGCCTTGCTAATTTTACGATATTTGCCATATCAAACATCATGTTTGGATGTCTTCATTTTTTTCACTCTGCTTTTTCTTCCTCTTACTGCCCGGCCTAACATGCTTTTCATAAATTTATGCAATTCCGTACGCACACAAAAAAAATGCTTGTGCGTAGATCTATGGTCTATGGGGGCGTGGCAATGGCAACGCAAATAGAATTGCAAGCGAGTAAATTTGAAAATAGAATTTAATTCGCAATGCCTGCAGCTTTATATGTACGTGTGTGTGTGTCTGTCTGTGTGTGTGCGTGTGTGTATACATTGCAGTTAAAAACTCAAAAGTGGAAAACTTTGTTGCTTAACTCAGTTAATGCCAAACTTGGCAGCACCACGCCCCCAACTGGGGTTCGGCCATAAGCTCTCCTGAGGGCAATATTATGAGCCATGAGCCAGACTTGAAAAATGTTATATGTTGTCTCCCTCACTCTCTCTCTCTCTCTCTACTGATTTACTGGAATCTATCGTATCGTCAACAGATTTATTGATCGAAAATTGTTTTGTGTGTGCGATGAAGCGTATAAATTACTTTTGGGCATTTTGTGACAGGCCTTCATTAGGAATTTTGTGGCTTAATTATCATAATTCATAATGAATGCGGCAAATCAATAAATTTATGACAGTTCACTTTGTTAATAACAATAAATACTTCGAGTGGATATACAGAAGTGTAGGAGGCGTGGCTGCTGATTTTGACGTTATTTATGGCTCAAGGAAATGCAACGAAAAATATGAAAATCTTATAGCAAAAAATCTTTAAAAATTTGTTATTAAATTATGAAAAATATACGTGATTTTTAAGAATATTTTGCTGCATATAGATATAGAAAATAAATAAATAAACAGAGATATCTCTAACCCCATTGAATATGTAGGAAAAAGTCAACAAACTTGAGCTAAAAAATATTATTAAATCCAGAAAACTTTGTAACTGAGCTGAATAATAAATTTCCTTTTGCGTTACAAATAATATAAATATTGTGAATATATTCAGCTAGGCTTTAATTGGTATTGGGCGACTAAAATATACCCTAGACTCAACTTCTGCTGCTGAATGATTCAGAATCTATATAATTTATAGGCTCTGCCCAGCCTTCTTCCACAACCAAATTTCCATTTTCAGCATATGAAAATATGTCAAGGAGAACTGCATATATGAATAGTTAAAATTTCACAGTTTTTAAGAAAACAAATACAAAATAAATAGATAAAATCAACAACTTCAACTCGACGCAACTGAAGCCAGGCTTCGTTTGCTTTGCATGAATATGTAGAAGCTGAAAACATGAATTGAAACTCGATGTAAGATATTCGGCTGGAGCATGCCGTTGCCAAACAATTGCAGCGAAATCACCTGCCAGCTATTCGGACTGCCTGCTGCCTCCTGCTGCCTCCTGCTGCCTGCTCAAATAGAGAACTGTGAATATTTGAACAATGGAAATGTTTGCTTTGGCAGTCGAATCAGACAAGCGCTCAGCTCAGCTCTCGGGGCTAACCGGGCTGATGAGTTTCTTTATGCCAGATTGACTCTGTACGCTATACATGTGACTCTGACCACAAGCGACTAATCAAATATGCTCTGCAAACACTCACACACACTCACACACACACACTTACTTGGCAAGTTGTAATGCGCATGCAAAGGAGTTGCGCATATGCCAAAATTGATTAGTGCAACGGAAACTCTAGCAATTAGCCTGTCTACAAACGGGACACAGTTTTCAGCTAAATGTTGTCCAGACACGAAAGCCAACGGAGCTATTGCCAATTACCAACTGCCAACTGCCAGTTGGCAACTGCAGCTCAATTCTTACATAAATTGTTGCACAGCGAACTTAATGGCCGGAAATCATGCAAAGTGCAGCGCGGCGCCAGTTGCAGCAACAACAAAATTAAAGTCAATTTGTTTAGATAATAACTATAAACACAGCGCAAGACTAAGAGAAAGAAAGAGCAAGACAGAGAGAGAGAGAGAGAGAGTGAGAGCAAAACTTCTGCAAAGAGGGTAAACTTAAATTACGTATACGCAGCGTGCGCATGCAAAAAAAAAAAAAACGCTAACAAAACAAATAATTTTTTGGCTTCCAGCTGCTGTTGCTGCCTCTGCTGATTTTTGCCTGTTGCCTGTTGCCTACTTTTGTAGTTAGCAGTCAAGCGATAGCCTGAAACGTTAACAACAATGCCACCTGTTTAGAGCTAGGATTTGGCATCCTTGAAAACCACAAACTGCAATCATATGCAGGCAAGCATTTGCATTCAATTTGCGAGCTGTCTGCCTGTTGGCTGCTTGCTTCTGTTAACCCAATTTTTAGCTGATTTCTGTGCCATAGACGGGGAGTATTATGCTTTGCAGCTTGTATGTCTAGCAAACAAATGGGAGACTAGGTCATTTCAATAGGCAAGTGAATGCAGTTTGTATTATATTAAATGGGCGAGAAAAGATTTTAATTTATTTAACAAAATAAAATTAGAAATAAATACAAATACAAATATATATAAAAAGAAATTATATACATAGTTAAAAAAAATAAATAAATTAATAAAAAATATTGCAAACATAAACATATAGGAAAATTAAATTAAAGCAAATAACACTATTAAAAAAAAAATAAAATAAAATAAAATAA
This sequence comes from Drosophila aldrichi, assembly GCA_035045965.1. Lineage (NCBI taxonomy): Eukaryota > Metazoa > Arthropoda > Insecta > Diptera > Drosophilidae > Drosophila > Drosophila aldrichi. The sequence goes on from JAWNOM010000161.1 coordinate 7,150,267, forward strand.
ATAAATAATTAAAAAGAAATATTAATAAAATATTAATATAACATTGAAGCAAATAAATAATAAAAAACTAAATTTAGTAGCTAAAAATAGCTCAAAAATAAATTTAACTAATATAATACAAATATTGCATATAGAAAAATCAAATTAAAACAATAATACAAAACAAATTAATTAACAAAAATAAATAAAATATTAATGTAATATTAAAGCAAATAAATAATAAACAACTAAGTTTAGTAGCTAAAAGTACAATGCTTGTAATATTAAATAATAATACTCATAATATTATAAATAATTCATATACAGACAAACATACATAAAATATAAAACAAATATATTCGAATAAACTCTTAAATTCTTATAAGTTGCGTAGAATAAACTTTTAGCTAACGAAAAATATATATAAGTATGCTGAGCCAGCAGAGCTGCGCGACTGATCGAGCGCTGCAAGAGGCGCGCCTTATATAGGGGCCAGGTCACCCGAAGCTGAGCAGTTCAATTGTGCCTTCACTCAGCTGCTCAACTAAGAAGAGATGTGAGTCAGAAAACGTTGAGCATAGAGTAGCTGGAGCAGAGTAGAACACTCGCGCCCTATATAAGGGCCAGCTAAGCCGATGGGGCGCAGTTCGATTGTGAAAGGCACAGAGTAAAGACGTCGCTGCTCAACTAAGAAGAAATGTAAGTCAGTAGCTGGAATAGAGTGGAATAAAGTTGAATATAATAGAGTGGAATGCAATGGAATGCAGATGGAGTTGGAAATTTGAACATAGGCACAAGCGAAGAGACTGATATGAATAAAATCAACTTTGTTTGTCATGTTGATCAAGATTATATATATAATATATATTTATTATATATTATATACAATTTATATACTAAATGCAATCAGTTCTTCTATGCAATATGCTGAGTATTAGCTAGTCAATCACAATTCCACTTACAGCTGCAATATTTTGTGGCAGCAAAAATTCTTGATTCAAGCCAAACAATTGCGGTCTGTGTGATTGCAGCGACTGCAAGCTGCGTTGCCTGGCAACACCTCGGCAGGTGAGCGCCATTAAAAATGCTGTAAATGCAAACTATGAACACTCGCACGCACACCTAAACGCAGATTTGATTGAATGTGCATTAGGTTTGCCCTCTCTCCACCTCTCTCTCTCTTTTTGTGTGAGGGCAACCTCAATAAATTGCCAAAATATACTCAAAATATAAACCGCAATTTGATTTGTTTCCTGCGTTTGGGTTTTATCGTTCGTCAGCAAATCAACTAAAAATGAAAAATGAAAAATAACAAAAAGAATGAAAATAAAAAAAAAAATAACAGAAAAAGCAAATGAAAAGAAAACATTTCAGAACACTTTCGTCTGCTGCCAAAGTCAATTGGTCTTTGGGTTTGGTGTGTGGAAATGTCAATGGCATAAAACGGATAAAGGCCAAACACTGTCAGAGCTGTTTCCTTTGCTTCAACTCTCTAACTCTCCATCTCGCTCTGCCATTCTCTATCTCTAACACTCGCTCACTCTAGTCGCTTCCATACTTTTTGCCCCTAATATAAAATGTGACGTTTCACATTGCCGCCGCATGAAAATGTTAAGAAACAACAACAACAACAACAACATAAAAGACAGGACGAGATTTGCCCAATCTCAATGCTCGGCGCCACATTTCAAATGCGAACTGCGGAATGGAAATGGCCAGTGGATGCTGATGAAGAAGAAGAAGTAGCAGAATAAGCTGGGAGCAATAGGAAATGGGAAATGGGCAAAGGGAATCGATCAATGGCATTCGTTTAGCTGTCCTTTCGGCCGCAAATAAATTGAACTTAAATAGGTGACGTCAAGGACATTTTAACCTTATATGCGCCCAAGACCTAGCCAAAGGTATGCAATACCAAAGCAAAAACCTGCAGAATAGCAGAAGTTTAGATACCCTACAATTGAAGTAGAAATGGAAAGAAGGGAATTTTCGACAATTGATTTAAGATAATATATATATATATATATTGCTATGCTAGGCATATAAGATATTACAATACTCTATTCCTCATTTCCTCATCTTCCAATTCAATTTTATACAGTTTAATACTATCTCATTATGCTAAGCTAGAATTTGGCTACTTTGGCTGTTGTCAAATGGCAAATCTATTATAATGAAATGGTCAGGGCTATAAAAGGAGAACGAACCTATTCTTTATGCTCTACAGAAAACCTATTACAGTCAAAGTAAATTTATTTAACAGAGAATGCTTGAAAACGGCCAAATCGATTAGAAAAGGACATTCAATGGCAGCTAAAGATACCCTGGCACCTGCTACTAAGTAGGGGTCGACTTGACGAATTCTAGATACCCTACATTGGGGGACTGTATTTGTATTGACAGCCAGAATTCTTGGTATATTATGGTATATATCTAAAAAAAATCATTTAATTGTTAAACACTTTGTAAACTTGACATTTTAGATACCCTACAAAATAGTTATCCCCTTAGTTCTTTAGCTAGCGCATTCAGCGGCTTGCTATTCCCTACTCTGTTTGACTTTGATTATGCCCCGAATCCCCACAGCAGCGCCACCAAATTTGCCACATCCTGCGCAGCAGTTGATATCGACTGCGACGCGACGTCGCCTCTCTAACTGTGCGTGTGTGTGAGTCAAGTGTGTGTCTGGGAACTGGGCTCAAATTAAGTGGACTGGCCAAAAAAAAAAAAAAAGTGAAGAAGAGCAAAATTCCAAACTGTCGGACGTTCGCTGAATTTTTTTTCCCCGTTTTTTTTTTCTGTATTTTTTTATTATTATTATTTCTTTTTGTTTTTGCTTTTAATAATATTTTTTTACTTTGATGCTGAGGCCACTTTGGTCAACATTTGCACAAGACTTTGCCTAAATCTTTCTCTGTGCTCACACTCACACGCTCTCTCACTCTCTCACTCTCGCTCTGTTTATGCGGCGCATTACGGAAGTTGACAATTTAATTTTATGTACTGAAGGACTCGCCGGACTCTGACCGGATACTGGCCCATAGTGGCTGACAGACAGATACTAAACATTTATTGAAGTCACAGCCGTTTGGCATTGCTGTCGCCCTTTTTCTTTAGCCATTGTTGTTGTTGTTGTTGTTGTTGCTGCTGCTGGCCCCGAGGTCGACTATTCAAAGTGCTTAGTCAAGCAGACATTCACTGTATTCACTTGGTATTCGTAATCGTATTCTAATTTGCACGTGCTTGCAATTTGGCACAAAATCCAAACGCATTGCCAAATGCCTCTAATGTATGTGTGTGTGTGCCCTTTGTGTGTGTGGGTGTGCATAGAGTGTAAGGTATAAATCTTCATTAGGCTCAAACTCAAGCTGACGGCATTCACATGCCCCGCCGCACAGTCAGTCATACACAGAGATTCACTCATGCCACTTGCCACATGACGCACTTAACTTATGCTCTTTATATATTTTGCGCTTTTGCTGACTTTTCCATCTGATTTCACACACACAGCTTCTCTCTCCTGCTTCTTCTGCCCTTCTCTGTCACACAGAAATGTGAGCACAGCTCAACGGCTTTACAGATATAAAAAAAAATCAGCTGTAGCATATTTGTACCTTATTTATTTTGCTTCGCATAATTTATTAATGTTGCGCATACTTTCCTTCAATTTTTTCCTTGCCTTTGAATACTGCATATTCACATAAATATTGATGGGTATATTCAATGCAGGAAAACGTATTAAATAAGTATTCAATTGGAATTTTTAATCATTTTCATTAAAAGTGTTTATGACTCAATAATATTGACTTGAGCAGCTAAAAGCTTTGCTTATTAAAGCTGCTAAAAGCTTTAAAATCAGCTTTGAAGGTGCATAGACCTATACACATCTATCATATCATATCTATATATTTCTATATATCATATAGTGTAATTCAATCATTTTATTTATTTAACACTTCAAGAGCCTTCATGAGCTTTGTTGTTCTTTCATTTCGTAGATTAATCTATGGGCCAAGTGTCAATTCCAGCTACTGTCTGCAGCAGGACAGACATTAGTTCATCAAGCTGTTTCGTCTACCATTTGCTTATTCATCTTTCTCTCTCCCCTCTCAGTCTGTCTATACAGGCTCTACATATATATATATGTAAGTCTGTAAGTCTCTATAAATATATAAGTAGACGCTGACAATCGCGCCCCATCAAGCAGGCTTCAGCGCCGAGGCGTCATTTATTGACAAAAAAAAAAAGAGAGAAAAAAGAGCGAATGCTGATACCTCATTTGATGAAGTGGCATAAAAATCAGAATTTGATACTTACGACAGCCCCAAAAGTTACCAAAAATAGAAATTGAGTGATGAATTGGTGAAAGGCGGGAAAAAAGTAAATAAAAGTGAAAATATACATATATATATTTAGACATATATGTAGGCACAAATACATATATATATGAATTAAAGCAATTGAATAATTGGGTTTTATCTCAAGGATTTGTGAAATGCTCGCATAGGTTTGGCATTAAGTAAAGCTAGCTATACGATACTATGGCTAAGGCCGAATTTAATAAACAGCTGAGGAGCTCATACACAATTATTGACTGAAGTAGCGAATGAAAAAGATTTATGTAGGCCAACAAAATGGTAAATCAAGAAAAATCGAATTAAAAATAAAATGGTTATGGTTAGTTAAAAAAAAAAAATAATAATAATAAAATTATTATAAAAATTAATAAATACTAAAAATAATATATAATATAAATAGGTAAAAAAAAATTAAATAAATAATAATTAAATAATTAAAACGGCTTTAAAATGAAAATCTGAATTAAATGATTTGAATTGATTAAAAAAAAAATAAAAATAAAAAAATAAAAATAAAACTAAGTTAATTAAAATGAAAATTTTACAAATACCAAAAAAAAAAAAATGTATAAATGCCAAAAACCATTAAACTGTGGATAAAATAAACTCATAACTTCAAACACTCTTACAGAAAAAAAAAATAGTATTACCGAAAAAATATATACATAAATAATAAAACAAAAGTATATTAAAATATACATAAATTCATAAATAAAATTCTACTAAATAATTATTATTAATTTTATTATTTTTTCAAATTTAATTGTTGCCTCATAGAATGTCATTATAAATGCATATATTAATATATATATACATTTTGTTTAATACATTTAAAATAGGTGAATAAGAAAATAATTTGCTTTATCCAACTTACCTGGCAGATTTTAATTTAGCAGCACAGAAACTTTCGCAAGAATTAAATTGGAAAATGCCTACAACATAAAAGAAAATAATAATATTAATAAAAAAAAAAAATAAAAATCCAAGAAAGTTTCGCTATAACTTTTTGCAGCAAGCAGAAAATATTATTATATATGGCTTACTGCATATTCCCGGGTATTAATTAAATTTTTGGCTGCCTCAAAAGTGCTGCTAATTAGTGTAGCGCCCTCAAGTTAGTTGGCAGCTGCCACGCCTACGCGTTCAAAAATTGTGTAAACATTATTGCAGAAGTAGAAGCAACAACAATTTGAACTATGCGCAAATTTATTGCTAACAAAATGGCGAGAGAATTTGTTGAGTTTTCTCGATTTGGTGCAATAGTCAAAGTTGAGCACTTAGACACGCATTGAAATAAAATAAATAAAATTACAAGAAACGTGGCAGCGTCTAAGGCTTTGGCCAGCTGAATGCCCATTGTGGCTGGGTGGTGGGGTTGTCAGCCTTTGCGACTTGGGGCTGCCATTTGGCAGATAGAAAGCCAATTTTATGACTCAACTTAAATAGGCACTTTACTTTACTCTTAATGCCTTTTTATGGGGCGCGCAGTTAGTGGCCCGCGTTGGGGCAGCTGTTAGTTTTTGAGGGCGTGGGGCGTGGGGTGTGGGCGCGCCCCATTAATGATTGTTAAGATCGCTGCGCAGCGGTGACGCTTTATTGTTAAATAAATGGCAAATAGTCGGTGCTTGTCTATGCTGCAACTGCCACACGACGCACTTATCTTGATTTTACACTACACCAAAAAGCTCGATGTTGTTGTCTCTGTTTTCTTGTTGTTGTTTATGTTTTTTTCTTTTCTTTTGTTGGCCATTAATGTTAACGCGTTCAATAAAAATTATGACAGTCGCAAAGTTAAACGGCGCTGTACGTGTGGGCGTGCCACAATTAAACTCTGCCACATTGCCGTCGGCTGGCTGGCTTTTGGTTCAGTTCGGTTCGGTTCGCTGCCTGCCTGGCGGCCAGTTGACGCATTTTCACTAAATTACCGCCAAGTGTCAAATGCAAACATTTCGCTTCAACAATATTTGCAATAAAAACAGCACCAACAACAACAACAGCAATAACAGACAGCAGAAGATGATGAAGAAACAGCCAGTTAGCTTTTCGCCCAACTTTTCCCGTTCATTGCGCGAGCTCAAAAACTTGGCAGCTGACGTCAAGTGTATCCGGGCCACAAAACTGAATAGCAAAGTTCAGTTCGCTGGCAGCCCCAGAAATGTTGCCAAAATTCACAACTAAATGCTGCTGGCCACACACACACATACACACACGCACACTTAGATACACCCACATACTCAAACACTAATTGATAAATTTGGAGCATTTAATTAAAAGTTTTCAATTTTGCTTTTGGCCTCATTGTTAGAAAATGCATTGCAGACCAAAAATTACTCGTGTCAATTGTTTTGTGTGCCCTATTTCAAATTATAGCCAAACCGCAAATTTCGTTAACAGCGACAAATAAATTATATGAGAGAGAGAGAGAGAGCGGGAGAGAGAGAGTGAAAGAGAGAGAGAGCGCTGCTAGGCAGCAGATGGAAATGTTACTATGCCAAATGCGAATGTAAAAAGTACATATAATTTATATTTATGTGTGTGTGCGTGTGCGTGTGTGGGTGTAATGTCTATCATTACAGACTCTGACTCTGCTCGAGAATTTATTATTCATATAATATGTTTAAGACCTGTATATGATTATTTAATATATATATACATACTTCTATAAATATATATATATATATATTTTTTAAGCAGCCAGACCCTCAAGTTATTTACTTTTGTAAGTCGAAAAATCAAAAAGCAAATCAAACCTGAGTTCGCTTTAAATAAAGTTTGATTTGAAAATGAAGCAAAAGTTGTGAGCGAACCGCAGCTGCCAGCCATAAAAGTTTGATTGATTTTCTGTAGAAAATAGAAATATATAATACGCCACATACAGATATAGATATAATAAATCTATAAATATGGATATACACAATGATTTAAATATATATAAAATTAAAAAATTAAATTAAATTAAATTAAATTTAATTATATGTTCTTTTTAAGTAAAAATAATAATACAAAAATTTCTAATATATTTCATTAATATGATATACAATTATATCTAAATATATATATTTAAAAAATATTTTCTTTGAAAATTTCTGTCCTCAATTTTACTTCCAAATGATATGTTTATAAGTATTTACATTTCGGCTCAACTTATGTTTTTACATATTATTTTATTCATTTTTATTTTTTAATTTCTTATTTATTATTTGTTTCAAGGATATTTCACTAACTTGCCTTTGACATATTTTGATAATTTTATTCTCATTACGCCAGCGCCGCGCTTGTTATCTGATTGCATATGCAAAAATAACAAATTGTGTAAGATTGATGTGCGTGTAATTATGTATTTATTTTTATATACTATACACACTCTATATACAGTATATATCTGTGTATATTTAGCATATTAATCAATTAAAAATGAAAAATTGACTTTCATTAAAATTGTAGCCTGCGGCTAAAAATCAAATTAAATTTGGCTAATTTGTCCATGAAATGCAATTAAATGAATATATTATAAATAAAAATATATACTAAATATACAAACAGATTTTTTAATTAAATTATATTGTAAATGGAATGACATAATTGAAGAGATTTTCTGTGTATTATTACGCATACGCCCCGCATGCCACAAGCCGAAATTATTAACAGAAAACACACACACACACATGACAAATCATTGTTTTAAACAGACAGCATAGCAAACAAGACGCAACTTTTGATTAAAATGTCATGACACACACACACACACGCACACACACGCACACATACACCCGCTGCACGTTGACAGCCTAAATAAATGCTTGCTTGGCTGCTTGCATATGCAAAAGTTTCGCGAATGCCGCAGCGGTAATAATCACACACACACACACACACACACACACACAGAGCTGCACGTGCATGTTCTACAGCCAAGGCAATTTGTTGCTGTTGTTGTTGCCCTTTGCGCAAAATGTTTGTGGCGCCGTTTCCTGCTCCTCCTGCTCCTGCTGCATTTGGGCTTTTCTTGCACCTCACTGAGTTGACAATGCGCAGCGCTTGTAAATCCACAAAGAACCACAGCGTACCATAGCAACAACAACAACAACAGCAGCAACAAAAGCAACAGCCGCCGCATCAGCTACTCGTTGTGAAAAATTCAATTACAAAGTCGTCCAACTGCAGCCAAGGAATGCAAAGTAACAAAAAAGAAGAGAGAGAAAATAGAAGACGATGTTACGGAGTCAAACAGTGAATGATTAAATACTCTAAGGCTATATTCTGATTGAAGAAAAATGCAATGGAAAGGAAAACGTGAAGCGCAAAGGAAAAGGCAGAATCATAAGAAATAAAATATATAAAAGAAATACATATATAAAACTGCATGAAATCCGCTCAGCTCTTTAATTTATTATATTTATATTTAGAGAATTATTTCCAACTTATTTTTAAATTTTATTTTATTTATATATTTTTTTATTTTAATTTATTTATTTATTTTTATATTTATCTATTTATTTATTTTTTTTTAAGCTCTATCATTCAATTCAAATATGATATAAATACCCCAAAAAATATATAAAATTAATAACAAGCGAATTAAATAGAGTCTAACAATAGTTAAAGTTTTACTAAAAAAAAAAAAAAAAAAAAAAAATTTAAATACATATTTGTGTATTATTTTTATAAATTTGTTAAATATTAAATATTATTAATATATAAGAAAATATGTCAATAATCTGCAATTTTTATATAAAAAGAAAAGAAATATATTAGCTCATATATAAATATAATACATTAACAAGAATTAATAAAAATAATTTTCTACTAATTTTAAGAGAGAGAGAGAGAGTGTTCCAATCTCTTAAGCTTCTGTGATAAATGATACTAAAAATCTAAAAGACAACAAAGAGGAAGCCCATATGGTTTTTAAATTCTGGTTCATTAAATTCCAATGGGAAAATATATATTTCATGACTTCATCCGATTCAGCTTAGGAAAATTTGATATGCACAGTCGAAGCAGAGTCATAACGACTTTGGACTATCGTTAAGGCATTACACACACACAGTTCGCAACAAAATTATAATGCAGCGCGTTAGAGTATAGACAAAACTTTTTTATGGCATTTGCAGCAAATGCAAATGCAGAAGCAACAACAACAGCGATAGTCAGTTGTGTGTGTGTGTGTGTGTGTGTGTGTGTTGTGCGGTCGTCATTTTGTTCCAGCTGAAATGGGGGGAAAAAAAAAGCAGAAAAACGAGAAAACTCTGCGAACTTGCGAAATGCGAACTACAAAAGCAGAAAACGGCAACGGGCAACGGGCAATGGGCAATGGGCAACTGGCAGCTGGCAAATGTTAGCCGAATTCTGTAAGCAGTCACGTGCGAACGTGACAAAAATGCCACGATGATGCGCCAAGCTCTCTGGACAAGTTTTTGCCAGAGCCGTAACCAATGGCCATAAGCAGATAGAGCAACAGCAACAGAGATGTAGAAGGAGACGGCGATGGAGATGAATGCAAAGCTACAAAAGCTTGACTCGCATTGTACACACGCAGCAGCTATGTATGTGTGTGTGTGTCTGTGTGTGTCTGTGTCAGTCTTCATATTACACTGTTTTCGTACGTAATGCGGCTTATGGCCGAGGTCGCGCCACAACATTGCATAGTTTGTAAGAGATTCGTGGACTATGCCAGGGCCGAGGGCATTGCGCATTCAAATGTGAAACTCCTGAAAATAACTGTGAATTATGCGCACAAATAGATTGTCAATTGGATGCATCAGCTGCATCATGTGTCATCGGCAGCTGCTGCTGCTGCACTCTAATGCCAAGCCATTGACAATGCTTTATCTATGTATGTGTCGCTGGTTCGTTATCAACATGACAGATTTGTCTGTGCAAGTGCTTAGCATATTTTTTGGTTTATTTATCTATTTTTTTTTTTTTTTTTGTATTTTTTTTATATTTTATTTTAATTTTTTTTTTTAATTTAATTTAATTTTATTTTATTTTTATTTATTTATTTATTTATTTTTATTTTTTTTATTTTGTACTTTTATTTATTTATTTTTTATTTTATTTTATTTTATTTTTATTTTATTTTCAATTTATTTTTTTATTATATTTTTATTTTATTTTTTTATTATATTTTTAGTTTTATTTATTTTTTTATTTTATTTTATTTTTATTTTTATATTATATTTTTATTTTTTTTATTTATTTATTTATTTATTTTTTTTTTTTTTTGCTAAACATTTCTGTGCAAACTTATTGCAAATATTTCATTTTTATTGATTCTGATTTAGATTTTCATAAAGTTTTGCTGACATTTGAGCTGTATTTGAAGTTTTATTTTTAAATAAGTATATAAATATCATATTGCTAAAATTTAATGCCAATAAATATGAATAATTATTCGAACCGACTTTCATTAAAAATTTAATAATTATGTAATTTAATCAAAGCTAATTGAACAGAGATTTGACTTAAACGAGCGAAAATGCATTGGTGGGGCATAAACGACTGCAGCGTCAATCATTCAGAGCTTACGACACACGACACATGATATATATCTATGCACACACAGATGTATACATGCATAAACACTCACACACATGCATAACTTTTGTTCCAGTTAAACTTTCTCCATGCAATTTTGAGAGTGAATCAACAATGCAAAAATAAATAAATTTATTTATTTAAGAACATTCAACAAAATCCACTTTTGTGTCTGCTTCTACGATTTGGAATATCACAGATTCGTGTATTAATTTATAATATTTATCATAGCGAGCTGCAAAATAAATCTAAAATTTCAGAGCATTTCGATTGTCGATTAATTTTAGATGTGACAGATGAAATCACTGGGTTAATGCGACTCAGCTCAATTTTCAGACCCGGGCGATATATACATGACACATAAGCTCTGCCTTCTCTTACACACATTCTCACACCCCAACATGTCATTTTCCCCTGCCTCACGGCATTTCTAAAATTATTCTAATTTATGACAGTTAATTTTCATGACTCAACTGAAAATTATGATGAGCTGTCATTAAAATTGTAAAATCGAAACTTATTATAATTAATTATTGCAAATTGACATGCACAGCTTAAATGATTTATAGGAAATCAAATTTAGTTGCATTTTGGCGTGTTTATTGAATCAACTGATAATAATAAATGTAATAAATGTTGAGAAGTTGACAATTTGTTGAACATGTCTTTGCTGCAGTCTAATTAGTGCAGCATTAAATGCAAATCAAATCAAATTGCCAATTCAATCATACGCAAATACATTTGTAACTTCCCTCTCTCTCTCTCTCTCTCTTTTTGGTATAATTGTGGCTTAGAAATGCGTGACCAAATTAATAGAAAACAATTGAGATTTGAATTTTGGCATTTTGCTTTTATTGCTATGAGAGGCAAATGCCAATCAAGGGCAAATGCAGGAAACCAAATTTGAACTTGTTCAATGCAATTATGTTTAATAGGAAAATATTATTGGGTTTACACAAATTACGCACTCCAAATGAGTTTCAGTGATGCCGAAACGTGTTATGCGGTCGCCTGAGTGGCGAGAAACTCAGTCCCATCAGCCTCAGTGCGCACCATAAAAGGTTAATAAACGTGGCGTATAAACAAAAAGCAAACCACAGGATTACCAAGCACACACACACACACACTCTCTCTCTCTCTCTCTCTCTCTCTCTCTCTCTCTCTCTCTCTCTCTCTCTCTCTCTCTCTCTCTCTCTCTCTCTCTCTCTCTCATCTCCCTTCCACATATTACAAGCGCTAAGTACGCGCCAGGCTATACCCTGGCAATTGTGCGAGGGGTAGCGGGTATTATTGATTGACAGCAGCAACAGCAGCTGGAAGGAGTCGAGTTGTTAATCAAGATGTTAAGCTCATAAATATTGGTTTCTTATATAATTAAATTATCAATTATGAACTTTTGATATGTGAGTGCTCAGACTCAAGTCAATTACGTGGCGTATGCGTAATATATTTTTAATGCAAGTATTTAAATAACATTTGAAAGATAATTGCGTGTGGGTGTGTGTGTGTGTGTAGGGGGCGTATACGTAATTTATGCATTGCCTAAGACTTGTGTAAACATATAAATATATATAAATTTGTATTTAAATATTGTGAGCAATGAATAAACTATTAACTGAAACGGCATATTGAAATTAAATATTAAATAGATTTAATTCAATTGCAAATTTAGTCAAATTTACCGTTACTCTTTTAATGAATAATTCAATGAACTAGTAGCTTAAATTTACATTGCCTCTCTTATTGTATTTCATTTGATTTATAATAATATATTAATGTGAATATAATATGAATTTATTTCATTTATTTTTGGCTTTTATTTTGAATGAAAAAGCTTATATTAATAACAATTTATTACATTTCAATCAATGTAAGAGTAGCTATATTTTATATAAATTAAATTACATATATATAAATATCATTTTATTCATTTAAAATTTAGCTACTAATTCAATGAATTCTTGGTAAAGCCCTTTATTAAAATAGTAGCTTAAATTTATATATATTTTATTGTGTTATTTAAATTCTTTCGCTGCTATAATTAAATTAAATTGTAACAATTAAATAGCAAAACATAATACTATTTAGCTACTATTTAAATGAATTCAATGCAAGCTCAAATTAAAATAAATTTTAGTAAATAAATAAGAATTTATTATTTCAGCAAATTGAGCCGCGCTTCTTTCTGCTCTGTCTCAGCTATAATTTTCGGAAATTAATGCAAATAAATAAAAATGTTTTTATTTGTACAAAGTGTATTTGTTTTTGTGTGCACGTGTGCCAACAATTGTTTCAGGTGTAATAAACAAGCTGATATTTATGTAAATATGTCCAAGCCTGACATTTCGCGTCTTCTTCTATTCCATATGAAAAAAACAAAGCTTTCACAAAATTATGCGCAAATAGTAGCTGGGCGTGGTTGTGGGCGCCCCATATGGAGCGCAGGCCAGGTGAAACACTCGGCTTAAACGCATCATAATATTCGAGGCACCTTAATTAGCTGTGTCATATTATGCAAATGTTATTTAGATGGGGTGCACAACGCCCGCTGCTAATGAAAATCCCAATGAAAGATATTACGTATACGCAATGCTTATGCACATTCAAATTAATTGACTTCACGCTGTTATTGTTTATCCGACGACAGACAGCGCATATATTAACACATTTTAAAATGCTTCCAACTTTGCTCTCTCTCTGCCACACTCAACAGGCAACATCGCAGCAGTGGCAGCAACGACAGCGACGGCAACGGCGGCAGCAACGGCCCCAACAGCGCCAACAACAATGGAGCTGGCGCCAGCGCACAGCGCGACGTCGAGCGGCCCAAGTGAGGAATTACAACGGCATATAAATCAAAATTTAATTATGTCGCCAGGGCTGGAGCTCGGCTCGAGCCTTGCCGCCGCATCGGCGGCCGCACTGACAGCTCCACATCCAGTTTCAGCTGCCTCGCCCTCCTCCCCGTCATCGTCGTCCTCATCCGCTTCGGGCAGCAGCATAACAAGCTTCGACTCCAACAGCTTGATCGATGACAAGCGACTGCCGCAATCCACACACCAGCACCAGCTACAACACCATCTCGAACAGCAACTTCAGATGCAGCAACACTCACGTATTCAGGCCAAAGATACGGCCGGGCCGTATCCAATACCTGCCCACAGGCCTGAGCCCGTTGAGAACCATCTGGAGTCGACGCACGGCATCGATGGTACAGATAATGTGTTCGGCACGCCCATGTACTTTGGCACTGAGAACTCAACCCTCGTGACGACACAAATTGGCGCCACCGCCCACATACCCTGCACCGTACATCATATTGGCGAGGGTGTGGTAAGTAAATATACATACATACCTAGATATATTCGCTCTCATTCACTCCAACGACTCGCACAGAGTCTCACTTTTATAATTGTGGTCCGTTTCCTGTACCTGTGCCAACAAATGACTCATTCATGCAATGGCATGCCGCATGCCGCATGCCGCATTCATTCGCGGTCCTCGCCTTGTCGCGCCATTGTTTTAATATTTTATTTAAAATCAATTCATCAACTGTTTTGTTTGCCCTCGCTGGAAGCTGGAGCAGCTCGTCTTGAAGTTTGCACCTTTCCTCTCGCTCACTCACTCTCTTTGTGCCCCTCTCTCTCTCTCTCTCTCTCTCTTTTCATTGTCTCTGTTATTGCCTGTCGCATAAATTAACAAAGTGCCATTCACAATGGCAAATAGATCGAGCGCATTTCCACTTTATGTTTTAATTAAAAATAAAAGAAATGAAATGTGAATTGAATTCAACGGACTTTTATATACAGATAATTGGGAAAAAAAAAATATTAATTATAATAATTTCTGTTTTATTTAATTATATAATTATTTTTTTTAAGTATAAAAATATATATTTTTATTTATTATATTAAAAAATATATAATTATTATATTATTTAAATATAAATATTTATAGATAGACACGAAAAACTGAGAAATTTGATATTTATTTGATTGTAGAATTTTTAAAATATTTTATTATATGAAAATATAATAAATATATAAATATTATATGAAAATAAATATTTGTATATTTATAAAATTTTTTTTTAAAAATAATTTAATAATATTATACAAAATGATAAATCGGTTATAAATTTTTCTACACCATCTTATTTAAATATTTTCTTTGAGCTAGCAAAATGGATTTATTTGATTTCTTTAATTATGATAAATAATAAATAATATCTTTAATTAATTTCCTCTACACCTTCTACATTAGCTCTCTAATATTTCCTATTGATTTTCCAAATAATTGCCAAGATAAATTCCAATTATTTTCATCACACTCTCAGCGTAAGTGGAGGAGAGCAACAAAAAATAAATAAAATAAGACACTCTTCGTCATGGTTAAGTTCAAGTGTATTTAGTACACACGTGGCTCTGGCTATATTTGTAGCTCTGCCACACCCACTTAATGGCACCTGCGCCCTTAACGCACCTGACAATTTCGCAGAATTAATTAAATTTTTCCTTGTGTTATCGAATGCTGCACTTGGTGAGCATGGCTCATAATAATAAAACGAAACTAAATATTGTATTACATAGACACGCGCACGCACACGCACACAGATACACACATACATACATATATCTCATCACACACACACTCACTTGCTCGTTGTCTAGGGGTAACAAATTACACCAATGGCTAATGTACATCAACTACAAATAATCAAGCAATACACAGAGACAAATTCCAAAGTGTGAGGGAGAGAGAGAGAGAGTGAGAGAGTGAGTGAGAACTACGGCTGCTGCTATATGGCCTCAAGTGGTATTAATTTTACGCTTGTCTAGAGTTATTACTCATACGCAGCGTACGCCTCACGCACGCTTCGCCTATTTGTTTAAGCCTAACCCCCCGCCGCCCAGGCGCTCCTCACCCCATCGTCTCTCACCCCTCGCCCCTCGTCTTTACCCAGCGCGCGTTTAGGGAATTCGCCGGAACTCAACGTGTTTTTGCCCCAAAATGCTGGACACGATTAGAAACGTGTGTTGGCAGACCCACACTCTCCTCTCTCTCTCTCTCTCTCTCTCTCTCTCTCTCTCTCTCTCTCTCTCTCTCTCTCTCTCCCTCTCTTTCTGCATGCGTGTGTGTGTCTGGTTTAAATTGACGATTTCATAATTGCGCCTTCAAGTGTGCAGAAGTTAATAAGCACTTAAGCGCCCGTAGGCCGAAATTCCAGCAAGTTGTGTGGCTTTTGGACCGCACTCACACACACACTCACACCCTCACACACTTGTGCATGGAGTGTGTTAACTTGTCGTCCGGTTAGCCAGTTTGCACTTGAGCCGGGCCATGGTCGTGCTTAAGTGGCCATTGGACAGCTACTAAACTTGAATCGCCTAAATGACAGCAAACGTCGCCCCCAAAACAGCTTAGCCACTGGCTTGAAAATGATAATAATTCCCAAATGTGATGTTATGGCCACGGTGTTTATTTACCCATACGAGCAATCGTAACTGACTGTGTGTGTGTGTGTGGGTGTGTGTGTGATTGGCCTGTGTATCATTAGCAGAAAATACGTATACGCCGCATAATTGGCGCGCACAAATTAAAGACGATGGCAAGCTGAGTAATTTTCATCGATGCTGAGACTCATTTGGTCGCACACACACACACACACACACGTTGACAGCTGCCTTTCAGCTTCGAAAGTCGTTTGTCTTTGGCATTGAATTCAGTTTGAAATGCATCGCCTTTGGTATTTTAAGCTGCTTACAGCTTGCAAACAGACACACACACATATGCAATACACACACACACACACACTTCAACACACACTTCAACACATCGATGATAGTCTCAAGTTGTTATAAATGCATTTACATTTCACAGCATTTTTCATGCATTTTCATAAACGTTTGCCTGCCTCTGTGTGTGTGAGTGCGTGTGTTTTTATATGTATATTTATAGTTTGCCCTGCACACCTGCTGCACACACACACACACACAGACAGAAGGGCCAGCTGCCTTTGCCGACTGCGCATTAATATTTGCAGAAATTTATGAACAGCATTAAGGGCACACACACACGCACACCACTGTAATATGCAAATGTATTTTGCAATGGGAAAGGTTCAATGAATAGGAAATATGTACATGTACATATGTATACAAACAAATGGGCCACATACATACATATACATATACATCAGTATATATGTATGTACATATGCATGTGAGTGAAATATGAAGAGCATATAGAAAAGTCAGCGAAAGCGCAGCTTGTGAGTTCTTTAACAATTTCAATACATAAAACTTGAAAGTTGTGGAAAAGTTGTGAGTGCAGCTATATGAGAATTGCGTAGAGAGGAGTTTGATATGTGAAACAACAGAGTGGGGGTTAACTAATGGAAAGGAGTAGCAGGATGAGAAAATGAAAAATTGAGTAAATTGTAACTTCTAAAAATAAAAAATAAAAATAAAAGTAATGAACAGAATAAAAATATAGATGAAGAAATAATTAATCGGCTAACTTTTAATATTAAAAATTAAAAATAATATAAATAATATATAAAATATAAATAGTATATAAAATATAAATAGCTCGAATTCAGTATTTCTTCATTACCAAAATTCAAAATAAAATATAAATAAAAATATAAAATATAAATAATATATAAAATACAAATAATATAAATAATATATAAAATATAAATGGCTCGAATTCAGTATCTCCTCATTAAAAAAATAGTAAGCTTAGTAATTATTGTTTTTATTTATTTTTTTTTTTTTTTTTGAAATCTTTATTCCGTTGCAGTCTCTGTTTTTAGTTAAAGCGTTCATTAGATTATAAACTCAATCGCACCATAATGTATTTTTTTTTTAATAATTATTATTGTTTTTTTTTTTTTTTTTTTTAGAAAATTTAAACTTAATAAATGTAGGTGATATTTGATTTTTTATTGTATTATTAATTTTATTATTTACTATATACTATTGAAATAATTTTGTTATTTTGTTACTTCTTTATTATATATTTTTTAATTATTGTGTATTTTTTTTTATTAAATATTATTGATTTTATTATTTATTATATATTATTACATTAATTAAGTTATTTTTTTATTTATTAATTATATTAATTAATTATTTAGAGAACAGTAGTTGCACGGCTCTTCAAGTTCCTTCTCATCCATGACTTTGCCTTGCCCTTAGCTCTACTCTACCCCCATTCTATATATTTCTACACCTCTCTGTCACTACAAATAATGTTAAGCCTCAACATCACATCTCTTCACATTACAGGGTATATGCATTTCGTTGCTTTCATTTCTCTTTGGCCAGCCAAACCAACTTTTTGCCTTTGTCCAGTGCTAGGCAAAGGTTTGCCCCCTTGTTTTTGTGCTTTGGTGGTTTATGCGTTTGTCGCTTGTTGCACCCTTAATGAAGGCTCCTTTTTCTGTTATTTTATTTTTGTTTTGCTTGCCCTTCTAAACATTTTGCGTACTGCGCCGTCGTTAATGTTGCCATTGTCGTAAATTTTGTTCAGTTTCAGACGACAATAAAATGCAGGAAACATTAAATAAATGAATTGCTTCCGCGAGAGGCAGCACGTAAATGCGTTCTGTTGTGGCTCTGCTCAGAGCCTTTGTTTCACCATTTTGCTGCAATTTTAATTTTTGTCGCGCTGCGATTTTGCCGTCGTTGCTTTTGCCTTTGCCTCCATGCCTCCGTCTTGCCCCTTTGGCACCCAGCAGTCAGCAAATGTATAAATCATCGAAGCATGTATTTATTCAGCATATATTTATGAGTGTGTGTGTAGGAAACACCTTTGGAAAACAAAGTTTCTCATACGAGTTATGCCCTAAGTAATTATGTGTGTTTCTTCTGGTTTTAAATTGTAAATTTATGGAGATTGTGGGTGAAGCCAAAACAGTTTCTATTTAATTTTAATAACTTCAATACGAAACAAGTAAGAATTTTGCAAGCAGGCACTTCCGACTACATAATACTTATTCAATTGTTAAGTAAGGAGAACAGCAGTCAGAGTAGAAGATGAGTCAGAAGAGAGTCGCAAAGCAATTTAGAAGGAGTCTGCCTTTACCTAACGAATCTAGATTTCATTACTAATACAGTTGTCAGATTTTTTATAACTGAACAAAAGACGAAAATTCTTATACCTCTATTATATACGCCATATCAGTTTCATTTTGAGCTTTCAAGAAAATTTCAAGTCTTTGGCTATTTAAATAACAACATCTCTAAGATATTTGCCACGCCTCTAATTCAAATAAGAATACCCACAATTTAAGTCTCTAATTTCTAAAAGCAAGCCAAACATTGCAAAATTTTAGTTTCACTAATGAGTTAAATTAAATGTTAAATAAAAAAATCAGAGAATTTCAATTAAACTAAATTTAATTTTATATGCCTTTACGTGCTCTTTTGAGCACTTAGTTCGACAAATAAAATTATGCAGAAATTCTTAAACATTCACAATTTATATAAATATTTTATGATGAAAATCTTTGTCAAGTTTCCATTTAAGAAAATTTCCGGCTCAATCTGAGAAAATCTGGTTGGCCAAGTTGATTTGCTTGATTTTCGGAATATCTCAAACCGAATTCCAATTAAGTTATGTCTTGGAAAATTTGCAAAATGCGTTTGACAACAGCAATTGGCATGACAAACAACAATAAGGCAAATCTTTGATTAGCCAAAGAGGCCGACAGACAGACAAACAGCAAATTTAAAGCGTATAAATCAAATTGCAAGCAACAAACAGCAAATAAAAGACAAAAACACTAAATGTCAGTTGATGCAGCAGCAGGAGGAGTAGCAGGAGCAGGAGTAGCAGGAGCAGGAGGAGGAGAGCAGGAGGAGTAGCAGCTAGTCGAGCTGCATTGGAAATTTTGAAATTACGACGCATTTCGGAATCAGAGACAAAGTTGACATTAAAATATGTCATTTGAGCAATGCTGTGTGTGAGAGCAGCTTAAATGGCATTAAAAACAAACTAAAGCAAATACATTTAAACTGCAGCAAATGCGAAGAGCATAAGCCAGCAGCTCAACGATGGACTTTAAGCAACGCCACACGCACACACACACACACATGCATACTATATACATGTATATACATATATAAATTGAACTTAATCAGCAGCAAGAGGCAGAGCCCTGGCCAACTAAAAGCCTGACTGTAGGTAGCCCGGCTGTCATCCTGTTTTCTGCTGCTGCTGCTGCGCGTGTGCGTCCTTGCGACTTGAGCACTTAATTACTTTTTAGATAAATTGTCGTTTTTAATGTCTAGACTCTTTAGATATTTTCATAGAGAAAAGTGGCAGTAATTAAATGTGCTCACAGCATGTCACCAGGCACAAGACCGAGAGCTAAAGTAAAAGCATTAGCAATACCAAATGGCAATTGCTTAGATTCCGAGAGGAGCTACTGCTCCTCCTCCTCTCGAGCAACATTGAGTGTGTTAGAAAAGTGAGCATCGGAGCAGTTAGATAACTTTTGCAGATACAGCAGCTAATTTATATATAATTTGCTAGATTACAAAAGGAATATAATTATAAGGTAAATTTCATTTCCACACACACACACACACACACGCACAGCCACTAGCAAGTGCAAACAAAATTCGAGATAAAAATGCCGAAATTGGTATTTTATGAAAATTAACGCTCAAGGGTTTATGCTTGCTCTCCTTTGCTCTAACTTGCTCTCTCTCTCTCATTCTCTCTTTCACTCTTCGGATTGAATTTCTGGTTAGCGGCACCTAGCCCCCCACTCAGATAAGTCGTTTAGATAAAAAAGGTTACGCAAATATTTAAGCAAAAACCCAGCTCTATTTCTACAAACACACACACATACATATAGCTCGCATATAACTTGCTAGAATTTTAAAAGTTTAAGATCTGATATGCTGCAACTTGCCATTGTCCAAGCCAGCAAAACACAGTTTGGAAAAACAAGCAAACGAATTATATGAGTGGTAGACTCATAGATATCGTTCATTTAATATATATATTTTTTTTTTTATGTAGCATGATGCAATTTTTCTTTTAATTTTTAAATGGTTGGATGATTTTTTAATATTAATAAATAATAATAATATATTTAAATTAAAACTCTGCTTTAAAAATAAAATAAAATATAATAAAAAATGAATGAATGAATGAATAAATAAATAAATATATAGATAAATAAATAAATAAATAAATAAATAAATAAATAAATAAATAAATAAAAAAAAAATAAATAAATAAATAAATAAATAAATAAATAAATAAATAAATAAATAAATAAATAAATAAATAAATAAATAAATAAATAAATATATGAATATATAAATTAATTAATTAATTAATAAATCAATAAATAAATAAAAAAAATACTTTTTTTTATCTAAATGCATATTTGATTTAATAAATGTTAAAATGTTTTTATTTGTTTTATTTTTATGTTTATAATGTGGATTTTATATAATTTTCTTTTTTTCATAACAAAAAATTGTAAAATATAGTTTTTGATTACATATCAAAATTTGTATCCCATATTAAATAAAATTTAAATAAAAATAAATAAATAAAAATAGCAAAAATAAATATATTTATATATATTTGATTTTCGTTTGCTAATAAATTCCTTAGTTAAACAATAATTGCATTTTTTATAAATAAAAAATTAACAACACAAAATTGTGATCAAAAACAATAAGTGTAAATACCCAATTCAAGTCATCTACTATACAGGGTATTGCCTAACTGTTTCGCATTGATGAGGGTTACTCTAAACTTGCCAAAAATCACTGCTAAGGCATACACACACACACACACACACACATACATATATATTTTTATTGTATATATATATAATTTCAGGCTATGGCAAACAGGCGCGTTTTTAATCAAAACAAACACATAATTCGTGTCTAATAATTTGTATTTATTGTTGCTACAAAATAAAATACATTTTGTCGTTTGTAGAGCAGAACTGGAGCTTGTTTTGCTTAGCTTAGTTTGCTATAAATTATTTTTCTCCTTTTCTTTACAGAGTTTTCTTTTTGGTTCTTTGCCTCTTTTATTTTATTTTATTTTTTATTTTTTTTTGTGCACATGAATTACTTTTTATGTATGCGAAGGCTCAGAGTTTGTAATATTATATAGTCCGACTCAAACATACATATATAAATATATATATATATATACTCTTCTATTTTTTGTGCCATTTTATTTGAAGTTTTGTTTATTGTTCGCTTTGCTCTGCTCATTGTTTTTGTTCTTGGCCCGTTTTTATAGCTCACATTTTTGTTACGTATGAATTGTTTGAGCTTTAAGGCACTTGCATTCATCTCTCTCTCACACACACACGCACACACATGCACACGCACACATTCATATGAAATACATCTGTGCAATGTGGCATTGAGGCTCGTAGCCAGAGCTTCTGGCATTCTAGCCAGAGTCGCCGTCAACGCTGCTTAAAATAGCATATGAAATTATAAAATATTTTTGTAGTGCCCGGCAGTCACAGTGCCTGTTATATGTAGACGTACACACAGCATATACTTCTCTTATTATTGTTTGCCATAGCAACCAAGTGTGAGTGTATGAGTGGGTGCATCTGAAGCTATTCGTAATGCCCGAATGCCAGAGGTAGCCAAGCAGCTTTCCAGAATCTGAATTTAAAAAGAAAACAAAAACAGAGACTTCAGCAACGAAGTTCAAATAATACAAGCTCTCAGCGTGGAGTATTAAATTTAATTCCACTCGACTTGTTGCTGAATATAAAGATTTATTTATGAATAAAAGAAAAAATGATTACCAAGTTCATAGAATCACAACTTTTCCTTTAAAATAAAAATCATGTATTCCCTTCTATTACTTTTCTTTTTTATTGCAGACTTTTTTAATAGCGGCAAAAGTTCCATAAAACCGCTCGAATTAAATAAAACTTGTCGCCCCAGCAGACGAAATTTTATTTCATTTCAAATGCTCAAGTGATTGACACCAAGTTTATTGAAGCCATCAGTTTGCAGAAAACATTTAATATGCATATATTTTATATTTTATGGTGTTTGAGAGAGAGAGAGAGAGAGAGAGAGATAGGGAAAATGGGCCGAAACAAGTGGCAATGGGACTTTTTTAACTGAAACTGAGCTTATGAATCGTCTCTATAGCTAGACGAAAAGTAAAGCAAATTGTTTAGTTTATTTCATTAATAATACATTATTAGATGAAAAATAAAACGAATTGTGTATGCTTAATAATAATATTGTTTATTTCAATAAACTAAACAATTAATTTTTTTTTTTTTTTTTTTTTTTTGATACTCATCATTTAATTTGCCCATCTGATTTTATACATTTTTAATAATTTTGCAGATCTCTCTTTAAGAAATCATATATTTAAAATCTTGCTCAATTGCCTCTTCGATGTTATTGACAGTCTGGGCACAAACTTAGAGAGCTACTCAGAGAGCAAAGTCGATTCTACGAGGAATTCCTTCGCGATCTTTTATTTTGTTACGCTCTAGGTTTGCATCGTCTGTATTATAGAGTTAAATGAAGCAAAAAGTGTTTTGTGCATGTATTGGTATAAGTGTTGGAGCACATCAGCATTGAGTGTCTACAAGAAGACAAACATGAAGACCCCCTGAGTTATGTGTTCGAGCACTTGAGTGCAGCATTGAGTGTCTACCCTCTGAGCTATTTATTAACGGCTGATACTCCTACTACTAAGCACTGAGTCTCATAGTGCAAACGCCTATCGTAACTCTCCCTGATCGATGCTCGTTAAACGAATAGTTAATCTCAAATTACTCAACACAAATCAAAGCACGATTCGAATTGAATCGAATGCTCTTGCTCAGAGCGAGGGCGATCTAGGTTGATCTAGGGAACAATCTAGGGAACAGAGAGTAGTAATGAATAAACTGGTTGACAATCAGCCCCAAGCTTTAATATTAAATCTTTGCCGCTGCACAAGTCTAGCTGATATAAGTATTAAGATTATATATTATTTACATACATACAAAACCAAATGTATTTGACATACATATATTAAGCTATACATATAAAGATCTCTACTTGTTGTCAAACATCATTTCATTCAACAAACTCTGCTGCTCGCATCTCACACAGACGCCATTCATTGCCCCTCCTCTCCTTTCTCTTCTCTACACGCCTTTAGTTCCATTTTCTAATACACTAAGCACTTCATTAAATGTGCTTTATTTGCTTGCCCTGCACCTGACATGCCCATCAAATTGCTAAGCATTTAATTAGCATAGAAATAAAGTCCTGGCATTGTCTCTCGCCGTGGCGCTTGCATTTTCAGGCAACTGCATTTATGGCATTGTTGTTGCCATTGCCATTGCCATAAAGCCGCATGGCTTGAGAAATTTGTCTGACTTCGTCTAGAGCTTGGCAATTAAATGAGAAAACTTTATGACAGCAACAAAAACCGCATCCTGCCCCGCAACCTCCCGCCCCCTGGCGAAAAATGCCCACATCCTTTGTATGCTATTGGCTAATTTAACATTAACTAAACGTCAGCCACTTGGCTTAGGGCGGGGATGTTTTTGTTTGGCAGCCTGACCGAAAAGTAAATGTTGCTCAAAATTTGCCATAAACCTTTTTAATGAATACAAATCATTATCACTTTGTTCACTGGCAGCCTGAACCCTAATTACGCAAGTGTCGGCCAATGGCAGCGGGCGGAACTTGCACTCCTCTTGGTCCTAGTTGTCCTGTGCTGTGCTGTTCTCTGCCATTAGCCAGTTTGTCAGCTAATAAGGCATTCAGGCTGTCGCCGCTGTTGTAGCTGCTGCTGCGGCAGCTGGCCAAGACAACTTGATAAAGGCTTACACTCAAGCAGTCAGGCAGCCAGCTGCTCGCCCGCAGTGAATGAGTTGTGTCCTTTTGTTTGGTCCTGTCGTTGCCTGTCACAATGTTTATTAAAACAAATGCTACAACAAAAGACAAGCAATTTTTGACCCACATTTCACTCTATGACACAGAGAATGTATGTGTGAGAGAGAGAGAGAGTGGGTGTGTGTGTAAAGGTGTGTGTATGTGGGTCTATGCTAAATGGATTCATTATTTCTATAAAGTTTTATGTGCATTGTTTTGACAAATGGCTCTCTGAAAACAATTAAGAAAAGCTGCAAATTCCAGAGCTTCGACGACCCAAAAAGGTGAAAGTTCAATGTTGAGATATATAAATTCTGAATGAACTCACCTACAGAAATTTACAGAGCAAAAAAGTTTAAAACTATCAGACAAAGAAAAGAGCGACTGTCAAAGACATGAAAGCGATTGTGATGTTGCTTGAAGAATTGATAGGAATTTTCTTTGAAATATAGAGATGGAGTAAAAGTTTCTTTAAAGTGTTAGCAGAAAATTGTAAACATAGCTGATATAATAATCATAAATAAATTTAATAATAATATAATTATAAAAATGTTATAATCTAATAATTAATATAATAATAATAATGCTATAATCTATACAAAAAAATAAATAAAAATACATAAAAAATAATAAATAAATAAGATAAACTAAAATAAAATAAAATAAAATAATATAAACAAAAATATATAACATTAAAAACGTAAATATGAATAAAATTAAAAATAAAAGTAAAATAAAATATATTTAAAAAATTTCCATCACTTCTAAAGTACGAACAAAAATTTATAGAAAAATCAATTTCGTTTTCAAACTAAAATATTTTTGATTCCTTCAATATTTCTTTATAAACAGTTTCAGTCCTCAATCGCACTCCTTGCCTAATTGTTGCTCTTATAACACTTAAATTTATAAGCAAAAAAAAAAAAAAAAAAAGAAATGCAAAATACTAAAATAAAATTCAAATTGAAAGCCCTCAAAAGTTAAGCATTGCCACGCTGCGCTGCATTTCGCTTTTAATTACTTTAATTGCATTGCAATTACGATGACAACAAACAATTGTTGTGGGCGGCATTAATGAAAGCAACCAAAAAAAAAAAAAATAAAGAAATATGAATTATGAAAAAATATGAGAAATGAGAGCTGAGAAATGTGAAAATGTGAAATGGGTGCCTGCAGCATAACACAAAAAAAAAGAAGAAGAAAATGAAAAAAACATTCGCACTCAAACACTCGAAATTGTTCACATTCATTTAGCAGATTCGCGTTGCCTTGACAGCTGAAAAGTAGGCTATGGTAATTTGCACATTGGGCTGGGCCTGTGTCTTCTGCTTCCCTTTATTATGATGATTGTTATTAATGCTCATTCTATATATATAGAGACGAATGCGTATAGAATGCCTGGCTTATTGTGTGTGGGCAAAGGAGGCCCATTTTTGTTTTATTTTTTTTTTTACTTTGTGAAAGGGTTCGAGGTTCGCCTCGCTCGCCTTTCCATTTGACAGGCTAATTTGAAGGCGTACGCCGGGGTCTGAGCACAATTAGCAAATGCTCAATGTTTAATTATGCATTAATTGCATTTAATGCGCACTTCCGCTTCAAGTATAATGAATAATGCCCAAGCGAGCGGGGCACAAGGTGCGCGACCTCTTTTCTCTGTTCTGCAATTTAAAGCATTTCAAATTATTTATTGATGTTAAACTGCAGAATAAAAGAAAAAAAAAACAAACACAAATTGAACTTGAAAGTTGCATTAACAAAAAAAAAAAAAAAAAAAAAGAGAGTAGAATTTTTGTTGGCTGATAAAACGTAAACTTGAACAATTTTTGCGCATTTTTCGTAAAAGTTTTCTTTTGCGTACAATTTTTATTTTTTTTCTTTTTTTTTTATGAGTTGTTGACCCATTTTTGTCTACAGTTTGTTATGGATATGGCGCGCACTTGAATGCCCATTCATACACACACACACACACGCAGGAATACTTGTACAGTTAGTGCAAAATATTCGCGCCCGCTAGTTTTTTTTTTTTATATAACTGTATGCAGCTACCCCAAATGCCACATAGAGCGCGTTGCTACAAAATAGTTATCAGACAACACACACACACACACGCATATATATATATACAAGGGCAGACACATAACAAGCCACACACACACACACACACATGAACACTGCAACACTAAATTGAGCGTATTTTGTTGAAAAAGTTTGTAGTCCTTGTTTTTTTACAGCTATTTGTACCTTTTTAAATTGCCACCAAAAAAAAACATACTAACACATAGAATAATTCTATAGTATTCATATAGACATATACTTATATATGTATGTATATATCTATGTATATATATCTCCGCCTATCTTCTCTCTATTTGCTGCACAAATGGCTGCCAAAAAGCAGCATCTAAATAGAATTTTATTAAAATCGCTTGTTAAAAACTTTTGCGTACAATCGAACCAAAAATAAATAAACAACTAGTAAAAATGTTGCAGTCGAGCGTTAGCGACTGCAGAATACACATTCATGGATAAAAACGAAGACAGATGAAATTTACTTAAATATTTATATATACAGAAGATTCACTTTTTTCAAGTGAATGGACATAGATATGTCCGCTCTATCTCATTGATTTTTAACTGTCTGCCTGGGTATACCCATACTGAATTTCAAGTCTCTAGCAGTTTAGCTAGGATAATGAATTTTCTGGTGATCTTGGGCGTGGCAAATCATTTTTATTATACTCCAAATTTCATATTTCCTTCCTCAATAGACTCCAGTAACACAGACAAATGGATTGACATCTACCAACTCAAACTTTTCACAAAACCAATATCCCCGCTTTTCTTTCGCGAATGTGTATAACAAGCAACCGATGGAAAGTTGTTACAATTTGCAACTAACTGCCCTTGCGACTGCCAGAACGAACGGCAGAGGGCGCTGTAATGTCTATGCGCTGCAATTTTTCGTGTTGCATTGACCCGCATGGGCTTGCGGCAACGGAAATTGAATGGACAGCGCGAAATAAAGCATACAAAATGCTCGTCAATAACATGCAACAACTAGTTACAACGAAAGCCAATTTCAAGTTGGTTGGGGGAAAAAAAACATCAATCGGAAAAGATAAATAAAAAATAGAAAAGTAAAAGCGGAAGCAGGGTGGAGAAAAAAAAAATCAATTTTTGCAATCGGCTTTTGTATTTGAATTTTCTCGTTTACAATAACAAGCAGCTGCCCCAACCCCTGCCCCTGTCTCTGCCCCTGCTTCCACCTGCATTTTAGACAGTTTGCATATGCGCGCAGCTGTCAAAAGATTCAGCGATAAGCGCACAACTCAACATATCGGCGCCCAAATAAGTATGCTACAATTTTTGCATTGGCAGCCAGAGACAGACGGAAAGGAATGGAAAGGATTCGCGCTGCCTGCCTACGTGCGCCAGTTGGCAGCTTGGCCAGGACATGTAGTTAGCATAAATTTGCCATAAATTTGCTAACAAGTGATTTGTGGCTGTGCGCAGCGCACAGACCCCAACCAGACAGCCCCCGCCCCCAACACCCCCGAGCAAACAGCGCCCGCAGCCAGCGCTTGGCCATAAATTAAATGCTGATTTTTTATTTTTTAGCAAGCGTTTTTTTGCGTGTATTTTTTTATTTTTATTTTTGTGTATTTTGTAAAAAAAAAAAAGGTAAAATGTAAACAATTATCTGCGCTCTCGCAGCTGCAGCACACACGCACACAACCGCAGCAGCCGCAGTAGCAGACACACGCACACACACACTCAAATGACAGCCAGCTGAGATTTATGCGCCACGCACACACATGGCAAACATGACCAGTTACACACACACACACACACACAGACGCACTCACAGCCACAGAGACACTTTGGCAAAGGAATTCGTATGCTTTTGATTAATTGCCGCAACATTTTATACATATATTCCAATGTTTTTTCTTCTCCACTTTTTTTGTGTATTTTTCTTTTGGCTTGCAACTTGGCTGAAACGGGCAGACACATTTTTGTTCGTGATGGCTTCACTGCTGCCACAGCAGCAGCAGCAGCAGCAGCCACATCCTCACATTCCGCTTTACGCTTTTTTGCAACATTTTGCCTTAGCTCTGCGCACGGTTCAGAGTTTATTTGCCGACACGTCGCAGCTAGACCCAACTACACAGCCATCATAAATATCATAAAAAATAAGAGAGAAGTAGACGAAGAAGCAGAGCTAGAGAGAGAGAGAGAGAGATATGACAGCAGCTCAGCTCAACTGAACTCAGCTCGCTTCAGTTTTCTATGCTCACAATTTATGCGCCTCGCATTTTGCAGCTCTTTCTTTTTTTTTATTGAATAGATATATTGATTATATAAACCTATTGCAAAATCACGATAAAAAATGACTTTCGAGGCTCGACAACAATTCAATTTCAAATATGCTGTGCATAATTTAAGAGCACCAAAAAAAATAGGTAAAAAATTCAGGCAAAAATATTTGAAGTGCCCAAAGAAATCAGAGTCAAGGCTAGAAATAAATATACCTAGCCGATAAATATACCTAGCCGATTGTTGTTGTAATTCCAGGAAATTTTCTACATAGCAGCTGTCATATATTTTTTTATTTCATTTGTGGCGCATTGCGTATACGCCGCACTGTACATTTCAATAGCAATTCGAGCGAGTGATTCGTATCTCTCCCTCACTCTTTTTTTTTCTTTTGCTGCTGCTGCCAATTGCTGACGATTTAACAATTTACTTTGTAGTTAATTTCAACATTTGTTCCTGCTGGCGCATCGTCTACTGCGTGTCAATATTGGCCTCAAAGCTTTTGCCTTTCCATTATTCGTTTTTTCTCCTTTTTTTGAGCCAATAAATACAATTTCTCTATCAATTGCTTATTGATTGATACACGCGCGTACTTTAGGCTGTACAAAAAGCGAGATAAACTGCAGAAACAGCATTCTAAGATGTAAGGAAGAACTCTTATGCCATATACACTGCTCCTGCTCCGCCTGGCATCAAAGTCTTTGCTCTGCTTGGAGATTTTTTCCTGAAACATGTGGGTTTGTTTCTTCGAGACAATCAATTGATGGAGCTTAAATATTTTAAGCAAAAGTGGTTATATTTTTGTTATATATATAAACATATATTTTTGTAGCTATTCATAACAATTTTCTATACAGAATGAAAAAAAATAAAATAAATAAATAAATATTAATTAAATTATATTTAAAAACTACTCAAAATTTGACGACATTCTTATTATATTTATATTTTTAAGTTTGTATTTTTATTTTATTTTATTTTAATTTTTTTTATTTATTTATTTTTTATTTTTATTTTTGTATTCATTTTTTTTATTTTATTTATTTATTTATTTATTTTATTTTATTTTTTTTTTTAATATAATATACTATAGAATATTTTTATTTTGCTTATTTCCTCAACTTGTTTATTTATTTTTATTATAGCTGTTAATATTATTAATTTAATTTTATTTTTTATTTATATTTTTGTATTTATTTATTTCATTTATTTTTTTATTTTTATTTTATTTTTTTTTATTTTTTTTTTTTTTTTTTTTTTTTTTTTTTTTTTTTGTACAGCATTTATTTATGTAAAAGCAATTTAACAATTGATTAGCATTTTATTGGAGCCTTAAGCTCAGTGATGGCTCAACCTCAACCCTGATACCTCCATAGCCCCCTGGCTCCCAAGTAGAGTAGCTTGCAGTCAGCACAGCCCACTTAAGCTGCCATGCCTGGGCAGCTTTTACGATTGCCTGTCAAACTTCAGCTAGCTGGCGTAACTGCGCTGCTCAGTCGACTCTTTAGGCTTCAGCTGAGCCTGCTGCTGGGCTAATAGATGTTTGCTTAACTGTATGTGCGTGTGTGTGTGTGTGTGTGTGTGCTTTGAGCCACCTCTCAGCCAAAACGTGGCTGCTGTCGAAATCGAAATGATTAATGGTCATTTGAGATTAGCTAAAAGTCGACACACACGCAGCCAAATAGAGAGAGAGAGAGAGAGAGAGAGGCAGAGAGACAGAGGCAAAACGTGGGCGTGGTCATGCCACGCAGTTAGGTAAGAGGCCCTTCACGTGTCTGCCTTGCCTTTGTTTGTTTGCTTGTCTATTTACAGTTAAGCAGCCAATTTGAACTTTGAACCTGGGATCAATCAATCTGCTATTATGTTTATTATTATTATTATTGTTGTTGTTGCTGCTGCTGCTGCTTATATTATTATTGTTGTTGCTGTTTATATTGCTTTCTTTACGTAATTGCTTTTTGATATATATTTTTTATTTTCGATTTAGCAACGGGTCTTAAGTTTGTATCTTATTTTCTTCACTTTCTCCTTTTTCTTTCTTTTTTCTCCTTTTTTTTTTTTTTTTTTTTTTGAAAAATTGCATCATCATCGTGTTGTCGTCGTCCGCTTTGATGGATTGACAAACATTTGCTGGCTAGGAGCAACGCACGACTGGCCAATATAATGCTGGCATATGTTAAAAGAAGTGTCTATGTGTGCGTGTGTGTGTGTGTTTGGTTGTTTGTGTTAGGCCTAGCCTCAATCGCATTTGACTAATGGCGCCGTCTGCCTTTCACTCTTTTCTATTTCTGCAGGTCTCCTGGATACGCAAAAAGGATTATCATCTGCTCACGGTCGGCTTAACAACCTATAGCAGCGATGAGCGCTTCAGTGCGACGCACTTAAAACATTCCGAGGTGAGTTTCACAACTAATTTGCATTTGCTGCGCCCCGCCCCCCAAACAGCTGGGCGATGCCAACGAAACGCAACGTCCGTTGCATGCGAAATCAACTACGCGGCATAGACGTGACAGAAATCAAACAGCAAAGAGAGTGACAGAGACAGAGAGAGAGAGAGGGAGAGAGAGCTCTGCACTACTACGACCTACTCACGCTTTCTCACTTGTTCTTTGTTGATGATGGAATTTTGTTGTTTTTTTGTGTTTTTCTCTCTGCAGGATTGGACATTGCAAATCAAATTTGTGCAGCTACGTGATGCCGGCGTCTACGAGTGCCAAGTGTCCACACATCCGCCCACATCCATATTTTTGCACTTGAGTGTAGTCGGTAAGTAGAGCGACAGATAGAAAGAGAGCACATGATATTATGGCAAGCAATTGAAAGAGATATTCATTCATTTGCTGATAAGATACTCGGCTCAATTGCATGCAAGTGGCAATGCTTAGAGTTGTACTGATACTAAAAAAACAAAGTTCAGTTGAAATTAGGAATATTATTGGAAATTCAGTTTGGAATTTATTAAAAAATAAAAATCTTAAAAAATAAAAATATTTTGTAGAAAAGGTTTATGTGATTATTCAAATGTGTTCAAATCAAGGGAATCAAGCTCAATAAATAAAAAATAAAAATAAATTTGCGCATTCAGAGTAAAGTTATACCAGATCAATGTTCTTTTAATTGAGATTGAGTTGTCGAAGGTGTATTCACTTAGGGTAAGATAAGATATAGCTAGACTAGAGAAAATTTTATTAGCTTACATTCTGTTAATTACGGTCAACGCAGTCCAAAAACTTAGTTTAAATAAAAGATTAATCCAACTAAAATGAATTTTTCTAGAATTTAAACGTCTGTTAACAATATTACGAATTTTTTTTCCTATTTAAAAAAATATGCCTCACTATAACTGCCGTCCTCTTTAAATCCCACTCTTGTCATTCCAAGTAAAGGCAAAACTTTAAATGAATTCAACTTGAGCCACAATTATGAGCAGACTACACAAACTGTGCAGTGCTTAGAGTCTAAGCTCAGCTGAATTCTAATGCATATAATATCGTATATCTCAGCACAAAGAAAAATGCCGCTTAACAACTCATATAGAGAGAGAGAGAGAGAGAGAGAGAGTCTGAGCTCTTAAATGCGTGCAAGTTGAGCTAAAAGCATGAATCTGATTAAGTGTGTCGCCAGTCTGTGTCTGATTCATGCGAGACATTGCCAAAAATGTGTAGCAAACTTTTATTTTTCTTTATTTTTTTGGCTGCTTTACTTTTTTTTTCACATCAGTTTCAGCCAGGCAGCGAGCGCGTGTGTGTTTTGTTTTTGTGCAGAAAACGCCATTAGGCGCAGCACATTCAAAGTAAATTGTTTGTTAAATTCAGAATAATGTGTGTCAGTTAGCGTTAGCCAAGGCCAACAACAACAACAACTACAACAATGGACCACGTCGACAACGTTGTTTGCTGGGAGGCAACTTTGCTGACTCGCTGCCATTTGGGCAGGTGTCCCTTTTTTATGCCTTTGCTTTTCATTTTCAGTTTTAGCTTTTTTTTCCTTTTTTACTTTTTTTTGCCTGCCAACTCTCTCTCGCAACTGGCATATGGACATTTCTAATTTCAGCATGAGCGCATCGAGAAAAATAAAATAAATACAAATATAGTATATATAAAACACGCAAATGCTGGCAGGAGTCAGAACAGAATCATGCTGAACAAATTTTGGTTGAACCAGTGCAGTCAGTCAGCCCAGAGTTGACATGATTTTGAGAGTGGAGCGGAGCATAAGAAAAAACAAACAAAAATTGTGAAGTAGTCGAGATTTTGAAAAGCTTGGCCGAGCAATTTATATTTGCTTCAGCAAGTAAATAGTTTGAATGGCTTAAATCATCTGACCATGAAATTGTCAGCAAAGAATATTTTATTTTCGTCTATAAGAGAACAGATTGTCGAATATGCCAGGCATATTCTAGCAGACCCTATAGAATTGATGTTGATACTGAGAAAATCTAGTAAAAATTGCCGAAAAAGGGTTTACAAAATTTAGGTTTTTAAAATTGAATTAAAAATTCTTTTAAGGAATAGAGCAGAGCTTAAAAAAATATATATATTAGAAGAAGATATATTTTTGTAGTTATCACTGAAACTAAAATAAAAAAAAAAAAAAAAACATTTTGTAGAAACAAATTCTGGTAAAAAAAAATAATTAAAAAAACAATAATAGTAAGGAAAAATTTCCAATTAGCTAGCTCTTTGCATACGCCACTTGTGTAAAATAGTCAAATATCGGATTTAGTATTTAGTATACATACATACATATATGTATGAATGTATATATGCATATATTCTGACATGCATTTGCATTTACATTTGATTAAATTACAAATCTTTCATCTCAACTGCACTGCCAACTTTCCACATCTATCACACACACATACACACGCACACACACACACACTCTACATCCGATTGTGGCAATGGCAATTCAATTTCCCAAAATGTCATTCAATTCGGTTAGAAGCGCGCGCCGAAATATCAGGACCCCCCATACGTTATCTGACGCCCGGCTCGACGCTGCGCCTGCAATGCCGTGTCGTCCAGAATACCGAGGCATCCGAGTATATATTCTGGTATCACGACAACCGCATGATTAATTATGACATTGATCGGGGCATTAATGTGTCAACGGAGCCAGGTGAGTGGTGACGTTGCTGCCCGTTCAGCCTTTCCAATATTTACGACACCTGCCTTAAAAAACCCCAAACCCAAACCCAAAAACCCAAAAACCCCAAGCCCAACTCAAACCCAGCATAACCATAACATCGATTGCATTTTTGTGTTCACTTCACTGCAGACTTTCAATCATCGGAGCTTACAATTCAGCGCACCCGTCGTGAGCATTCCGGCAATTTTACCTGTGTGGCCAGTAATACGCAGCCAGCCAGCGTTTTGGTGCACATTTTCAAAGGTGAGTCAGCGCCTCGGCTCGCATCAACTTCATCGACAGCTCGCTATTTTTTTTGTTTATGTTGTTTAACTGTGCGTATACTTAATGCAGTTGTAAAAATAATAATAATAAAAGAAGTAAATAACTGCAGCGAATTGATTCTCACATATTCTGCATTTGATTTATGGCTTAAAGTTTTTTATATTAACTCGTTTTTATGGTAAAATGATTTGTTACCATTCACTGTGAGATAATTAATAATAAATGTATATGAGATAAAACGTTTCTTGAGATTATTATTAATGATTGCGTAATCAATTGAAAAGAAAAATGTTGAAAATTCTATGGGTAAAATATTAATTTATAATTTCCTTTCAAAATAATACAATTTGTTTAAAAAGGCATTTATTTTATAATTGCAAATTATTTAGCTAGCTTTATTCCTTAAGTCAATTTTGTATTATTTTAATATGCAGATATGTATATATATAATTTTATTTGCTGATTTTTACTGATGAACAAAACTTTATTTTTTTTAATTTCATGTTAATAAATATATTTTATAATGAATTTTTAGTTTATGTTTATATATTTACATTAATTTATGTATTTATTTTTTAAATTATTTTTTTTAATATTATTTTTTTTTTTATTTATTATTATTATTATTATTATTTTTATTATTATTATTTATTTTTTTTTTACTTATTTATTTATTTTAATACTTTTTTTTATTTATTATTAATTTTTTAATTTTATTTATTTTTTTAATTTATTTTATTTTTTTTAATTTTATTTATTTATTTATTTATTTTATTTTATTTTTTTTTTTTTTTGTTATTTAGACATCTAGTTTGAGAATTTTTTTCTCTTATGTATATTACAGATTTTTATAATTTTTCTAAAATATATTTATATTTTTCTTTAATTTAGAGACTTTATTTGAAATACTTTACTTTAATATCTGCCGTTTTTTTTTTTTTTTTGCCACCCATATTTGAAATATATAAATGAAATACAATTATATGAAATACCTACGATCATATAATCGAAACATTTTCGGAACTTTTCACATACATTTTCAATTGATGCATTGTCGAATTAAACTTCGCCATGGAGTATGAAATGCTGACAGTCTTTACGCTATAGGCGACAGCAGAAAACGTGACTGAATTTATGCAGATGAACTTTTAAATGTTGAAATTGCACGCTGTGTTTATAATTGAATTAAATAAAGTAGCGACGAAATGCAATTTACAATAGTCCAAAAAGCTGAAACCGAAATAAAAATTTAAGCTCACAGTAAACCCGGAAAAAAGTAAATAAAATGCAAATAAAATAAAAAAAGATGGACAACTGCGTCAACCCACATAAATGCAAATTTATCTGTAACTATATACGTATCCGTATCCGTATCTGTAGCCGTATCCGTATCTATCTGCATCTGTATAACTTTATTTGCCAACGTATTTGTGTAGGTTGTGTGTGGCGCTTTTACAGTTCATATATCAAGTACGAAAAGGCAACAACTGCAACAACAGTATGCAAAGGAGAGAGAACAATAAAAGTAATTTATGAAAATTACAGGGCCACAGAGTCAGGCGGATTAAAAATGCCCGAACCACCAAGGCGGCCATTAAAGCCAGGCCATAAACACTAAACCACACACAGACACCTACAAGTGGTGTGTGTGGGCGTGGCAAAAGCTCATAACTTATATGGCCAGCATAGGTTGTGTGGCAAGCGCTATGGGGACACTGCAAATGCTCTCATTAGCATTTGTTTTTTTTTCTACCTGAGCGTATGTGTGGGGCTTAATTAATTTGAACACATTTTTACCTTGATTTTGATCTCTCTCTCTCTCTCTTTCTCTCTCTCTCTCTCTCTCTCTCTCTCTCTCTGTCAGGCGATAATCCTGCGGCCATGTATCACGGACATGTGGGCGGCTCGACCAAAACGACGCAGCGCCAGCTGCTGCACAACGTGATGGCCATGATTGCCATCGGCTATCGGATATTCCACACAAGTGTCTATATGAAGATTGTCTAGAGACAGCCGCTGCCCGCAACATTTGTAACTAAACTTCATCAAACGGAACGTAGAGGCGATAATTAAGTGTAATGCATAAGTAAAAAAAAAAAATGAAACCCTTATTACAATTCTTCAAAGCGAACAACATTTAATCATCTCTAAGCTCTCTAAAAAAAAAAAAAATATATATATATAAATAAATCAAATGTGCGTGTGCGTGTGTGCGTATGTGTAATTACTTTTATATATAGCTATGCGTGACTGCGTATGTATGTGAGTGTGATTTGATTGAGCCTTTCGTTTGCTAGCTTCCATGTAATCGAGAGACAAGTGCAAGGGGAGGGAGTTCAAGCAGCGCTTTTTCACTTGTAAGTTAAGAATGATAAGAAATCCAGTTTAATCAAATTAATTATTAACTGTGCATTTAATACAGCGAAATGCAATTGAAAGCAAAGCAGAAAAAAAAACTACAAAAAACATTCTCTAACTAAAAGCTAATTGAAGCTTTTATGTAAGTGATTTTAAGCAACAAATAAATTGGAAATTGGCATTAAAAACTAGCAATAAAAATAAAAGAAGCATACACAAATTAATTAATATGTCAACTAAATAGTTTAATATAAATTATAAAATAACAATTCCAACTAAACTAATATGTAAATACCGTTTAAAAATTGAAAATTTTATTTAGGCCAAAGTTCCATTCAAATTGTTGTTTCATCAATGCTGTAAATATAAATCTATATATATATATTATTTAAGTTTAGTTTTCTTTTTCGTATAGCCAAGTAAATATTTAAGCATAAGATGTTTGCTTAGAGGCAACAACAAAACAAAAAAAAAAAAAAAAGAAAGAAGAAGAGAAAACAAAAACAAAAGCGAGCAGCAGCTGCCAATGCAGCTGAAATTTCAATGTTGGTTACTACAAACAAAGACTTTTGGCCATGTGTAAAAGTTGCTAATCAAAAAAAAAAAAAAAAAGAGTATATATATACAAAATAAATATATATAAGAAGAAGAACAAACAATGCTGCAGCAGCAGCAGCCGCAGCAAGGAACAGAGTAATCAAAAATAAACTATTTTCTAGCTTAAGAAATATTTCGTATTTTTAAACGCAAAGGGTAAACTCGAGTAAATGAAATAGAAAATGCAACAAAGTGCGCCCTCGCCGCCCCCCCCCCCCCCCCCTTTAAATACTATCTGCAGTGTACATAATATATTTAATTGATGTGTATGATAAAAATATAATAATAAACTAAATAAAAAAACTTATTTGACAGAATGAAAAATAAAAATAAAATGCATTAAAAAAAATACTAGCTCTTAAGTATGTGTAGTTAAATGTAACAAAAAACAAAACAAAAAATTACAAAAATCAACAAAAGTGCAGAAAATAAAACATAATAAAATTATGCAAAATATTTCAAAAAAACAATCTCTTTTCCTTCCACTATTGATGGGGAGTTGCTCGGTAAAGCTTTAAGCTTAGGATTTGATTAGTTTTGCAATCTCAAGTGATCCCCTGGACAAACACAAAAGAGTTGAGTCCAGCCTGGCTGGCTGTCTAGCTGGCTGTCTGTTTGAGTGTGCAGATTGGCTTATGCATGGCCAACAAAAGCCGCTCGACGTTGCGGCCATAGGGAGCTGACCGGGCGCCGAGGGGCCGGGCCGGCATTGTTTGCACCGCCAAGCTACTGTCAACAGGCAGTCATCAACATCAGCAGCAGCAGCGACAAGAAGTGCAGTTCATTTTTCTTGGTGCCATTTTGCCACGCCCCCTTCTACTGCTCTACTCTTTGCGCTCGACCATGGGCAGCTGCTCGCCTGGGATGGTTAATAAAACTAAATTGTGTGCTGAGAATGATGACAGCGTGGCGGCAACGACAATGAGCAGCAGCTCACAATGACATTGGCTATGTATAACCGTCTCTCTCTCTCTCGCTAGCTCACTCACTCCCCCTGTGCATACACTCAATTGAAGCCTGATTTATGAATGCTTGTAAATACAAGTTGTACAAAATGCTCTCAATTAAGTTTTCATTTCAACTTCAAAGTCGAAAATTTAATAAAGAGTTGCAAAAATAACAAAAGTGAAACGAAACGAAATGTAAACAGAAACGAAAACCAATATGCAAAATAGTTTCTAAAGAAAACTTCCACTTAGTTGGTTCAAAAATCAAAAAAGCCCACAAAATAGTTTGCCTTTGGGTGAAATTTGTTTAATTGGGTTTAATTTGATTTAATTTCTTGCTAATTTGCTAAACTCAAACTTAATTTGCTGGCGTAATTTAAGGCAAGCTGAGATTTGCAGCAGCTACTGGTATTTGTGGTCTGAAACACACTCGAGCTAGGTGCATAGAGTCGGTGTAATATGTGTTTCATTAGCATTTGGTATTGGCCCAACAGCACTTGAGTAGAAAATCAAATTTACAACAGAAATT
Organism: Drosophila aldrichi; assembly: GCA_035045965.1. Taxonomy (NCBI): domain Eukaryota; kingdom Metazoa; phylum Arthropoda; class Insecta; order Diptera; family Drosophilidae; genus Drosophila; species Drosophila aldrichi. Next base: position 7,189,211 of record JAWNOM010000161.1, read on the forward strand.
TCTCAGCATTTCTAAACTAAACGTAACAGGCAGTAGGAGGCGTGGTAGACCTTATAAAGTATAAATATTCTTAAGCAGGGCAACAAGCTGAGTCGATTTAGCTCTTTCTGTTTGTCTGCTTGCCCGTCCGTCCCCTCAAGGTCACGGGCTCCTCAAGGTCACTGACTACGCAAGGTCACTGCACCTGAGGATCACTGGCCCTCAAGATTTTCCTATTTTCTATTCCATATTCCTATCAAAACTTTATGCGAAATGTGAGGAAATTTTATATAGAATAATTGTAGTCTATGTTATTTGAAATAGTGGAACTAAATGCCATAACATAAATTAGCTGAAACTGATAAAGAGCAGAGATCGCATAGTCTTTACTCTTTACTCTCTCTCTCTCTCTCTCTCTCTCTCTCTCTCTCTCTCTCTCTCTCTCTCTCTCTCTCTCTCTCTCTCTCTCTCTCTCTCTCTCTCTCTCTCTCTCTCTACAATAGCTGCTCCATTTTTAAATTCTTAAATATGTCGAGTAAAGTCTGCGAAGAGAGAGAGCACAGCCTGACTACAATAGAAGAGCAATGGAAGATCTGGTTCCAATCAAGTCGTTACAGCCATTCTATAACTCGCCTTAAATATTTCCCTGCAATTCTTCAAATTTAAACAATGTTGCATGCAAAATATGCGTTAAATCACAATTCGAGGCACAATTCATAAGATTTATTTGAATTTTGTTTTCTGTCTTTTTATACCCTGAACCCATTTTCAATGGGAAATCAGGGTATAATTGTTTTTGTTAAAATGTATGTAACAGGCAGAAGGAGGCGTGGCAGACCCCACAAAGTATATATATTCTTGATCAGGGTGACGAGAAAAGTTGATTTAGCCCTGTCCGTCTGTCTGTCCGTCCGTCCGTCCGTCCGTCCGTCCGTCCGTCCGTCCGTCCGTCCGTCTGTCCGTCTGTCCGTATGTTTGAACGCGTCGATTTCCGAAGATACAATAGCTACTTACTTACTTTTTTTTAAAATGTCCGTATATAGCACGCGCATATCGAGTTTATCACAGAATAACGATAACTCGTCCGTTGACATCGGAAGGACCAAATACATCGATTTACATCAAAATATTGGGGGGTCATCTAAGGATCAAAGGACATTCATGGTAGATCAAATCGACAAAACTGAGCCGCATCCTTGCAGATCCTGGCGTGTGACATCTCACATAGTGCATAATGTCAAGGAGTACAAATTAGCCAAAGGACATACAGATCATACTTTTATTGTACAAGTTATACAAGATTTCTTCTGGTATAAGCATTGGGACGGAAATTTTACAAGTCCTTGGTCCTTAGATAACATACTAATCCTTTGCAGGCAAACATTGACGCTACTCCTCGTGAGTCTAAAACATCAATTACTTTCGTCCTGCGTAAGGATATAGCTGAATAGGAGCTATTTTTCTAAAAGATTTTTTTCTTACCTGCAGTCTGCAGCGAACAAAAATGCTTTAATAAATCAAAAATAAAACAAAAATACAAAAAATGCACAGCCCAAAAGTATGCAGCAAAAACTTGCAAATTTGGTTATGGTTGGTGAATAAATAAGCTGCCGCTTGAAAGTATGCAATAAAATTTAAATGAACTGCAATTGACGATCGTTTTAAACGTAATTTTGATATTTATTTTTTTTTTTTTTTTCAGCTAAAATATGTAGTTAAAAATGAATTGAAAGATATGATTTTTTTTAAATGTATTTATATTTATTTAAATAAATTTCATTACTGAGCTAAAATAAAATATGTTGTTTCTTTCTCCTCCAATACAAAGCGAATTCTCCAAGTTCCTCACGTCTAAGTTTTTAATTCATAACTCCACCATATCCTTTCGCAGGACAAAAGAAAATGATGCGTTAGGATCGTGTGAGCCATTCGCATCGATCCCCATCAAAATATTGGGGGGTTATCTAAGAGTCCAGGACTTGAAATGCCGAGCGGTCTCGGCAGCTAAGGAAATCACCCAAAACACGCTAAAACGCCAATATCTCGTTAACCGCCAGGACGATTTTAATGTTCTTTGGCCAGTTGGTAGTCCTGGTGACCCCATTTAGTGTGCTGTCAAATTTGCCAGGATACGCAAGGATACGGCTGAGCTAGAGGCAGTTTTCTCTGCACAAAAAAGTCCCTATTTATATGTTGTTAAAAGGACTTTCGTCCTTCTACTTTCATATTCGTCATCAGTGGCCTAAGGACTTTCTATGGTAAAAAAGACAAGCTGCTAGTCCTTCAAATAGCCAAGTTAAGGTGGCAGTTGGCCATTTTTCGACCAAACCCCTTGCAAAAATTTGGGATAAAATTTTTTATGGAATCCTCAAAATCCTTGAATGCCAATCGATAGCTGAGTTGCTCACAAGCTCAAAATGGTATGTCCTTACAGGATCGTCAAGGATATGACTGAGTTATGGCTATGCAAAGAATATCCTGATATAGAAAATAAGCTCTAACTTGGTCATATCCTTGCAAATTTTGATAAGACTCGATGCGTTGACATCGGAAGGACCAAATACATCGATTTACATCAAAACATTGGGGGGTCATTTAAGGATCAAAGGACATTCATGGTAGATCAAATCGACAAAACTCAGCCGCATCCTTGCAGATCCTGGCGTGTGACATCTCACATAGTGCATAATGTCAAGGAGTACAAATTAGCCAAAGGACATACTGATCATACTTTTATTGTACAAGTTATACAAGATTTCTTCTGGTATAAGCATTGGGACGGAAATTTTACAAGTCCTTGGTCCTTAGATAACATACTAATCCTTTGCAGGCAAACATTGACGCTACTCCTCGTGAGTCTAAAACACCAATTACTTTCGTCCTGCGTAAGGATATAGCTGAATAGGAGCTATTTTTCTAAAAGATTTTTTTCTTACCTGCAGTCTGCAGCGAACAAAAATGCTTTAATAAATCAAAAATAAAACAAAAATACAAAAAATGCACAGCCCAAAAGTATGCAGCAAAAACTTGCAAATTTGTGTATGGTTGGTGAATAAATAAGCTGCCGCTTGAAAGTATGCAATAAAATTTAAATGAACTGCAATTGACGATCGTTTTAAACGTAATTTTGATATTTATTTATTTTTTTATATACCCTGAACCCATTTTCAATGGGAAATCAGGGTATAATGGTTTTGTTGGCAGAAGGAGGCGTGGCAGACCCCACAAAGTATATATATTCTTGATCAGGGCGGCGAGATAAGTTGATTTAGCCCTGTCCGTCTGTCTGTCCGTCCGTCCGTCCGTCCGCCCGTCCATCCGTCTGTCCGTATGTATGAACGCGTCGATTTCCGAAGCTACGATAGCTAGAGACTTCAACTTTTTTTTTAAATGACCGTATATACAGCGCGCATATCAAGTTTATCACTAGAAATCGATAACTCGTCCGATTATTTGTTTATCGATGAAAAACCTTATCGAAAGACAGTTATAAAATTATATCTCCCACATCTTTAGAGCTAGAGTCTTCAAATTTTAAATGTAGACTTATATGTACTTTATAGAATTTCGATTTTTGTTATAATTCACCCCCCACCCTTATATCCACCCCCTCACCCTCACCTTTGTAAAAGGCGTATTTCAAATACTAGAGACTTGAGCTTCAGCATATACACGCATAGTAATGATATAATCACAATCTAAAAGTTTCATGAAGAACGTACATCCACAAAAAAAGTTATTAAACAATTAAGTTTCCATGAGAAGCCCAACTGCAGCCCATGCGTGTTTATGCGTGCGCGCCTATGTGTGTCTAGCATGTGTGTGTGTGTTTCTTTTGTAAGCAAAAAGACGCGGAGAATTATTGAAATATCAGTTCTCCGAAGGGTTCAGGGGATTTCCTAGTCGGGCAGTCTCGACTAGAGCTTTCTTACTTGTTTTCAATTGAATTTTCAGGACAAGCGCCACAAATTCCGGCATGCTTTGTATATTTTTTGTTCTTGTTTCCTTTTTGGCTTCTCTTAATAATTCAGTTATTAAATGGGGCACAGAGTGCTGCTTATACATATATATGTATGTATGTATAAACGTTTATATATATTTCGAATTACGTTTATTTATTCATAATTAATTCGCTTGGGCTATCATAAAAGGTTTTTGTATATACATACTTTCACATTTATTTCCACATTTAAATAGAAGCAAATACATTGCTTTGAATTTAATGCGATTACATGGGAAACATGGTCTTAGTCAATAAAGCCGCCTGTGCCATGGCTAATTAAATTTTTGCCAAGAGTCCGGAAGGGGCAGACAGCCCATAGAACCTCCTGCAAGGCATCTGCTGAATTTTTAATTACCAATGAAACAGTGCTAAAAGCCTCAACTTCCGCCTGGCAGCAAATACTCAAATCAAATAGCTTAGCTCAAAGAAAAAAATAAAATCAAATCAAATGCAAATACATTTGCCTTCGATATTTGCAATTGATATGCGATTTTGTTTACCAAATCTTAAGTTCAAATGAATTGCGCTATTTGCGCTGAGCACACACAAGCTGCAAGCGCTCGAGAGACGAACCGCACGAAATGCTTTGCATTTGCCAGCCTCAACAACCGAAAAAAAATATATATATATCCAATGCTCCAACATGAAATGCACAAAATGTGGTTGCAGGCTAAAAGAGCAACAAGAAGAACAAGTATGAAAGCTCAAGTCGAGTCCGCTCGACTAGCAAATACCCTGAACAAATCATTGAAGCAGCAGAGAGCGTTCCCATTGCTCACTTGAAGCTCGACTGTAACGAGAGAGAGACAGAGACTTGAGTAAAAGTAGAAGCAAGGAGAGAAGCAGTGCAGAAGATCATTAAAGTTGTCTATGTGTATGTAACAGCTCTCAAATGGTATTTATATTTAGGATGCTCACAGCAGCAGAGAGCGTTCCCATTGCTCACTTGAAGCTTGACTGCAACGAGCTCTACCTGCCGTCGGGCTCAACCTTTGAAAGAGACAGTGCTTGAGTAAAAGTGGCCCTATTTAAAGGGCAGCAGCTGCAGCATTTCTTCAGTCTTCCAGGCCTGCTGGGGGTCAGCGCAATAGAGTGAACGTAGTGGAATCACGTAAAGAAATTACGTAAAGAAATACGTAAAGAAATTACGTAAAGAAATACGTAAAGAAATTACGTAACGAAATTACGTAACGAAATTACGTAACGAAATTACGTAACGAAATTACGTAAAGAAATTACGTAATGAAATTACGTAACGAAATTACGTAAAGGAATTACGTAGAGGAACTAAGTCGAAGAAATAGAAAGAGGAAATACTTAGCACAAATACTTGAAAGAAATACTTTGAGAAAATGCTTAGAGGAAATACTTCGAAATACGTAGAGGGAATACTTAGAAGAAATAGGCAGAAAAATAGTGCTAAATATAATATAAATATATAAATAAATAAATATATGTAGGCATGTATATACTTTTTGGGATCTGCTACGCCTCCTTCTGGCTGTTACATTCATTTCAACAAAACCAATATACCCTGCTTTCCCATTTTCAATGGGTTCAGGGTATAAAAATGTGTGTGAGAGGAAGCAGCAGCAGCAGCAGCAACAGCAGCAGATTGTGGCAAAAGTGTTTGTGAATGTGTCAATAGCCCCGAGGCAATTGCAGGCAGCAAAAATAGTTAACACACTCGCTCACATGGCACAGACACAGCCGCAAGCCTAGCGAGCTGCCAACTGTTTATGCAAACAACACGCACACACACACACACATTTACAACATTATATGCTGCTAATATGTGCACAAGTATTTATCAAAAGCCTAGCCGCTGGCTGTGCGCGCAGCAACGATTTTTTACTGCCACGCCCACAGCGCCCACAGTGTAACTTGGCCTTTTTAAGCAAATTTCAACCAATTTCATGTATCGAGATTTATTTGTTGCATCTAAGCGAAACAAACAAACGCTTGCCGCAAGTCAATAATCAAAGCCAATTTCCAATCAAATGCTGACTGCTAAAGACAGAGAAAGAGAGAGTGAGAGAGAGAGAGTGAGAGAGAGAGACAAACACTTGTTGATTTATTTAATCGAATTATGCATTTATCAATCAAATTGAAATTTATCCAAAAATAATAATTGTTGCAGCCAAAATTTTATTAGCATATTTTTCTATTTATTTATTTTTTTTATTTATTTTTATCAACAGATTTTGCGGCACATTGAAGCGTAGCAATATTCTTTTATTTACTCGCTTAGTGAGAGGGGGAAGGCGACAATTTTTCATGGTCGACTAGGCAGCGGCAGTCAAGTCAGGCGTGAATTTTAGCCACGTCAACATTTAATTCAGACGAACGGGGCCTAAGGGAAATTTTATAAATGCTCACATGCAGCAGCAGTCAAATTGTGTGTGTTTGTATTGTTGTTGGGCTGTCGGTCAAATGCGCACACACAATGCTCAGCCACGCCCCCTTAGCCAGCCATTGTGCGCTACCGAACCGAACTGAGCTGAGCTGCTTGATGCCTGTCGTAAAAATTCCAATTTAGTTTCCAATTGCTTGACTTAAAGTGCGCCATTTGCACATTAAAACTGTCTCTGTATATGTGCGTGTGTGTGTGTGAGTGTGAAGAGTCCTTCATAATCAAGTTAACGACGCACAATTATGCCGACAGTTTGGGTCGTTCGCAAAGCAAAGCAGTTTACAAAACGTTGCTCATACGCCCTGTACAACCGAATTGAGTTTCTCAGTCGCTTTGGCATTAATTCAACATGACAGACACGTACGACTGGCAACGGCCTGTTGAAAACGTTTTGCGAATGCTTTTATTATGGCCACGCAAATGAAATGTAATCGATAGTCGATTTGTCGATTGTTATTCCGCTGAATTTCAAAACGATAGCCCCACTCGAGCGGAACTTCAAGCACAAAGAGTCCTTCAGTTCAGTTCACTTCAAAACTAGAATTGACTCTCTCTCTCTCTCTCGCTCTCTCGCTCTCTTGAATTCGACCCGCGGACCCATTAAATTTGAAATACGAGCAGGCAATTAGCTGACATTTGAACTGTGCAGCGACCGATAGAAAACAATTCAATAAGTAGCAGATTTAATTGCGGCTAGAGCAGCAGCTGCTGCTGCCAAATCAAGCAGCGTAATAGAAAATCAATTCAAATCAACTTGTTGCCAATTGCTAAGCAGCTTAAGGGGTCTGCTAAGCTGAGCGTATGCTTGAATTTCCAAGCAAGCTTGATTTTATGCAACTGCTGCACCTGCTTCGGCCAGGTAACAACAGTTGATTGTTTTAATCCAATTTTTGGGATTTTAAATGACCCAATGCACAGCTCATATTACATATGAATGAATGAGCATTGAAACTGTGTAAATCTGTTTTAAGTTTTGAGAGGAATGAGATGGAAATTGAGCGTAGGGATATGAACAACCGTAGCAAGCTTGAACTGCTTGAAGAGCTTGATAAACAGGTTGCTGCTTAATAATCAAAATAACTCCTGGTTTCTAGGGGATAGGTGGATAGAAGCATTTTAATTTTAATTTATTTATTTATTTTATTTTTGTTTTATTTGTATTTTATTTGTAAATTTGTTTGTATTTTATTTTATTTTTATAAATGTTTTTACTTTATTTCGTATTTATTTTTTATAAATATTTTAATTTTATTTTATTTTATTTTATTTTTTTTTTTTTGTATTAAACATTTTTTTGTTTAATTATTATTTTTACTATATTTTTATTTAACTTTTATTTTTATTTTTATTTTATTTCATTTAATTTGTATCCATTTAGTTTTTATTTTATTTTATTTTATTTTAACTTTAATTTATTTTTATTTTAATTTTATTTTCATTTTTAATATATTTTATCTTATTTTATTTTAATTTTAATTTTCTTTCATCTCATTTTTTTATTTTTACTTTATTTTATTTTATTTTAATTTTCATTTCTATTTATTTTTATTTTATTTTATTTATTTATTTAGTTTTTTATTTTATTTATTTATTTTATTTTTATTTTTATTTTTATTTTTATTTTATTTATTTATTTTATTTTTATTTTTTTTTTTTGATAAGACATTTACTGGAAACTTTCTACTAGCAACTAAAACATCTTTAATTAAGATCCCATTATTACCAAAACAAAAATTCCCAATCCTATAATTAACTGGCAGACTTCCGTTAAACATACATTAATTTCAAGCCTTTCACTTAGCTTAAATTCCCTTAATTCCCTCACATAAACGACTCCCATTTAACCAGCTTTTCATGCAAATCCGTTTCAATTCCCAATTAACCACATCAGCTGCAGCATTAACAAATGATTTATGCGGCCTTTTGGTTCAGCTTGTATTCAGTTCAATTACAACGCTTCGCGCACAGTTCATGTTTTGGCTTTAAGCCCGTATCATGATAATAATTTCGCTGCAGCACAACAGCTTCATCAGTCCAGTGTCCTCGGCGTAAACTAATAACATTTGATTGAGCAACATTGAATGCCATCATCGCTAACAGTTCTAATTGAAAGCCATTAGCCAGGTCAAAACGCCAACAAAGAGTGGAACATGGACACACTCACGCATTATTGCAACTCAATAACAGATTAATCGTTCGAATATTACGTATACGCACGTGAATATGCAGCTGTGTGTGTGCGTGTGTATTTGTGCTTGTATTTGTGTCACAAAAGTTGTTAGCTCAATATTGAATATTAAACAAGCAGCGAGAAAACCAATTGCTGGTCAAAGACGTCCCAATCTGAGGCAGCTCAAAGGAGCTTGCAAAGGACCTTTGGCTAGGGGTCAGCGCACACATGAGTTTCATATGTACTTGGCATTCCCCACGCAAAAACTCTTTCATATAATGAGCGTCAATTAGGCCAGCTTAGCAGCTGACCATAGCTAGACGTAAACTGAGTTTTTTTTTCCCTATTTATTTTTTTTTTTTTTTGTTAATTTTTTTTTGCTGTTGTTGTAGGTCTTTGTGGCATTAGCACAGGGAACATCTGTTGCGGGCATATTGAATTGTTATTGTTATTATTGCAATTTTGTAGCCAATTACTTGTGTGTTTAAGTGCCAGGGTGTGTGTGTGTGTGTGTGTGTGTCTGCTCCAATTGCGCATTATGTCTCTGTGCAAGTGTGTGTGTGTGTGTGTGTGTGTTCTACAAAAGACTCGTTTATTTGCGCTCTGGCAAAAATTGTGGCCAATTATTGTGACGTTGCCTGAGCCTCAGCCCGGACTTTGGCCTCCTGTTGCATGTGCTGTGGCAGCAACAACTGAAGCATGCACAACACACACACACACACACACACACATATACAGTTGGTGCCGTGTGTAGTTTGAGTGGACATAGGCCATAGGGAATACATGTGTATTTGGCAGCGAGCGCACAAAAGTATGCTACACTTTTTCTCTTCTCTCTCTCTCTCTCTCTATCTCTCTCTCCGTGCAGCGGCCTATGCGAGCAAGTTGTGAGTGCGGGCTTTAAAAATAAATTAAATGCCATAAAACAAAAGGATTAGCTCGTTACACACGCACAGAGTGTGCGGGCCGGGCGGCAATAAACAAAGCGTGGCAATGACAAAACTTAACCCCAAGCAAAGCACAATAAAAACACTTAAAGCAGCCACACACACACATAGAGAGAGGGACAGACAGACATATGCAGTGCTTGGAATGACCCAGCTAAACATAAACAAAAACGCAAAATGGCGCAAACACGCCGCACACACACACACACACACACACTCGCATACACACTGAGACAGAGATCAGAGCAAGAGAAACAAGTGTAGCGCACATGAGAGATATGAACTAGAAATAAACAAATATATTTTGTATACACCATGTATGTGTGTGCGTGTGTGCGTGTGTGTTTGCTTATGCCTGTACGCTGTTGGGGCCATGCCTTAGCCCCACGCTGCTGTGAAATTAGTTGGCAATGATAAAGATAAGTAACGTAAAATATGCGGCCTTCGCCAAGCCCCATTGAATTTGCCTTGCGCCATTTTTGCCTCTGCCTTATGCCTTATATTTATTCAAATATATACATATGTATATATATATAGTATATATATTTATTCTCTCTTTTTTTTTTTGCTTTTGTTTCTACTGTCGCCATTTTTGCTTTTTGTCTGGTTAGCAACAATACGGCCGGGATTTTTTTTGGATTTTAGCCACACACAGCGGAAGGAGACAACACACAATTTTATTATGCTTATATACACACACACACACACACAGTCACACACAGTGAGCATGGCGCATATGCATAGACAAGTGTAGACTATTTGCATAGAAAGACCATAAGCGCTACTTGAAATTATATATACATATATATATATATATGTATACATACATATGTACATACACATTTTTATAGAAATATAGAGTAACCAGTTAGATATGTACTAAAAATATTATTTATCATAAGAGCCTAAAAACCAAAGAATGAAAAAAAAAACGCAAATAAGAATGTTGCAATCGAGTGGCAACGGCTGAAGAATACCCGTTCATAAACCAAAGGCTGTCAGATCCACTATATTTAATATAAATATATATTATATTATTTATTTTATATTATTTATTCTATATTATTCTTTATTATTTTATTTTATTTTTTTTTTTTTTTAAATCCTTCTATATTATTTATTTTATATTATTTTATTTATTTTGTATCTATTTATATTATTTATTTTATATCCCATATCATATTATTATTTAATTTTGTGCAAATCAAGTGAGAATTTCTACAGTAATTTAGACTTAAAGTCTCGAGCTGCATTTACTCAATTGCCACGCCCCATGTGGGCGATTCAAATAGATCCTGATACTTATATAAATGTTTCAAATTTCAAGCAGAAATAGTTTGCATTCAGGCGGACAGACGAATGGACAGACAGACAAACAACCAATATACCCTTTTCACTTTTGTGGTATGTGTATTGAAAGAGTTTTCATTTCTCACTCCCACACTCTCTCTCTCTCTCTCTCTCTCTCTCTCTCTCTCTCGCTTTCGCCAATTTACTTTTATTATTTTTATGGCCCCTTTGGGTCGGCTAGTTCACACAATTTAAATGAAAATTGTTTTATTCAATAGTTTTTTGCACAACAACAACAACAATGGCAACTTGAACGCAATAAACAATTTATAAATTGCATAAATTAAACATTTCTTTCATTGTGTGTGTGTGTGTCTGTGTGCCCATCACAGATTGTGCATTCGTGTTTTTCAATCAATTCTTTGAATTAAACTGTCCAAATTCATGGCAAATGCGTGCCAAATCAACACAAAAACTTTTCAATTGTGAAAAAACGTTGCATTTTTGTGTGCAATTGTGGGGCAACAACAACAACAACAGCATCTTGTTGTTGTTGCCTATTTGCATTTAAAATTGTATTTTCTATCAAATATATATACATATATATATTTATGTGTATATCTATATAGAAGCCCTCGAACGCTAATTCTTTGAGCCATGAAAAAGCTGCTAATATTGATTTGTTTGCAGCCAAATGCATACAAAATACATCTTTATCCCGTTAGGCCAGACAATTTATCTAATTCGAAAAACAATTTTGATTTGCAGCAAGTTTTTAGTTTTGCATAACAAATGAATATTAATGAATTGATTTCAGTTTTGCTCACATTAAAGTAAATATATATTCTATGCATTTATTTTTCTGGCAAATTTTAATGCATATAATTCTTTAGGGAATATTTCGAATTTTTCAATAAAAAATAAGAATAATTATAAAAATCATAAAAATAATTTTAAAAAATTATAATGTTTTTCAATTTCAATTTATTTCACTCTTTGTTAAATTACAGATTTTTTTTGTGAATGATATTATACATTTGTTTAAGAGTTTAGACTATTTTTCAGCCTTTTCTACTTAGATATTTGTGGTAAAAAAAATCATAATAAATAAAACGTAAGATGGGAAATCATAATTTAACTCTTTAATAAATTTGTTTTATTTTTAAAAGCACATTTTTGGTTGATAGAAGAAAAACAAAAAAATAAAAAATTATAATAAATATATATATATTAAAATATTTATATATATAATGAAAATTATAATAGATACATATATATGTACAAATATAATATAATATATATAATATAATAGCTGCATTACATAATTATTTACAAAGAAAAATTTTAAAATGAAAAATTTTTCTTTTTTTTTTTTTTTGAGCTTACATAAATAATTTTTTATAAATACATATTTTTTAAAATTTTTTTTTTTTATAAAAAATATTTTTTTAGCACACCTAAAACAAACAAAATTTATTTATTTTTGTATTTATTTATTATTTTTTTATATTGCAGCTCAACAGAATTTCAAATATTTTGAGCCACTTAAAATGCTTTTTGCGGACAAGCCAAAACTCTTGTATGTCATAAATATTTGAATAAGCAAATTAATATTTATTTTATAAATATTTAAACAAAATCTTTTGCAATTAAATTTTACAGCTAGTCAGACAAGTCGAAAGCTTAACAATTAATAATTGCAAATTGACAATAATTTGAAAAGTAATTACATATAATTTAAGTTCTGAGCAAGGCTATAACAAGAAAACTTTGCAGTGTGCATGTGTGTGTGTGTGTGTGTGTAATTAAATAATCCTTCAAATGCTGTCATAAATATGCATGCAGCAACTCAATTAGAATGCATTCGATGTGTGTAAAAAAACAAAAGCAGAGCAGACTATCCCATCTATTCACTGTTTTTGGGGCTGGGTTGAGATCTGTCAGGCTGTCAGTTGATTGCTAATTGCTCAACACTTTTCTCTCGACGTCAAATAACTGAACTGGGAGCCAGATGGCAAACGCATAAGCCGACGTAGCCAACGAAGCCGATGTCGATGTCGTTGTCGAGTCCAGCACTCGCTGACCGCAATGAAATGCATCGATTTGTAGCTGTCTCTCTCTCTCACACACTCTCTCTCTCTTCCTTTCTGTGCATTTGATGGTTTTTAGACATCAACAGATTTTCCATTCGGGTTATTTGTCATGCACACAGAGTGCCTAGCTGTTGTTATTGTTGTTGTTATTAGTATTATTATTGTTATTGTTATTGCTGCTGTTGCTGTTGCTGTTGCTGTTGCTGTTGCTTGTTTTTCCATGTCGTCATCAACGTTCATGTTGCTGTTGTTGCTGTCTGCTGTGCATATTTGCAATGCGGCATGTCCTTGTGGCATGCGCCCTGGTTTTGCATGTGCATTATTATGCGAGTGTTAGCTAAATTGCAATTACATGGCAAATCACATTGCATGTAGCATTGTTGCATGCCCCGCCACGTCGTTCCACAAGACTAGACACAAGGCTTATGGGCTATAATCACAGCAACAGCTGCTGCTGCTGCTGCAGCTGTCTCTTGCCTGAAGGTGTTCCATTTGTATACAACAGATATTTCGTGTCTTAGCCAGTCCGTCCAACTCATTAGTTGGGCCGTCCATAAGCCCTGACCCATTAGAGACATGCATTATTAACGCCTCTGGCATCTGGTCAAATAAAATGTTTTGTATATACGGCTAAATGCTTGCCTGCCTGCATACTCTATCTCCCTCACTCTCTCTCTCTCTCGCTCTTTGATAATTACTTATGCCAATCGCCGTCACTCACAAATCAATTTAGTTTTCGCATTATTCACATCATTTTCACAGCGTCAATCAAATTGAAATATTCAACTTGAGCAATATTATCAATAAATAAATGAATAAATTATATATACATACATACATATATGTATTTGGGCTTACATATTAACACTTTTGTAAGATTGCTGCTGGTTGTTTACTTTCATATGCTATTTGTATGGCAAATTTTGAGAAGCATTGTGCAAATACACTTGTCGACTTCTGAAGAGTGTAGAGCTCAGTTTTAACTGAAAACACCCACACACACACACACACACACATCTTATAACTTTTTGTAAATAATGAAAACTGTGAGCAACGCTTCATGATGAAAGTCGCACATGTCCAGCACGCCGAAAATCGAATTTCAAATATATTTGTATAAATATATACATATATATATTTTTATATTATATGCATACATATATATACACTTGAAGAAAAATAGACCAAGTATGTAATTTATAAAGTTATATAGGCAATTATTATTTATTGCAAATTTTTAATTAAAAAAAAAAAAAATTTAAATAAATGCATAGCTTAGGTGTGCTTATAGATTATTATTTAATCAAGGTAAATTAAGAATAATATTAATATAAATTTTTTAAAATGTCATATGTTTAAAAAATTTTTTTTTTAATTTTATTAAATCATTAAAAATTATTAAAAAATGATATATCATTTTAATTTTAGTTTTTAATAATACTATTTAATTAAGCAAAAATTAAATAAATGGTTATATGTACAAAACAAAAAATTATTTATAAATATGTTAAAATTAAATAAAAATTTTTTAAAAGAATTTAACTGAGTTTTTATTTTATTTTCATTTATTTTTTATAAAGACAAATTTATATGTGTATTAATTAAATATGTATTAACTTTACTTATTTATTATAAATATAATTTTTTTATTTATTTTAATTAAGCTTAAAAAATGATAAATTTACTATTTTAATATTTTGAAAATTTGATTTACTATAAATATATTTCAATAACTAACTTAACTTGATTTACAAGTTAATTTTGTTTATACTTCATACACCATTAAAAATACGAATGCTAGCACATCACATGCTCATCTACTAGATATATACGAAATTATTTTCAGTGTATAAGCAATGCCAGTAGAGATTGGTTTTCTGTCTGTTATCATATATGCACTTGAATTGCCAACGAAATTGCATGCGAACGGAAGTTCGTGCTGCCAAAAGTCAGCTGAGAGAACTGACTGAAAGCTGAGCGAGAGCAGAGATTGTTGGGATTGGGGAAGGTTCATGTGGCGGCAGCAGATGCGTTGCACTTCATTTGAAATCAGATTGCTTGATAAATATTACAAAAATACATACATTCATCCATAATTTCCATAGTTATTATATAGATACATATCATAAGTATTTCTGTGCTTATGCAATAAACTAGTCAAAGTGAGTGCCAGAACAACAAAATTATTGAAGTCACGTTGCTAAGGCTAAAACTTAAATAGACCACAATTTCCAGTTGGCTGGTGTGGGTGTGTGTATGTGTGTGTGTGGGTGGTTCCTTCGCTTTTGCAAGTCGAAACAAAAAGCTGCAATTTTGCAGTGCATACTTTTGGGGGCGCACTAACAAGCAATGCGTGCGAACTGCAAACAAAAGCGATGGCAACAAAACGGAGCCAACTACCAACTATGACGACTCCTTGCCACAGAGCCCAGACGCAAAGTGTGCTCCAAATAGCAGCTCAAGTATTTTTAGAGACAGCAGCAGGAGTACGAACAGCAGCAGCAGCAGCAGCAGCACAGGAAGCGGATATAAAAGGCCACGATGAGGCAGGCTGCGTTGCGCATAGGAAGCTGCAGCTGAAGCCGTTGCTAAAGCCGGTTGCTGCTGCTGCCAGAAGAAGGAATCCAGCAGAGCGAGCAAGCATAAAGCAGGCGTAACAGAGACCCACTTAAAGATTGAGACACTCTCAGCATTTGGACTTGGCGTAGAAGTGGCAACGGCAACTGGAATGGAAGCGAGTGTGTATGGGAGCTACTAAATGGCCAAACGCTGCTGCTTCTTCTTCTTCTTCTACTTCTTCTACTCCTTCCGTTTCTATTTCATTTTATTTTGGCACCTCAACAACGAAAACAGCTGCACAAGTGGCGAGCGTACAGAAAATATTGTTACATGAAAAATAGCAAACAAATTGAACCAAAATACATAAAATAAACCCAAAAACTTTTCCTCTATGCTTCATTTCCTGCTGCTGCTGCTGCTTCTTCTTTTTTCTCTGTTGTTGCACATAAAAAATGCTTGTACAAATGTTTGCCACAATATATTGTACATATATTGTACTACAATTTTATGCGAGGGTAGTGAAAAACTGCAGCATTAAGTTGATCAGGAATGTAAAATCTTTTTGAAGTCAGCAAAAGGTCTAAAAGTGGGATTTAAGTGATTTTTAGTTGTAGGTGAATATTCTTACTTTATTATTTGTATACACATTCATGAGAATGAAATGAGTATATTAGTTTCGTGTGATCGTCTATCCCTATAGTTGCAAAACCAAAAGCATTTATGTCGAGCATGAGTATTCTGCAGTCGGTTACGCCTGATTGCAACATTCATTAATGCATTTTTTTATATATAAAAATTATAATGTTATATTATTAATTTTTTTGAATTATTTTTCTTTTTTTTTTATTTATAAAATTTGTATTGGTATATCATTATTTTTATTGAATAATTATTATTTTTTTATATAAAATTATTAATGGTATATAAATTTTTTTTTTTTTATTTATTTTTTTTTTATATATATATATATATATAAAATTTTTAATGGTATATAATAATTTTTATTTATTTATTTTTTTTTTTAATTATTGATAATTATTTTTATTTATTTTTTTTATTGCTGAATTATATTTTTATTTTATTTTTTTTAATATAGAATTTAATTTTGTATTCGTCTAATTTAATTTCTTAATATTATTGGGGTTTTTGGTTATTTTTTTATTTTTCTTTATTAATTTAAATATATTTTAATTTTATAATTTTCTTATCAACATTTTAATTTTCTTTTTAATTTTATTTACAATTTTAAAATATATTCTAAGTAATTTTAGTGTAATAAATATACAATTTAGTTTTCTATATTATTTAAATAAAAAATAGTTTAATTTTATTTTAATTTTTTTAGCATTCCAAACTATCTCAACAATACTTGTCTCTAAAAATAATTTATTTGCTCTCTACTAAATTTAATTTGTTTGGTTTTCTGATTTACAAGTGCCAAATTATATTTGCAATTGAAACCAAAACGAATAGCCCAAAAGTAAATATTTATGTAAATATTGTATGATATTTGGCAGCAGGCACTGTAATACACTGTTTACAAATTCATTTAAGCAGAGCGTTAAACTGTTAATCAGCTGCAGGTCATATGCGTAACAGCAATGTAAAGAAAACAGCAAAAAAAAAATGGTTGAAAATGTTAAATGGAGTCCGTGGCAGCTGCAGCCTCAATCTGCCACATGCACATGCAGTTTTTTGGCAACGAAAACTGACCGCGTTGGCCGCAACTATCCACACCGAAAGCCATGATTGATAACATCTCAACATAAATATACACACAAACACACGCACACACACATACACAGGACACGTGCGGTGAACATTTTAACGCCAGCGCGAGAAACGTGGCTGTAGGCTCATTTGTTGCAGCTGTTGTTGTTGTTGTTGCTGTTGTTGTTGGCTGGTTGACTGGCCATTGGCTGGGTTGTTGGCCTTATCGCATTCAGGCGAAACACGTGTAACTGTTGGCCATATCACGGCCAACAAGTTGTATGTGTGTGTGTGCGTGTGTGTGCAGTTTGCATTCTGTCAGCTGATTATGGTTGCATGGTCGTTTAATAAATGCAACATTAAAGCTGCAACAACACGTCACAAAGTTAAACATTCACGAGACAGTGCATGCAAAAAGTTGCCACTCAACTGGATTTTGTGCTGTTGTGAAAAATATTGTAAAGAAACGTAAAAACGCGTTAAAGCTTAAAAAAGCAAAACACAAATTGCTGAGAGTCGAGAGTCTACTCCGACTCCGACTCCTGCTGCTGCTGCTGCTGCTGCTGCTGCTGCTGCCTGCATTGGGGCATGAAAAACAATGCGGCAAGTGTAATAAAAACTAAGTAGCTTACAAGCCCATTGCTTTGGCCTCACCCTCAGCCAGCATAAAGAAGCTGAAACATTATGCAAAATTGTTGTCCGGGCTGCTCCTCTGCTGCGGCTGCTTACTTAACGTTTTGTATGTGGGCGTGATTGTTGCTACATGCTGCTGCTGCTGCTGCTGTTGCTGCTGCTACTGATGCTGCTATTGCTACTGTTGTTGCAACAACATTGCTTGGTGAGAATGTGTCTCTAATAACCTAACGTGCCGCTCGCATTAAATATGCTAATTTTTACAGTGAACACATTTTAAGCCAGCAGCAGCAGGCGACGCAGGCGACCCCACCTGACTGACGACAGACGGCCGCCAGCAGAACCGACGCGTCTCTCCCCTTGACACGCCCACATTGTCACAGCAAGCCCGCATTCTCATCAGGCATATTATTTGCAGGGCAGGCAGCAGGCAGCGCATATTAAGTACATCTTGCCACATGTACGTGTTGTATGCCGTCATGTTGCACGGACCGCCCGTTGACATTTAGCGTGACAGTGACAACAACCACAACAACAACATCATCATCAACAATAACAATAACAACAACAACAGCAACAACAAGAGCAACAACAATGCTGGAATTGAGAAAAATTACGTTGCAAATGCTTGAAGAGAAATTTTATAATTTTTCTTTTCTTTCAGCCCTGACAAGATTTTTGCTTACGCTCATTTGTTGTTCGCTCTTTTATATACATATAAATATATATGTATATGTTATATATATGCGTATGCTTAAAATCATCGCAATATACGCTACTCTATGAAAAACAATGTAAAACCTGAAACGTAATACGATTAGTCTGCGATTTCCGTTATATTTGCACTGAGGCTTGAATTTTAAATTAAAATAAATTGTTTTTTTTTCTCTTTTTTTCCATACGGAAAGCTCAACATTTTTTTTATTTTTTTATTTTAATTTTAAGATCATCCTGTGTGGCTGTAAATTAATTTAATAGCTCTTGATATTTATTATAATTAGTAGAAGCAGATTTGAAAGCACATTAGAGACTTGAGTTTCTTGAGAAGCTTAAGTGGACTTGAGCTAAGAGCTAAGAGCAGAAATAATTGAGTTTTTACATATTTTTCTTTTTATATATTTAAATTTAACATTTTATTAATTAATTTTTTTTTTTTTTAAGAAATGTGTATAAATATAGATTATTGTTTTTTTTTTTTAAATTAT
Organism: Drosophila aldrichi; assembly: GCA_035045965.1. Classification (NCBI taxonomy): domain Eukaryota; kingdom Metazoa; phylum Arthropoda; class Insecta; order Diptera; family Drosophilidae; genus Drosophila; species Drosophila aldrichi. The sequence continues at coordinate 7,208,213 of JAWNOM010000161.1, forward strand.
ATCTACATTTTTTTCTTGAAATATTTGTATCATATTTTTTATTTTATATTATTTTTCTTTTTTTTTTAAGAAATATGTATAAAATTGTTTTGTTGCTTTTTTTTTTTTAATTTATATCTACATTTTTTCTTTAAATATTTGCATCATATTTCTAAATATACAAATTTGTACAATTTCTTATAGAAAAAATTTATACAAAATTTTGTATGGAAAAAAAATTAAATATACAAATTTGTACAATTTTTTATAGAAAAAAAAAAATAAATATACAAATTTCTACAATTTTTTATAGAACAAAATTAATAAATTAATTAATTTTTAGTTTATCTACTATATAAACTAATCCGCTTTTAAGCACATTAAATTTTTTACAGCAGAAAATTCAGAAAACGAGTTAAATGTATTCATATATTCACTCTCCAAAATTAAAAATATAAAATAAAAATAAATCTGTAAACTGAAACTTTCATCCAATGCATTTAAGTTTTAGCCAAAATCGCTCCCAGAAGGGTATTTAGCAACTTGCTTAGATTTGCGCGAAAATTGTGAGCAGTGTAAAAAGTCTTTTGGTGTTTGCTCGCTGTTGTTTTGTTGCGCTTATTGTTTTTGTTGTTGTTTTGTTTTTATGTTGAAAATATTCAAATTATTCCATGGCAACTGTCGTCAGCGTCTGCCTGGCAACTGCCAACTGCCGGCAGATTCACAAAAATTCTCCATTCCCAACGTTTTTTTCTCTTCTTTTTTTTTTTGCGCAACCCTCGCCTGCTTCTCTCACCTGCCGTCATTGTCAGTGAATTAAAAACGTCATAAGGGCTTATTTAAATAAATTATGAACATGCAGCCCGAGAGCGTGCTGGCAACGTTGCGTGGGATTTTCAATAAATGTAAATAATTCAGCACATAAGTGAGCCAACAAGCATATTAGCCAAAGCGTCGCTTAAGACATTAGAAAGCCATGTGAGAAATAGCAGCGGTTGCCTGGCTTATTCCTAAAGGAAATTAACACGCGGCCTACAACGGCGGCCAAGAAAGTTCAAAGTTTTCCGCTCTTAATAAATATATGAACTTTTTTTTTTTTGTTTTTTTGGCTTGCGCTATTTTTGTTTAACTTGCAGATACCCTGTGTTGAGTAAACATGAAATTGAATGGAGCGTATCGAGGGCAAAGAGTTATTTAGTAAATATGTATATTAAGTATACGCAGCGTAGGCAAAATATTAAAAATATTATATTAAAATATATAAATTAGATTAAAATATTATATATAATATTTTAAATTAAATGTTGTAAATGTTATAAATATTTAAATATTTTTTTATAAATTTTTTTAGAAATTAATATTGAAGAAAATAAAATTTCTCTTAATGGAACCTTGAATATTATTTATAAAATTATTCAAAGCCATTTCCAGGGTATTTACAAGTCTTTTTTCATGCCATTCTCTATTTGCTTTGCGTTAATTTTCTATTGCGGCTAAATGCAAAGTTGTTGCGTCGCACTTCTGCGCCTCGGGCGCTGTCATAACTTTTCTTTTTGCTTCTTCTGTGTTTTGCTTGGTCAAAACGTAAAGCAAAAAAAAAGAAAAAAAAAAAATCAAGCAAGTAAAAACAATAATAAAATTAAGCGAAATTACTTTTGGCCAACAGCAAATAGGAATTCAAGCGTTAACGATCAAAACAAGCCATAAAATGTAGTTGAAGCTAAATGTAGTCAAAAACAGAAATAGAAGGGGGGGAAATAGAAATAGAAATGTAAAGGGAAAATAAAACTTGAACCAGTTTAACAGAATTTTTATGCACTTTTATTTCTATTGTGGCAATTTGGCAGTTCGCAGCTCTCAGTTGCCAGTTGGAAGTTGGCAGCTGCAGCAGAGTCGAGTAGCGCTTCACACACACTCGCAAAGTGGCAATAATCAGCAGCCGAAAATGCAAACGAAATGCAAAACGTGCCTGGCTCAAGATGCAGGTGCCTGTTGCTGTCCCTACGTTCCGGGCCAAAGATGTGGATAGACAAAAGGCGACGGATGCCAGAGAAAGAGCGAGCTGGCGAGCTGGGTTGAAAGTGAAAGTGAAAGTAACGCTTCATTGTTATCCTGAAGCGGCAGCAGCAGCACACAATTGCTTCAAGATAAACTCTAGCTGCGTTGCGGGGCGTGGCACAAACAACAACGCAAAACAACAAGAAAAAATACCCCACAAAATAGAGAAAAAAATGTAAATAAAAGTGGTGCACAGCAAATCTCACAACAATTTGGGTCAAACAAGCAAATTGCATTCTGTTTAGTGGCTCTTGTTGTAGCTGCTATTGTTGTTGTTGTTGTTGTTATTGTACGCATTGTTGTTGCTAGTACAATTGCATTGCCTCCTTTGAGGTTAAGCGCCGACGAGATTTCCATGGGGAGCAACTGCTCCTTCACTGTGCAGCTAGTCAGCTTCCTCTTAACTTCTCAGAGCTGTGTACCCTGGGCAAAGCAAACATTTGGCTCAACTCTTTTGTTGATTTAGTCCAGTCACTATATACATATATATATAGTCTTCTCTAGTAACTACATGACTTCTTCGCCTGCAACATTGCGGTAATTTCAAGTTAGAAAAAATTGTAACAAAATTGAAAAAGTTCAATTTACGCCAAAGTTTGATGTCATTTTTCTTGTTCATTTTTTTTCTTTGTCGCTTTGATTTAAGCGTTCGTCAATGTCATTAAATTGCGCCAAATGCACACGCCAGAAGCAAGAAATTGTGGCCACAGGATGCTCGATGCTCGATGCTCGAGGATGCTGCGCCAGACGTTAGCTCGCAACTTATGCAAATTTTCATGCAATTGAGACGCACTCGCGGCGTGCGCTCCCCCAAGGCATGTGCGTGCATGTGTGTGTGTGTGTGTGTGTTGATATATAAAGTATGTGTATAAAGCCTGGGTAATGTTGCTAGCAGAAGTGGCCCTAAACGCGTCGAGCAAAGGATAAAAGTCATAAGTAAATTGCTTTTCAAGTTGAGCATGTGCATTAAAAAACAATAACAAAAAACTGGCAAGAAGTAGAAATGGAAGATGTATTATATGATATGAGAATGTATATTAAGTAGAATGTATAGTTAGTATTCGCTAAGTATTTCCTCTACGTAGTTCCTCTACGTATTTCCCATACGTAACTCGTCTACGTAACTCCTCTTTATTGCGCTGACCCCCAGCAGGCCTGGACGACTGAAGAAATGCTGCAGCTGCTGCCGTTTATATAGGGCCACTTTTACTCAAGCACTGTCTCTCTCAAATGTTTTTACAGTCGAGCTTCAAGTGACCAATGTGAACGCTCTCTGCTGCGGTGAGCATATAAATACCAAAAGAGAACGGCTACATACACATAGATAACTTTAATGATCTTCTGCACTGCTTCTCTCGTTGCTTTTACTTTTACTCAAGTACTGTCTCTCTCTCTCTCGCTACAGTCGAGCTTCAAGTGAGCAATGGGAACGCTCTCTGCTGCTGTGAGCATATAAATACCAAATGAATACTGCTACATACACATAGACAACTGTAATGATCTTCTGCACTGCTTCTCTCGTTGCTTTTACTTTTACACAAGTACTGTCTCTCTTAAATGTTGCGCTCATGCCTGTTTATGCATGCGTGCCTATGTGTGTCTATGTAGCTCTATATAAATACTGTTTTACTCAGTAAAATAAAGTTTTTCTTGCTATCTCATTTCAAATAATTAATGTTTATATTAAAATAAATAAGTAAATATTCATTAAAGATAAGTAATTCTATATAAGTATTCCCCAATTCATATTATTTTATATTTAATAAATTTTCACTCTGAGAAATTTCTCAATATTGTTGCTTATAGTTCACAAATTAACTCCATTTCCTTTATGGTAAATGTCCTAGACTGTCCTTAAATACATGCTCAAAGCAAACTCAAACCCTTTTCCATGTCACCATGCAAACAGTGAATTCTAATTAAACGCAGCCAACTAACTAATTTAATTTAATTAGCCCACTCAGTGAGTGAAAGGGAGAGCTAAATAGAGATAGAGGCAGTGAGGGCAAAGAGTGAACGAGAAAGGGGGAGAGCGTGTGCAGGTGTTTCGCAACTAATCAAACTGAAGCACACTGATGCCACTCCTGATAGAGTATTTAATGTAAAGTTCAATTGAAGCTGCTTTGGTATTTTCTCTAACCACAAAAGATTCGCATCTCATTGCGCAGCAAGATTTATGCAGCATGCGATTGAGCTTTAATTAAATTGCCACTCAGTGCTGGCAGCTGCAACGGGACAACAACAACAACAACACAATCGACTTGCAACCGGAGTAGCCATCAATGCTGCAGTTGGGGGAGTTTGGTCGACAATTGGACAGTTGGACAGAATGGAAAGCGACACCAAGGCGAAGGCGATGGCAAATATTAACTGTGCCAAAGCGCCAACAACAACTACAACAACAAGAGCAGCAACAACAGCAGCAGCGGCGACTGTGTCAACTGACAATGCCAATGCCAGCAGACAAAACCATGCCACAGCGACACTCCACTTGCCACTCGCCACTTGCCACTTGCCACCTGGCAGTTACAATGCGCTGCGCGAGCATTTTCATTTACTTTTTAGCCAGAATGAAAGAAATTCATGTTCCATACATTGTATTTAAAAAGTGTATATCAAAAATATATGAAAAATAAAAAAAAAAAATAAGGAAACAAATTAATTACTTTATAAGAATATAAGAATATTTATAAGAAAATAATTAAATTGTGTTAAAAATAAAAATATATAAAATTATATTGTATTAAAAATAGTAAAAGATATATGCATATTTAATATATAATAATAAAAAAATAAAAATAAATTGTCAACAAATTTAACAAATATATATATATAAATAAATATATAAATATATAAAAATATAAATATATAAATACATATATATGTATATAGAGAAAAATTAATTTATAATATTAGTTTTATTTATTTATTTTTTATTTTTTTATAATGAAAATATAATTGTAATAATGTATATATTTTAAATAATATTAAAAATGTTTTCATATAACAATATTTAAATATTTTTATTATTTTTATTATTTTTAATTATTTTTTATTAAAACATTTAATATACATATATACATTTTCGTATATTATAAAAAAACTTTTCAAACTATTTGTTCAATTATTTAAATTTATTTAGGAATATTTAATGGTTTGCTCATATAGAAGCCAAAAATATATTATTAAAATAAGTATTTTTTTTTTTTTTTTTTTTTTTTAAATTTTCTATCTTTTAAATCTCGTCAATTTATCAGTCTAACCTAATTAACAGGGTATTGTTAGCTGTGACTTACGTTTTCTTTCTGTTCTCCTCCTCTTCCACTTCGTTTCGTGCACTTTTCTTCTCTTCTTTTTTGTATTTTTGCTAACTGTCTTTGGTGTTCGTGTTGTTAAGCACAATTTTAATTGATAAATTGCCACTTGGGCCATTACTTGTCGCTCTGCTGGCGCTGCCGCTGCCGCTGCCACAGTCGCTGTCGCTGTCGACAAGGACGCTTTGAATAATTTGCCAAGTTGCCGTCGAGAATTGGAGCCTGGCTGTGTGGCCTGGCCTGCAGCTGGTGGACGTGCTCTAAGTAACGTTTACATCATCAAATAAAATAAAATGCTTGGACTCATTTAAAAAGCAATTAAATATTAAAAACACTTGTACAATTGTCGCTGACGGCGCCAATTGGCGCACTGGGTGTGGCAAACGGGGGGCGTTGCGAGGGTCACACCACTGACTTTTCGAATTTTGATTGTTTCTTTGCCTTCTTGCTTCTCATTTACAAGCGTCGCGTCGCGTACTCTGGAGGGTTTTGCGGTTTTGTTTGAGTGATTATGCAATTAATTAGAATCTCTTTGGCTGCGGTTAACGCTAAGCGGATAGCGGAGAAGAGGGAGCGAGACGTCGAATGTAATTGAAATTTAATAAATACCGAGCCACGCGCTGCCAAACCAAAGGAAGAAGCAAAAAAAGGCAGAGAGCATGCGAAAAAACAAATAGGAGAAACAGTTATTTGCAAGCAAAACGCGTTCCGCTATCCGACAGAGTTAACGGAATCATTTCCTTTGCGGCAGTCAGTTTATTAAAAGCGCGTCCGCACACGCAGTGAGCGAGAGGAAGAAAACGAAAAAAAAAGCGCACGGAAAACGGTGAATAAGCAAAAACAATGCGCGACACGATCAAACACACAAGCATCAAGAAAAGCCAACAGACAATAACAGCAAAAAAAACTACACATACAGGAGCAACAACAATTGCTGCTATGTCGGCCAATTTGATACACATCCGCAAAAAGAAAACAACACAGAAAAAAAAGCAATACAAAAAAGTATTACAAGAACACGGCGCGCACACACAAATACATGGAAACAACGAAAACTTAATACACTTCAATGCACTAACACTGCAATAAGTCGACTAAAGAGAGGCTGGCGAAAGCTCAGCTTAAGAGCGAGAGCACGGAAGAAGAGATGAATAAATAATGGTTAATTTACACATGCATATGCATTTCACCACGATCTAAGAGAAACGACAACACATACCCAAGAGTTTAACTATGTGAGCGCATCTCTTTTCATCAGGGATAACACACTAGTGCGACGAAGACAGCTAGTCGATAATGGTGAGATGACAAAAGCCAGGCTGTCAGAGTGAAATGCATATACATACATATGGAATACAAGCGATAATGAGGTGTTAATGCAAGCTGACAGAGCAAGGCGAATGGCACAAGGCGAGAAGAGTAGAATGATGACAAAAGCCAGACAACTAGACAAAAACAAAGATGTTGCGATGCTGAGATCAAAAGGCAAGCAATGAAACTGAGTATTTCGAGGCAGGATATGTTGAATAAAATCAAAGAATGACGAGACTGAAATGATGAGCGAATTAAGTAATGGCAAGCGGCGTGTAGGTGTGCGAGAGCGAGAGAGGAAGCTATGACGTAAAACATATTAAATATAAAATACAAGAACATAAACTACTCTGTAAAATACAAGAAAATAAAAAAAGATATGTATAAAATATGTATACTAAAATTCAATTAACATATTTTTTTATACTATTCATTGAAAAAAGAAAGAAACAATTTCATCAAATTCCAGTTGACCCACAACTATTTAAAGCCTTTATGGCCAAGCTAAAATCATAATGCTCGCCTTATAGTGTATCAAAATGCAAAGATATAACGTGGGCTAAGAGCCGAAAGCAAGAGAAAGCAAAAAATAAAAACAATATAAAAGTGACGTCCCACATAAGCGTTCAAAATATTCCATTAATTTGATTAGACTTTCGGGCAGGACGAGTCGTTTGAGGGTTAAGCGTTGCGAATCGCATGCAAAAAGGCAGCCAAGAAAATCGGGCAGGCAGCCGGAAAGAAAGTCGTGAAGCAGGAGAAGGAGGTGGAGAAGGAGGAGGAGAAGGAGGAGGAGAATGGTAGGAGGATACAGAAAAGTGAGCATATGGCAACATTAAGACTGCATGTTGTTGGACACACCTCAAAATGGAAGCTCGTGGCTTTATGAAGTGCCGTTATTAACCATGGGCGAAGAGAGGTTCAGAGTGCGAGGGCAAGGGCGAGGGCGAGGGCAGCGGCTGCTTGTTCGCATTATGCGTCATAAGAATTTAACGCACAAATGCTCAAATTGTCAATAAGAAACTTGGCATGCCCCACCCACAGCGCCCCCCCTCCCATGAAGCTAACTTATTTACTTTTTATACCTCAGCGGCGCGCACACATTAAATGTCCAGCGCTTCTTCATTAGGCCGTGGCAGCCAAAGAGCGAGAGAGAGCGAGCGAGATGGCGAGAGAGCTTTGGTACCGTTAGCTGGCAAGCTAAAACTGAAACAGTTTTCCGGCCAGGCAATCATTTTTTATGAAGGCACTTGCCAAGAGGGGCAGCTGGTGGGGCGCGCGAACTGGGCGTGTGGGCGTGTGGGCGTGTGAGCGCGCGCGTAGCGCATCAAAAACCCATTTGGCCGCCATTAACTTGATTGAGTCGAGCTGCTGCTGCTGCCACGAGATGTTGCCGCACTGCGTTTTTCTCTCGCTGTTGTTGTTATTGTTGTTTTTTTTTTTTAGGCAGCATTTAAGTTGAAGTCGGCACATAAATGAAAATTGATCATGTGCTTTGTCTTTTCTGTTTTGACCTAACCCCAAACCCCCCCGCTACCGCACCGCATGTTAACAACTAATATTTCAGCCGTTTCGCTGAGGTGTGCGCCGTCTTGGCCATTAGTTGTCATTAGTGGCGTTTTGGCCTAATTAAACTTTTGCTAGAAATACCCTTACGCCAATCACTCATTAAACTTATCTCCTTCAGCATTTGTCATCAGATTCAAGCACACACACACACACACACACACACACATACACACAGCCCTTTCAGCTAATTAAATGCATTGCTTCAGTTTTTACTCCGTCTTCCTTCAACTTCACGGTGGGCGCACTTGACCCAGTTTTCAGTCCAGGCAGGTACAGGTGGAATCGACTGGCCATCTGAGGCTGAGCATTAATACACATTTCCAGTGTTGTTCAACGCTGTAATTACCCCACTGTCGCTGCCACTTGCCAAGTTGGCCCAAACAACTTTTCATAAATCAATGAGTTTGCTCACCACAGCAACCTGAAGCTGCTTTCACAAGACATTATTTAAGCTGGTCGCAAACATTTTTACGTTTTCCCGTTGCTAGAGTTTAAGCTCCTTAGCATAAGCCATCAAATGTTGTGAGGAAAACGAAAGCCGAAAGATGTGGAAAAACTACGTTACTGTGTTCAATGAAAAGTTACGGAATATCTTTCAAATTATATTGTGTAGCTTTAAAAAATATATTAAAATATATATACAATTAAAAAAAAAAAAAAAATATTATTTTAAAAAAAAATTATAATACATAAAAAAAAAATAAAAATAATAATTAGCCAAAATAAATAATTATTAAAAATTTATTAAAATAATATATTTTAATAATAGTTTGATGATTATTTTTAAAAGAAAAATATGCTTAATTAAATTAACAAAACCAATATACTCTGATTTCTTATTTAAAATGTTTCATGATATAAAATATTTTAAAATATATACTTAAAATAAAAAAAAAAAAAATAAAAATAATTTTTACACAGAATTTTTAAGTTATTATTAATATATTTATGTTTATTGTAATTAAACATACACTTTTAAAATTTAAAACAACTTAAAAGAAAATAATATTTTTATAAACAATTTACTAAACTAATTAATATGATCTATTAATTAATTTTTTTAATGAAAAAAATTAAAAAATTAAAATTTCAGCAGCAAAAATGTGGAATTAAATATTTTTGTTTTTTCTATAATAATTAAAATTTGTTTTATGTTAATATCCAGCTTCGTGCTTGTTAAATTGCAACTGCAACAGCAGCTGCAGCAACAATTTATTGCCAATACACAAGAGCTTTACCTTTAAAAAAAAAATAGCTTTACTTCGACAAAAATATGCAAGAAAATATTTGAGATATTTGATCTCCTATAAGATATATGTATGCATATATATATATACGTTTACATAAGAATCTACGCTGCATGCCAATCTATCAAAAGAGAAACTATTTCAGCATCAATTTGTTGAATATTCGGACTTTAGGGCTGAATTAAAGTTGTGTAGATGCTTTTTTTATCAGATGATTGCTGAAGCATGTCAAATGGGTTTTGCTGAGGAACTGTTGCATAACAAATCGATTTCACAACCGAGAGAAAATACTACGCTTAATGCTTGGGAATCATTGAGTCACGTGTCAAAATAATCATTCGTATAGCCTTTAACTCTACGGATTCAAAGGCCTCAACGGTAGCTGGCTCAGCTATGCATAGCCCAGACAGAGTTGCCGTGACACAGACAGTGTGTATGTGTGTGTGTATGTGTGTTTGTGTAGGTACAAAATAAATAAATGTGATTTGTCATTTTCCAAACATACAGCAGCTACAATTCAAGAAGCTGCTTTTGAGAGAACATTAAATTGCAGTCAAATGGCACACACAGTGCATGCCAAATGTGCACGCACACATGCAGCTGTAGTTCTATATATATTTATATATATATAGTATATTTGTCTGGCCAATGAATATGCTTGCTTTTGGCTTTGGCCTTGCTTGGCAACTGCTAGTAAAAAAGTGGAAACTCGTTTGTTGCTCGCCATGTAGAGTATTAAATTATTCGAGCGTGCGGGCATTGCAACGCAAGCAACAGACTCCACACGACTATACTTTTGTATGCAACACTGCGCACACAAAACCAAATCCAAACTGAACTTGGCCCCCCCCTTTAGCTCCAACTGCCGCTGCAGCGTCATGAACATCTGTGAGCCTGGCAACTGTCAGGCGACTTTTAGCAGCAATGGCAACGGCAAGGAAACTCTACTCGAAGACTGCAACAAAGTGTGGCAGCATCAGCATCAGCGCTCATTTGCAGCAAATCAACTTCAAGAGTCAATGTTAAGCGCCATGTAAAATTCATTCGACTGAGCACATGGCTAAAACGCCAAAAGACCCAGACCCAGACGCCAACTGCAAGAAGTGAGACTAGACTATGGGCTAGTAAATACTCTTAAGATGACTAAAATTTACTAAAATATATAAAAAAAAAATAAATTAAATTAAATAAAAAACAATCTCTAAGGCTAATAAAAAATAATAATAATAATAATATTGATCATAAAAATCACTTCCAGCAATTAATTTCTAAGGCAACTAACAGCTAATACTACAAGAGTTAGTTAAGTCTAATTTAAGTAAAGTAAATCAAAGACATATACATACATATGTATATTGAGAATATCTACAACAAAAAATCTCTATCGAATCCTATTGGCTGAGCTTAAGAGCTTGTTTGCCTATGAAATGCCCTTGTGTGAGCTATATAAACGATGTTCAATAAGCTGCCAGCTCTCCAGTCATGCGTTACATATTCGATGGCAAACACAAGCTACCTTTAGCAGCAGCACATCAAAGGCAGGCAAAAGAAGAAAATATCTCAAGCAGAGAGTGTGAGAGAGAGAGGAAGCGAAGAAGAGAGCTAGAGAAATGCGTGCAAAAGTTCGAGAGGCCGTCAGCTGGCGTTGACATGTGGCGTTAGGGTCCAGGGTTCAACGAGCCCAGCTGTTGACCTTTGTACAGGTTGCGACCTGCTGTACCTGCCAGAACCATCAGTTGCCATATACTCGCATATACATACATACATACATACATTTATATTTATATATATGTACATATAATCGACAGCTGCAGATGCACGTCAAATATGTCTGCCCGTTGACTGACTCTGAACGCTTTGATTTTCAAGAAACTCGACCTGGACACGCTCACACTATATACATATATACAAAGTTACAAATACAGTTAAAAAGTAGGATCCACATCAGCAGAGCGAAGGCGCCTTGTCCGCCTTGTCGTCGGAGGGCGCGTTATACTCAATGGGCTTCAGGATGGTAAACGAGCAGCCCAGCTTCTCACTGATTCTGAGCACAGCGCCCGAATTGTTCATCTCTCCGCAATAGTTGGGCGCCGAGAATATGGTGAGGAGTAGGCGACGTCCAAAGAACTGATAACCGTCCTCGACCACCTCGTGGGCGCGGCAAATCAAGTCGAAGTCGTGGCGAACGAGAAACTCTCGCACTATATCCTCCGAATAGGTAATGCTAACGCCGCGATCATTGACGCCCCAGCCACGTCCCGTATAATTCAGATCGGCCCAGAGCAAATCGCACAGCAGCCCCGAGGTGGGCACATCCGTTGGCCGTGGCAAGTCCCGGATCTGTTGCAGGCTCTGCAATTGGGGCGATAGTCCGCCGTGACAGCAAAAGATTCGCTGGCCAATGACTGCGGCCACGGGCATATTATTGAAGCAATCCACAAAGCTGTGCCAGAGCTTGATGCTATAGCGACGCTTCATCTCATCAAAGAAACCTGCGGAACATACAGTTATAGAGTTTTACAGTTATCTGTTATCTGTTATACTGTTATACTGTTATACTGTTATACTGTTATACTGTTATACTGTTATACTGTTATACTGTTATACTGTTATACTGTTATACTGTTATACTGTTATACTGTTATACTGTTATACTGTTATACTGTTATACTGTTATACTGTTATACTGTTATACTGTTATACTGTTAAACTGTTATACTGTTATACTGTTATACTGTTATAATGTTATACTGTTATACTGGTATCTGTTATCTCTGCCTCACCATAGACCTTATTCAGGCTCGCACACTCGTGATTGCCGCGCAGCAGATGCATTTGCCGCGGATAGCGCAGCTTGTAGGCGAACAGCAGCGTCATTGTCTCTAGAGATTTCTTGCCCCGGTCCACATAGTCGCCAAGGAACAGATAGCTGTGCTTCGGCGGCCAGCCGCACACCTCGAAGATACGCAACAGATCCTCGAACTGGCCGTGCAAATCGCCACAGACATTGATCGGCCCGTCCATCTCGAGCAGCATCGGACTCTGGCCGAGCTCCTCGCGCACCTGTTCGCAGAGGGCGGCCAGCTCGATTTCCTTCAGCTCGCAGAAGCCGCTCTTGAGGCCACACAATTGGCCAATGATGCCATCGATGTCCGCCTCAGTTAATATCATTCTACGAATTTCAACTAAAATACAACTACAAATGTTATTTATTTTATTTTATTATTCCTTTTTTTTTTGTGTTTTGTGACACTTAACTAATTTATGAGGATCTAAAATAAAACTGTATATATCCGCCTACTCACACATGTTTCTGTTAGGGCTGAGGCCTAATTGACAATTCATTTATGCTGACGGTTCTGCAGAGCCAACCAAAGAAAAACCTCAATCATGCTCAGGAAATAGCGATGACAACGTGAGAGTGAGTTTATGCCAAGAAATTGCTGTATCAATTTTATTTATATTTCTTTATATATAGTTTTAAAAGATTTAATATTTATTTAAATGCCTTTTATTTTAATGTATTTAAAATATATAATTTTTGTATAAATATCTTTTAAGAAATATACATAATTTATATATTTCTTATCACTTTTATATATAATTATTATCATTATATTATCTAACAACAGATTATTAAAGAATCTCATGCATATTTCATTTAATTTGTCGCTTCTAAATTTCTCTAGTAAATTGTGACAAATGCGTAAAAAGCAAACAGGACACATGACCAGCTCTAATCAACACAAGCACACACACACACAGACACACACAGACAGACAAGAGAGGACTCTACACACACGCTGAGCGACCTTGCGCCGTCCGTTGGACATGTTAAAGGAGAAGCGTTAAAGTGCAAAAGATTTATGAAATTTATTTATGTGCCTGTAAAAATGCCAACGGCAAGTGCTGGGCGCTATGAAAGAGCGGACATAGGCGTGTTTTAAGTGGGCGTTGTTTTGGGGGAGTGGCGTGTATTTGGGCCAGGCTAACATCACATTCCCATCAACTCAACGCGGACAACTCGAAGCGGGTGCCATCACACTCTTGTTGTTGTTGTTGCGACGTCGTCGTAAGCGGATTTGCGACAAAACTCATTCGACTCGAACCACGCCCACACCCAGGCAGCAGCTGGACTGGACAGCGGTTCGGTGCGGTCGGTTGAACACAATTGTTGTTGTTGTTGTTGTTGTTGTTGCTGTTGCTTGTTGTCGTTCTGTTGGGGTTGGAGGCGCCTTAGAGGCTGCAGCTTGTTAGCAATGACAGCGAGGAGCATCAAGGCTAAATCCTGTTAAAATTTAGTGCAAAATAAGATAGAATGTTGGCTCTTGTGCCTAGGCAGCGCGGCAAAAGAAGATGAGAGAAAAGCGAGCAAAAAAAACGAAGAAATTGAGGAAAGTAAATTCTTTTAGCTATACAGATATATACATACATATATATAGATTTATTTATATATACATATATATACATATATATCGTTTTCTTTTGTGCACTTTCACTGCGCGCCAAGTTTTGGGGCATTTTCCATTCAAAAGTAAAATAAAATAAAATAAAATAAAATAAAAACTGACCCAACTTGCTCAGATATACATATATGTATATATAAATATCTAAAATATATACATTTACATATATACAAATATATATGTATATATGTACATACAGTTGCCGCTGTGCCCATAAATTGCCGCCAAAAGCTGCAAAAAACAATAAAAATAAATGAACTTGAGTTCGGTTCTCGGTCGTTGGTCTCTCTCCCACACTCTCTCTCTCTCTCTCACTTGCTCTCTGGCAATTTCATTATTATTACCAACTTTTCTTCACGGCTATTGTTTATGTGACTTTTGGCCATTCTGGCCATTAGTATTTATCGTCGGGATCCGCCGGCAAGCAAACGCATGTTATATGAGAAAAAAAAAAAAAAAATAAAATAAATAAAAAATAAAAAAAAAATCTAACAACATTTATCTCTATAAATGCGAGCTTGCCAATATTATAAATTTTTTGCCTTTTTAAATTGCTTGCCAATAGTAAATTAAAATAGAAAGGGTTAAGCTCTGTAAAATTATTACAATGATTTTTTTTTTTTTGTTTTTGTTTTATTTACTATGAAAGTGAGCAATTTCATATTTTTTATCAGCTCAACATGTATTTGCAAGCTAATCTGACTAGTAATTAATTTTTTTGTTACAATATTTTAAAATAATAGTTTTTTTTTTTTTTGTTACAATATTATTTTTAAAAAATAATGTTTGTTATTTTTGTATATATATAAATAAGTTATAATTCCATTTAATTTCCCTTTCTCACTCTTCTCTTATTTTTTATTGCTTTTGCAATCGCTGTCTCGCTGTAAGCCCTCTATTTCACCCCCCTCCATCACTCTACTCTCCCTAGATCACTCTATCACTCTCTCTCTCTCTCTCTCTCTCTCTCTCTCTCTCTCTCTCTCTCTCTCTCTCTTTCCAGCACTCTCTCACCATCTCTCACTCTCTGCCTCACCTTTCTTTCTCTTCTCCCTCTCTTTTTCTCTCCTATATATATCGTTTTCATTTTTTCTAAATTAACTACCATTATATTCATTATACTAATTAATAAAACAAAATATATATTTAGTATTTAATATTTAATATTTAATATTTTAAATACTAGTTTCAGTTATTTTTATTTTTTCAAATACAAATCGCCTTTATTCGTAATACCTTATCATTCTAGCAAGTTTTTGTTTCATTTCATAACATTCCATAGAGCTTTTAGTACTCTGCGGAGTACGTAAAATGTTAAAAAGGAAGAGAGAAAAAAAAAAGGAGACACGAATATAAGTCAAGCCAAGTTTTGTAACATTGCTTAACCCTTTTACATAAAATGTCCTTTTGGTTACTTTGTTTACTTAAGCTTTTGCAATCGGCTAATGCCGCACACTACAGCAAAATCAATGTGTATGTGAGCGTGTGTGTGTGTGTGTTTGTGTGTGTGTGGTAACAAAAAGGAATCAAAATAAAATACTCATAAATACCCGTGTATATAGCAACGTTTACAAAAAGTCAACTTTATAGAAAGACGAGCAGCACTGCGAGTAAGTGAGAGTGAGAAAGGTAGAGCATGAGCGTGAGCGAGAGCGGTGCATGGAATGCAGACCGCTGGGCGACTTAACGGAAACGGAACGAATGCTGCTGCCATTGCTGCCATTGCTGTCAAGCAGATCCTAAGTCGCAGCACGTGCGAGTTCCCTCAACATTGTTCTTGCCGGCTGCGTGAAGCGTTTGAGTGGAAAAAGGCAATAACAAATAGTGACAGTTACTTCTTGTTGCTTTCACTCCACTCTCTATTATTGCTTTCGTTCCTTTTCATAACCTTTCATTTCAGTTTGCAGTCGGTCAACTTTTAAACTCTATAAGTATATGAATATGAGAGACAGTCTTGGCACTTCATAAGCCGATAGAAGGAAGCTTCACAAAACAATTTGGCCCAGTCCGACCAGCCAGCTGAGTTGGCCACAAAAGTTATATAAATATTGTGGAGCGTAAAGGGATTTATACCCAATTCGGACTCTCTATAATGTCCAGACAGATGAAAACTTGCCGAAAAACCTCAAAGTCATTTATTTGCTTTGCGGCTGTTAAACAATTTTGCATTGCCTTGAAAGGCGGCGCACAACAGAAATACAAAAGGGAAATCATTCATGGTTTTCAGAGCATGAATCACATGCAAATCGGCACTCGGACTGCATAGACTAACGGACGAGGTGGACGGGTGGACGGTTGGACGGTTGGACAGCGGTCAACGTAAATAGATTCATAAATCAGCATGAAAACATTATTTTGATTTCCGTTCCACAAAAGAAACGCAACGAGTGCTTTGGTGAGCTGTAGAAGAAGCAGCAGAAGAATACGATTCGGAGATGTCGACGGAAGCAACTAATTGGAGCATAAACTAAATTCTGTAAAGAGCAATGCGTTTTTGTTCATACTCTATGTTTGATGAGGCGGATGGGATGAGACTCTGAAGCAATTTGATGAGTTCAAAATGTGAAACTGAAAAAGACAGAGTAAAAAAAAAATTAATATTAATAATAATTAATTAATTATTAATTTATTAATAAATAAAAAAATTTAAAAATTAGTAATTATTTATGAAAATTATAATTAAAAATTATTTATGAAAAATAAAAATATTTCAAAAGAAATATAAATACAAGTTTTGTTGTAAAAATATAAATTACAACAATATTATATTATATTACTATTTATATAATATTATTAAAATGTTGGCTGTTTTTTATTTTATAAATTATCATCGTGCTTTTGGTAATGTTTTATTTATTTATTTTTATTTATTGTTTTTTTGTTTATCATATTTGTGTTTAAGAAAAACCTAATTAAGCTACATTTAATACTAACATTTAATATTTAACTATACAAATTGTTTAAATATTTATTTTATCATTATTTATTTATTTTTCATTTGCTAATATAATTATTTTTATTTTTATTTTATTTTTACTTTTATTTTAATATTCTTTATTTTTTAATTGTTTATTTAATTGTTGCGGAAAATCAATTCTAAATAACAATTTAGTTTAAACCCAGAGCAACAAAGGCCTTTAAGCCGCTTTTATTTTTATTTTAATACATTTTTATATTTTGTAATAAAGTAAAACATTTCTATATTTTTATATTAAAAAGTGCCCAATGGATCTCTATAATTTTCAGCAAAATGTCCACTGAATTGCATTCGATTTGAGCTGCTTCATTATTTGAGAGAGTATTTAGAGAGATTGTCTGCCTTAACTGGCCAATTTCATTTCGTATTTGTTTTCTTTTATCGCTCATCGGAAGGATGCAAAACGTTGACACAACGTCATGTGGCTGGTGAATTATGAGCGGTTGCTCCTTCTATCTATTTGTTTGCTTTCTTTTTTCATTCTTTCTGTATTTTTCGTAAAGACTTAGGCCATCGGCAGTATAACAATGAGCACTTCCGTTTGTCAGCCTGTCACACTCTCTCCCTAAATCTCCGTGTCTGCGTGTGTGTGTGTGTGTGTGTGTGTGCAGCTGCTGCTGGCAGCTTTGCAATCAACTGAAGCGCGCTCAAAAGTATGCTATAGCTGAGAACAACATACACAAAAAAAATGGCATTGAATGGAATGGAATAATACGAGAAGGGAGCAGCGGCAGCGCCTTGTGCATTTGCTGCATAAATGTCAGGGTACAGCTCATGACATATGAAATGAGTTTCATGGCGGCTGCTGCTGCAATTGTTGCTGCTGCCAGCTGGCGGCATCTCCAGCCGCTGCTTAATATTTCCGCTTGCACACTTGCTTATTTATTATGTTTTCCGCCACCATGCGGCGCACACCAAACAGAAAAAAAGAAGGAAGAGTAAAGAAAACAGACGAAGCCAGCCACAAAAATGGGGGGCGTGGCACAGTCAGCACTGGCTTTGGCTCAAGTTTGCTCTTGACGCGCTATTATCCAGCCAACTAAGACGAAGTCCACATGTGTTGCTGTTACTGGCTACCCTCTATGCACTTGACTGGGCTGGGCTGGGCTGGTCTCTGCCCGAGTCCTGCTGCTGCTGCTGCTTAAGTGCCTACATAGGATAATCTGCACATCTCAAGTCAGCGCGTAATTGTAGTCCCTCAATGCAGTCAAGCTGTGCAGTTGACTGCACAAATCCCACTTACTCTGGTTGTGTCTCCGACTCCTGCCACAGCCACTGTCGCTGCTGCTCCTGCTACCAGCTACGACTCCTGCCACCATCTGTGTAGCAGTTTTGTGCCGTTCACAATCCACATGAGCTTTGCATTTTGTCGAGCTTCCTGCATGCGGCCCTTTAAGTAATTACCATGTGGCGTTCTTTTGCTGTCTGCCAAACACAGCAGGAGGCGGCAGCAGCAATGGCCAATCGTCAGGTTTGATGAATGGCTGTCATTTCGTTTATTAAATAAACCGGCAAACCATGCGCGCCGCACAATGTTGCATATGTTGCATGCCACATGCTGACCGCGGCTATTTAGTTTGCTTGCTATTGAAAGTGTTTTCCGAGGGGTGCGAAGGTAGCGCATTGCGCGTTGATGCTAATTAGGCACGTGACATGGCAGCCAACAAGGTGAGACAAAACACAGAGAGAGAGAGAGAGAGAGAGAGACAACACACAGGTGTGTGTGTGTGATGTCATTGACATTGGACTTGCAGCAGACACACAGATTTGTGCAACTTTAGCTAAGCTGCTTCCAATTACAGACGAAACACGTTAGGTGCTCAAATGTTTGCTCGCATAATCAGTTGGTGGCACATTTGATGCCTTTTCAATTTGCTACACGAAAATCAAATGTGCGTATGTGTATATGTGTGGGTGTGTGCGTTAGCAACAAGGATACGCTTACGCTATGCGCCAAGGATACAAGGATATGTTGCCAACATAAACCCTTGATGTGCGTAGTGCGTATCAATAAAATGAGCCAACAGCTCGACTACGTTTGATGTCAATGTCTTTGCTTTTGTGCACAAATACGCTGTGGCCATAAACGCTTGCAATGGGACATGATGGACTAAGGAGTAAGTGGGTGAAGAGCAAGGAAGTACTTCAATTAGTTGTAGTAGATTTTCTAGGCATAGCAAAGATAGTTTAAAGCAGTCCATAGACTTTTGCCAAAGCCTAACAAATGTTTTAATCGATAGTAATCGATCGTTTGTATATCGATTCTATAGCTCCTTAGAGTAAAACATAAAAGAAAAGTATCAAGTGTAATAGGATTAAAGTGTTAAAGAAGTAGCAGAGAAAGTTTTACTAATTTATGCTTAAAGTCTTTAAGGGCTTTACTATATATGTATCTCTATAATGTTTACTGTTATCGATAGATAGATATTCATTGGCAGCACTTTAAATGAATTAATTTGAGCTCCAATTAGCTTTTTGAAACTTGGTGAATCTTATATAAAATCAATCAATATCCAATTGAGATATATGTATGTATCCACATATCTAATCAAATTCTTCAGAATGCATTGTCCATGTTGCAATAATGCTAGGTAACCATGGAGCCAGGCCTTTGACTGCCCGGCTGCCTATGGAGAAATCTGACACTTGCACAAGGCGCGAGCTCTGCATAGCTCAGATGCGACTGCATTCCTTCCCAACAGCAGGACTAGTTACAATTTCAGTTATGCACATGCTGGGCCTAAGCAAGCTGTCACGCTATAAGCATGGCATTTTACTGGGTTGACCGAGCAACCAATACTTTATATATATATTCACAAAGCGAAGGCCTCAGTAGTCAGTGCTTGAATTAAGTTCATTTTAATTTCATGTTATCGAGTTTCGATGAATATCGAAAACCGATAGACTAATTGAAATTGCGCATGAAGTGCAAAAAGATAATTATACTAATACTTATTCTGCATGAACTAAAAAGTAGTATAATTGTCATTTCATACTAAATTTATACTATTATTGATTCCTTTTACTACTATTTATTCTGCTTGGAATAACTAGCAGAAGAATGGCCTTGTAATACTACATATCCTCACACTACTATTTAGTGCATATGCTACTATTTATTTTGCATGAAATAAAAAGTAGTATAATTGCCATTTCATACTTTATTTATACTACTATTGATTCCTTTTACTACTATTTATTCTGCTTGGAATAACTAGCAGAAGAATGGCCTTGTAATACTACATATCCTTACACTACTATTTATTCCTTATACTACTATTTATTCTGCATAAAATAAAAAGTAGTATAATTGCCATTTTATACTATATAGTTATAATACTATTTATTCCTTATACTACTATTTATTCTGCATGAAATAACTAGCAGTATAATGGCCTTTTAATACCACATATCTTTACACTACTATTTAGTGCTTATACTACTTTTTGTTCGGCATCTCTTTGATGACACAAGCATTTTACATTTTAGTCTCTATTTATGCACTCCCCACAGGGTACTTCATAGTTCAACACATTGTCGTGCTGCTGCTTCAGTTGCTTTTTTGTTGCGGTCGTTGAAGTTCACACGGCGTAGCAGTAAGGTGCTTACGACAACACGCAGGTGTTTCGCACATCAACGCCACCACAGGCACATGTGTGTGGTTGTGTGTGTGTGTGTGTGTGTGTGCGTTTGTGTGTCAGTATAAATTTGTTGTTAGAATTTGCCATCAAACAAGCAGCAAACTTTCATGTTATTGAAAAACGAGCAAAAGTAAAGGAGAAAAAGAAAAGAAATCCCTAATACTTACTTGCTGAATAATATCGAGTGACAGAGCACTGTATATATACAAATGTGTGTGCGTGTGTTTGTGTGTGTGTGTGTGTGTGTGTGTGTCTGTCTCCCACTGTGTTAGTCCTTGTTAAGCATTTTTAAATGGATACCTTTCATATGTTGGTTTGTTGGGTTGCTTTTGTCGCATTGTGCGTTGATTAAATTGTTTCTGCCAGTCTCATTCTACCTCTCACTCTACGTCTATCCCTCTCCATCTCTCTCTCTCTGTTTGACTACACAATTTATTTGGAGTGCTGTTAGTATTGTATTTGAAAAAAGATTATTTACCCGAGTGAACAACACACACACACAACTGAGTAACTGACAATGCTCTGTGTATTAGCTTGCCTTTGATCGATAAGGTGTTGTATATCTGTCATCTAAATGATTGCTAAATTTGCTAAGCTTATCAAATATGCATAGGCAAATTGCCAAAAAAAACCGAAAGGAAAACTCAACGGAAAAACAATAGCAGGAAGGAGGCATATCAAAGATATTTCCTATTCAATTTTTAACACATTAAACAAAATATATTGTGAGAAATAAATTTAAGCTATGCATCATTATATATAATTTAAAAAATAATGGCATATAAATATTTAAAATAATATGTATATATATTATATATTTAATCAAATGTAGTATATTTTCTTAATAAATATTTGTTCATTCTTCCTAAATAACTTAAGTACCAAAAAATGTTAAAATAGTTAATAAAAATATAATTATAAGAAAAATAGTTATTTTTATATATAAAAAAAATATATATTTTTATTAATATATATAAGAAAAAATAATGAAATTATATTATAAAAATTGATGTAAATTATAATTGTGCAAGACAGTTTTAATTTTTAATATAAAAATAACATAAAAGTATTAAATCTAATTTTATAAATACGTTATTCCGTAATTTTTTAGTTATTTATTTTTTTTATTTATGTATTTACATATTTTTTTTTTTATAATTGTTTATTAATTTTTATTTTTTTTTATTATTATTTTTTTTTTTTTATTTATTTTTTTTTTTTTTTTATGTATTAACAAGTATTTTTTTATTCTCAGTTATTCAATTCCGAATTCTCAAAGGCTTTCGAGTCACCTTCAACATTTTAAGGACAAAATTCATAAAAATAGCAGTAAAGCCCCTAGAGATCTGATAAAACTTAATTAATAAATCAATGTGAATAATTCAATCGGAAACATTTTACTATCGGCACGCAGCAGGATATATAAGCCTATATCCATACATATATATATACGGGAATTCGTATTGATATGCCTTAGCTTGATGCCGTATGCGTAATGACGAAGGATTTGCAATAAAGGCGAAGGATCCACTTCAACACTTGTTGGCCTGACACCTGAAATCACCTGGCCTTTGGCTGAATGTAATTTATGCAGGCATATTGTGTTTCAAGGACATGCTCATTACACGCAACGCGAACCTGTTGTGGTTAGCTTGGCTCAACAACCAAAGGGCAGCCCAACTGCGGCGACCACAACAACAGCAGCAACGGTAACGGTAACGGCTATAGCTACAGCTACAACAACAACAACAACAACAATAACAACAATAACAACTCACATTAGCATTTTTCGCAGCTTCAGCTGGGTTTTTGCTTTATGACCAACTTATGCCCTCTGCGTATATATGTATATATTGTTGTTGTTGTTGTTGCTGTTGTTGTAATGCCCATTGAGTAGGGTTAACAGCAAGGGGTATATTTAGCTTAAAGCAACTGCTTCAAATTGCCGGAATTAAGGTGTATTTATAAGCTGAGCTATGGTAGATTATATTACGTATACGTAAACGCAAAAAGCTACGTAAATGTATACGTAAGAGCTAGACGAGAGTTTAACTAAAGAGCATCACAGCTATGGCTAAAAAAAAAATAAAATCATATTTTTTAAAATTTATTATTTATTAACCTTGTTATATAAAAAAATAATGTTAAAGAATAAAAAATAAAAATAAATAATACCAGCATCATATTATTTTATTTTTGTATTTATAAACTTAAATAAAATAATAAACAATACCGGCATAATAACATTATTATATACAAATAATAATGTTAAAGAATAAAAAAAAATAAAATAAAATAATAAATAATAGCGGCATCATATTATTTTATTTTATTTTATTTATTTTTAAAAGTTAATAAAATAATAGACAATACCGTCATAATATTAATTTATTATTTCATTTTTTAATTTTTTAAATTAAATAAAATAATAATCAATGCCGGCATGATAATAATTTTATGCCGTTATTATTAATTATTATTATTTTTTTTTTTAGTATATATATATTTATTTTATTTATATATATATATATATATATATATATATATTTTTTTTAAATTACACTCCATACATTTTTTTTAAGAACCATATACAACTCTTTTTCATAGTCAATTTCTACAGGGCATTTGTCTAGTCCAACTCTCTTATCTATGCACACCCTTAACATATTGTTGCTGTTACTACTGCTGTTGTTGTTGTAGTTTTTGTTGCTGCTGCTGTTGTTGTTGGCCTGTTGGCTTAGTTAGAGTCGTGAGTCCTCTATCTCGACCTCTGTGGCTACCGTGCAGTGCAGAGCTATTCGTGTTGGCCGCAGAAGTGCTTTTAGTAGTTTGCCATTGTCTGCCACAAGATCGCCAAGCAGCGCCCTCCCATTTGCCTTTTGCCCATTGTGGGTGTTGGTTTTGGCTATGGCTTTGGCTTTGGGCTGTGCCACGCCGCTTGTCATGTCTTTGGTTGGGCATTAAGTTAATGCGCTGCGCCCGCATGCCTGACAAATCCTTGACACTTGACATGGCACAGAGACAGGGCAGCATCTACCTGGTTTCATTAAGTCATTTGGCATTGTTATGGCTGCTGTCTGCTGGCTGCCTGTCATGATGCTGCTGCTACTCCGTCTACTTCTTCTTCTTCGTCTGGTTGTTGTTATTATTTTTGGTCAGTTGGCTGCATTTAGCTTGGGCAGTGCGTGTGCGTGTCTGTAAACAGGTGAGAAATTGCTTAATTGTAAGTTTAACGCTTAACGAACGCTGAGCGTGTCTATATATTTGGCATTCAAGCACTCTCAAGGAGCTGGCCAACAGTTCATGGCCAAATCACACACACACACACACACACACATATATCGCTTGCTGTTACATGATGATGAATAATGGCAGCTGACCTGCAGTTGCTCCTTGAGGGCAGTTCAATTCAATTAACCAACATTTGCTGTTTCTACTCCTACTGCTTCGGCCCCCTACAGTCCCCTGCCCTCCCCTACCCTTTTCAGCTATCATATTCATATTAAATTCGAGCACTTCAATTTGTTGTTGCAGCTGCTGCTAGAGTCGAGGGCACTCCGGTTTGTTGTTTAAGCGCTAATTAGCAAATGTCTGCAGGAAAATGTCTCGACTTTAACTCAGCTCTCTGACACAGTTCATAATTTCATATACTTATATATATTTTTTTTCTGCCACGCCCCTCGCCCGCCAGGCATACTCTCATCTCTCATCCATCTATTGCAACTTCCCACTTTGGCACGCTAATGAGCAGAACGTGAGCATTTTCAGACTTTTCGCCGACTTACTTTTAGCTCTGTGGCAATTTTCTTGAACAACCTGTGTACAAGTTTTTCCTGTTTGACTTGATTACCCATTAAATGCTGAGCGCTAAGGATGTGATGAGCCTAAGTGGATATAGTGCTACTTGAAGTGAAATGATAAGACTTTGTCTTATAAAATATATTCGATGTTAACTTATAGGATAATATTGATAAGATATAAGAATAAGGATACTAACACTAAAACAAATATAAATACCAATAATAGTAATACTACTTCAATCCTAATACTAATTCCAATACTAATGATAATGCTAGTACCTATGCTAATACAAATACTGTTAGCAATAATAATAATTATACTTTAATCCTAATACTAATTACAATGCTAATGCTAGTACCTATGCTAATTCTACTACCAAGGCCAATGCTAATGCGAATGCTAATGCTTTTGCTAATGCTAATGCTAGTGCTAGTGCTAGTGCTAGTGCTAGTGCTAGTGCTAGTGCTAGTGCTAGTGCTAGTGCTAATGCTAATGACAATGCGAATGCTAATGCTAATCCTACTGCAAATGGTAATGCTAATGCTAATGCTAATGCTAATGCTAATGCTAATGCTAATGCTAATGCTAATGCTAATGCTAATGCTAATCCTACTGCAAATGGTAATGCTAATGCTAATGCTAATGCTAATGCTAATGCTAATGCTAATGCTAATGCTAATGTTAATGCTAATGCTAATGATAATGCTAGTGCTAGTACTAATGCTAATGCTAATGCTACTGCCAATGCTAATACTAATGCTAATTCTACTGTGAATGGCAATTCTAAAGGTAATGCCAATGCTAATGCTCATGCTAATGATACTTCTAATGCTCATGCTAATAATAACTTTAATGCTAATGATAATGATAATGCTAATGTTCTTTTTTTTAATTTTCTAATGCCAGTTCTAAAGAAAATTCGAATACAAATACAAATACTAATACTAAAACTTATACTTATGCTTAAACTAACAAATTGCTTAACTTCTCTATATATCCATATATATATAAATTTACAGAATATCTTCTAGTTGGATAATCTGCCATAGGTGCATTCACCTGACTCCCCTCTAAAGTTGTTTGTTTATAACTCTGCACTGTCGGTATTTAATTAAAGCATGTTCCACTTATTCATACACAGAGTACTATAACGGTTAATGCACTCACAATTGTCTATGCATTGTTGTTGTTGCAGTTGTTGTTGCAGTTGTTGTTGCATGTGCTGACACATTTGTGCATTAAGTGTCAACTGTCAACGTGTTTGCCGTATGAAATTTGCATAAAAAAATATTTTGCCAGCTCAAACAAAATTATTTGTACATAGTTTTATCACTTCATGTATATGTGTGTGTCTGTGTGTGTGTGTGTGTGTGTGTGTATGCCATGACATTTAACTGATGTTTTCGTTTTTTTTTTTTTTTTTATATAGTTAGTGGCAGCAATTAATTCAACAATGCAAATTAAATGTTCTACAACAATTGGTTACAAGTTTTTTAACCAGCGCCCAAGCAGACGTGTTGTCGTTTTTAATCAGTCTCTAGCACCAGTTGGGAATTGCAAGCAAGCATCAGCTAACCAACAAACATTGATTATTCATGTGGCGTGCATTTGGGACGTTTGCGACGTGTTTTTGTCCAGAATACCTTTTGACTGGCTGTTGCTGGCTATTCTGTAGCTACAAATTGTTTTTATTGCGTCACTTATATGATTAGAAGAATCAAAAACAAAATAAATAAAATAATATTATTCAACTAATATTAATATTATTAATATATAATAAATTAGAACAAAATATAAATGAATAACAAAAAATTCATAGAATACAAAATTATAAAGAACTTTTTAAAATAAAATTAATTGACAAAATCTCAGATTCAAAACAAAATATAAATAAACTATATAAATCTAAAAAAAAAATATCATAGAATAAATAATTATAAAGAATTTTTTAAAATAAAATTAATTAGAAAAATCTCATTTGAGTATAAAAAATAAAAATAAATTATTATAATAAAAAATAAATAAAATAAAAAAAAAATAATACTACTAATATTTTTATATA
The DNA here is from genome assembly GCA_035045965.1 of Drosophila aldrichi. Taxonomy (NCBI): domain Eukaryota; kingdom Metazoa; phylum Arthropoda; class Insecta; order Diptera; family Drosophilidae; genus Drosophila; species Drosophila aldrichi. The sequence continues at coordinate 7,234,638 of JAWNOM010000161.1, forward strand.
AATTAAAAAAATAGGGTTATGATAAAATATAATTTTAATTATAATATTACAATCATAATAATAATTTCATTTTAAAATATATATTTTTTTTAATAAAAATAAAATTATAAAATATTAATATATTTTTTGTTTTACATTTATTTATTTTACTTGTAAAATATTTCTAAGCACACTCTTAGTATTTTCCTTTTTACAATTAGAATAATAATATTATAATATTATATATTAACAAAATTATATCAAATATTATTTTTTGTTTTGAATAATAAAAGTTTATTTTATCTCTAAATTTTGTGAATAATTTCTAAGCACTCTTCTTTAATATCTTCCTATTTTCTCGATAAGTAAATTAAAAATATTTTATTAATATGTATAAACTTGCTCTTTAAATCACATTACACTAAATGCCAAAGGCGTTGTCAGGCTGTTTTTATTTGATTTATTTTGAGAATATTCCAAAGAGCAAAATAACCTATAGGCCAAGCTCCAAGCTCTTGGCAAAGTCTGTTATACCTACACATAAATATTAATATATACATATATATTTGTATATATATATATGAATCATCCATGTTTAACAGATTTATTTGACTTGCCTATAATCTAAGCTACGACTGAAGCTGGAGCGGCAAGACGTATATAGGCTAGACAGGTAATAAGTTGTTCATACAGACAGAAATACATTTGCCCAGCCCTTTAGCTCAGCTAAGCTAAGATATTTTGCCAGTTTGTTTGGCAACGTTGCGTATGCGTCACCTGGCTAGCTGGCTGGCAGACAAGCGAGCAAACAAACAAACAGCGACATAAACAAACAAGCCAAAACGAACATATGGCAAATGACGACGCCAATGGCAAACGATGTCGCCAGCAAAATGACAAAAAATTACAATTGCGTTTGGCTCACTCTCTCTCTGTCTCTCTCACTCTCTCACTCTCTCTGTCTCTCTACTAGTGCGTGTTTTCTTTTTGCCTTATGTCACGCAGAGGAGTTGGTACAATTTTATTATCATTTTGTTACGTGTGTTTTTACAGCCAACAGCAATAACAATACTCTCTCTTGGCTGACTAACTGCCATGGCAGTTTCAGTATATTTGTGGTTGGCATAAGGTGCGTATACGTTGCGTATACGTGATGTGTGATTATCTCGTTGGCAAGCATTTTTGCTGCTAGCATTGCATTGCGCATGAAATTGAAATACTTTTCTGATATTTTTAGTAGAGCAATTCATGCAACTCTCTCTCTCTCTCTCTGCTGATTATTGAAATATTAATATTATATTAATGTGATTTTTTTACTGTTGCTTGATGTAAAGCACATTTGATGCCGCACATGTGAAATCTTGACCAACACGAATTAATAATAATTATGCATTATTTAACATGCATATATTTATGCAAGAGTATATTTCAAGTATTGCCTGATATCTGTATCGTTTTTTAAGCTCATTTTATCAATGAATATTGTGATATAATAATAATAATAACAATAATTACACTGATTAATGCATATTTCCATGAACGTACACACAATTGTGTAACCACTAGAGAGCTCACTCACACTTGCAGAAATTGTCAGACGATGATTTTCTTATGAACGACATGAAATATGTGTATTTAATACCTTTAAACATTATTAATTCCATAGTAACTAAATGGGATATATAGAATATATATGTATATATGTTAGGTTAGGTATGCTCATGTGAATAAGAGCTTCCAATTGCTCGCAAATAACTGTTGATGGTTTCTCGAGAGCTGCAATTAGGTGGCCTTTATTGAGTGTCTGAGGAAAAACTTGATTCATAAGAAAATAAAACACAAAAAAGACAATTGAAATAAAAAATAGTATTTAATGTTTATATAAATAAATAAAAATATTATATGTTAACATAAATATAAATAAATATTACCTTATATTAAATAATTATTATAATATTATATAAATATGACATTATATGATAATATATTATTTTTAATTTCTTTTTTTCGCTTTATTATTTAGCAAAAAAAAAATATTTTTTAAATAAAAATCTTATATGTTTACATAAATATAAATAAATATTGCTTTATATTAAATAAATTAATTATATAAATATCACATTATATGATAAAATATTATTTTTAATTCCTTTTTTTTTGCGCTTTATTATTTTTTTTTTTTTTTTTTTTTAATACTTGTGTAATACTTATACATAAACAACAATTTTTTCTAAGATAAGACAAACTGTAGTTGCTTTACCAATGCTAAACTAAAGAAATAACATAAAAATATAAAATAAAATAAAAAAAAATGTCACTTAACTTTGTCAAAACTTGTTCTTAAATTTATGAGAAACAAACAGCAAAACTGGTATAAAATTCAGGCCAAAATCAAATTATTTAATGGCTAACAACAGTCGTATGGCTGCAAGGGTATTTAAACTTTAGCAGTTCTGACCAAAAAAAAATACATTTTAATTCTGTTTATATACCAGTTCTTCTTCTTCTGCTTGCGTTTCATTTCGTCTCTCTCTTTTTTTTTACGTTCAGTGCTCGGTCTGTTGGCGCGGCACGTGGTTGCGTGTGCTGATTATTTAAAAATTTATGAAGCCAACGAAGCACAGCTGAAAACTTTTCAACAAAACTAAACAAAAGTGCAGCAGGCAGGGAACGACGACAACAGCGAAGACAACAGCGGGGAGTAACGTAACAAACACGAGCAACATCAACAACAACAACAACAACAATAAAAGCAACGATGTGAGCGTGTTTTATGCTGCTTTCGTCGAGCTTTAACCACAGACGCTAGCCGGGACAACCAGCCACCGTGACATGGCACGCCCCTTCGCCGGTAGCCACCTTACCACTCTGGGTCCTTACGTCCGTCCGTCCATCCGTCCTGCCCCTGCTCCTGCCCCTTGGCCATTGCCTGCATTGATAATGTGCAGCGTGGAAAAAGTTTTCAACATAGTTTGCTACTTAACTCGAGCGTAATAATAAAAGTGCTAAATCTTTGGCTATATTCACTTTGTGAGCAGCCCAATGGGCGCGTGGGGCGTGGCATTGCCGCAAATATTAACAAAACCACAAAAGAAACGCATTAAACTAAAGCTCGGCGGTGGCCGGCGATGTCGGCTTGCTTCAAAAAGGTGAAAGGTGAACGAAAGCAAAGCGAAAGCAATTAAAACCAAATGCAGCATGCAACAGCAACAACAACAACAACAACAACAGTAATCAGAACATATCAAGCGAAAACAAAGAAGAGAACAAATAAAAATGTATATACATATATACAGATATATTCTCTTTATGCTTTCTTAATGATATCCCAGAAATGGGTAATATAAAAGAGCCAAGCGGGAATAACCGGAGCCAGAGCAAACGGTTTTAATGCAGCAACAGAAAATGTGAAACGAATTGAATTCACTTTGCAATCGAGACAAAATTAAGAAAGGCAATCAACCTCATATTGAGAAATACTAGATTAATGCAGGTCGTATAAATTCTTTATAAGTTACCCAGCAAATTTTGTTCTGAAAAACTGCAAATAAAAAGGGAATTTAATTGCAATTTTATCATAAAACTACTTCAGTTTAATACAGCTGGAAAAATTATATTCAGCATTCACTTTTCATAGACTGTGCTTTGCCAATGGTTTTTATTTATTTTTTTTTTTTTTATGTAAATTATGCCGCTTTGGGTTTTTTTCAATAAGAAACATTATATGGAAAAACATTGTTCACTTAAAAAAACTTTTTAAATACTACTAAATAATGTTAACTATAAAAAAATATATATATACAAACCTAAGAAAACCATTTTTTTATTTTCGATTTATATATTTTTTAATTTATATAATGGCAAATAGCAAACAAAAAATATAATAACTATAATAATAATAAAATTAATTTTGTTTTTAAATAAAAATGACAAATAGTAAAAAAGAAAATAACCAAAATAATAAAATTATTTTTTTTTTAATAAAAATACATCCGCATTGCAGATTTAATATTTAGCTAGTATTTAAAACAATTTACATTTATATAATGTCAAATAGCAACAAAAATAAAATAATAAAATAGATTTTTTTTAATTAAAAGATATCCGCATTGCAGATTTTACATTTAATTAGTATTTAAAGCACTTAAAGAAGAATAAACTGTTTTAGAAACCATTTTTAATATTCCTAAAAATTTCATGAAACCAAAAAAAAAGCTTACCAAAAGGCAAAATTAATTTCACACAATATTAATGTAGCTTCCACACAGAAACCAATAGCCGGAAATCCTCTTAAATATCTGACTTCCTCTCTCTCTCTCTCTCTCTCGCTCCCTCTCTTTCTCTCTCGCTGCCTCTCTCTCCTGTGCTTTGATTATCCACGGCAATGCGCCTGAAGCGCGAATGATGCTGAAAATTTGTGTCAAATCAAATTATTTTCAAAATTCTATTAAGAGTAGCAAAAGCGGCAAATGATTACAGCTGGCGCGGATTCGTTAACAGAATATGCAGATATATTAACAGAGAGAGGGGGTAGAGCGAGACCAGTAAAAAGATAGAGAGAGAGAGAGAGAGAGAAGGCAAAGAGTGAAAGCTCTTTGGCAATTTATGGCAGCGCACAAAATTCGTATAACCAAATAAATTTGGTATTTTTGCAATTGGAGCTACGAAAATAGTGCTATGGATATATATATCGGATATATATGTGCAGAAATCACAAAACATCGGCTGGGGAATCGATGTAAAACAAACCAAAAATAAAAGTAGAAAAAAAAATGTGTAAAGTTCATTTAATAAATACTTTTTCGTGATGAATTCGATTGCTGCCGTGCAAATGTTCGTTCTCTGGCACGTATATTTCTTTGTTATTTTATTACTCTCATTTTTCAATAAATTTGATTACGCGGCGCTTTGTGATTATTGGCGCGTGAAAAAATAAATTTAATTTTTGCTGCTTTTCGTAGATGTATGCATGAATATATATACATACATATATATATATACATATATATATATTTTTGTTGGGGCCAAACCTTACCTAAGCTGGTCTGTCATAAAATGTATTTGGCCGCTGGACGCCAGGGGGCGCCACCGGCTGAGCGGCTCTGTTCCGTGTGCTCGTAAAGTTCGCACCAAAATAAATAATAAACTCGCCTTTCGGTTTTCACCCAGAAATTTGTTACAATTTTGTTGTTCTTCCTGCTTTTTTGCCTTTGAGCTGGCTATGCTACCTTTCTTTTTATAGACTTGTTAGAGGTACTCTACATTTGTCAGGTTGCTTGCGACGCTTGAAGAGATTCTGCTCTGTTCATGTAAATCTCTGCTGCAAGAAATCATAAGGAAAGGTATTACTTTGTTATTCTATCCCACTCTCTATGCTCGCTCTCCCTCTCTCTAGGTCACAAAAATTGAAATTTCCTTTGCATATTCGTTTACATATGTTTGTCCTGCTCTTTACTTTCTCTTAACTATCTTAATTCGATTGCACATTTCTTAGCAGCTTCTGCCATTTGTGCATCATGCTGCTCTTCGCGAAGAGAGCTTTGCTAAAAGAGAGTAAGATAGCATGTGTCTCACTCTCACATCAAGCAATTGCTATAACTGTTTCACTCTCGTGGATAGCACTCTCATTCGCTTCAGCAGCAGCTATATCTGTCTCACTCTTGCTAATTAGAGGCTACTAAGCAGCTTTCTTCCAACTTGAGTAAATGCAGTTCTACTCTAACCATAAGACACTCTCTTAGGCTAATCATAGCATCTATATTAATTTATTTTGTATTTTAGTAGCCAGTCCATGTAGAGTACCAAAACTTCGTTTTGTTTGCGTTGCCTCGTTATTTTTTGTCGCCAGTTTTGTGTCCATTGGCCGTCGCTGATAAGCTCGACGCGGGCTTGTATTGCCAGCGCGTTTTATTTATGATTTTTGCTTTGCTTTACATTTATGCAGGAGTACATACAAACAAGCACACACACACACACACATACACACATTTATATTTAATGGAGTTTTGTGCACGCCTTCTGATCGCTGATTGGATGAGGCGAAATGCAATTTTATGGCGCTTAATTCTTAAATCCATTCTTATCAGGTATATAGCACGGCCCGGCTTATTACTTTATCACTGTAAAATTAAAATTCCTATCGCTGTGCTCTCGCTCTTGCTCTCGCTATGCTGTTATTTTATGTAAATCAAATTGAGGCTGGCCGCTTGAAGTGGACATGACATGAATGCATAAACAGAACGTTTATACAATTAATTCATATATATAAAATACATACATACATATATATATATACTGATATTAATTGTATAAACGTTATGCAAGTACGTTTAATTGCCCGCCACGCCCACAGAGCACATTTTGTTACCTGCCGCCCACTTGCATAATAATGCCAATTTTTATTGTGTGGCTTTGGCGTTAATCCAGTTGCCATGAATAGCCAGAAAGAGGAAGAAAAAAGAAAAAAAGGGCTCATTACATTAATTAAATTGTGGATTATTTATGCAAAATAAAATATGCATTAATTTAAATATTGTAATGCCAGCATTAAAATGGCTTAGCTATGTAAATGGATGGGCAATGTCGTTGAATGCCAGTTATGTGTGTGTATGTGTATGTATGTTTATGCAGATGTGAATGTATGTATATGTGTATGCAGAGACTGAAATCAAAGGCCGTGCTTGCATAAAATCTCTGCTTTGCATAGCTTGAGTTATTAAATTAAATAATAAACAAAGTGAAACATATGTTATAAATGTTACATTAATATAATATATATAATAAATAATATAAATAAAATATGAATATAATATATAATAAATAATCTAAATAAAATACAAATATAAATGTAATCAAAATAAAATATAAATAAATATACATATAAAATAAGTATAAAATATATTCATGTATATTTTTATATATTAATAATTCAATTATACAACTCATATTTATTATTTCTGGCAGAGGCTCTCAATTTCTCCAATTATTTATTTATTTGTTTTATTTTATTGTATTTTATTTATTTATTTATTTATTGCGGCTTCTTTTCTTAGACTTTATAGCGCAGTCGTCATTTATTTATTTATTTATTTATTTATTTTTTTTTTTCTCTCTCTCTTACATATAAAGGCAATTTCTTTAGTCAAATCTCCCTTTGCTCTTTTGCATATTAAAATCTCGATATATTTATTTGCCTTGCCTTTGCCCGCAAGCCCATATGAAGCATAAAATGAGAAAATATTTGTTAGCCATTCTATATATTCAAAAGATATCTGCTCAATACCTTTACATTTTCTTTACATTTCCCTGCTAATATTTGCCAATTTGCTTATTTTCCGCTGCTGCCTGGCCTTTTTATACTCATTCACGAAGTGAATTAGTATATTGGTTTTGTGCAATGTCCGTCTTGCTGTCCGTCCGTCTGTCCGTCTGTCCGTCTGTCCGTCTGTCCGTATGAACGCAGTTCATTTCGGCGCTATTGAAGCTAGAGACTTGAAATTTGGAACACATACTCGTGTATAACTCCGATTAATAAAGTGTTAAAATTTTCCCGATCCGCCCACTAGGGGCGTGGCAAATCGGAAAATGCATTTTCCGATATACCAGAAGTCATGTTAGTTGAAGAGCTAGAAAGCTGAAATTTGGTATGTAGATGCGCGTTGACTACCCAAGTCCAAAAAGCTATGGTGGATATATCTACGCCCATTGGGGGCGTGGCAAATCGGATAAAACTGTATCTCCTAAAGTTCTAAAGCTAGAACGTTGAAATTTTGCGCGTGAGCTAATGTTATGATTCTATAATGACTGCTGAAAAATTGATATGTCTACGCCCACTAGGGGCGTGGCAAATCGGACCTGAAGATATAGTTATTTTCCCGATTTTGCTATATTTTAGGCATTATTGATGCTAGAGACCTGAAATTCGGTATATATACGCGGGTTGACCACCCAAGTCCAACGAGCTATGGTGGATATATCTCCGCCCAAAGGGGGCGTGGCAAACCGCAAAAGTTTATATCTCCTAAAGTATAAGAGCTAGAAGCTTCAAATTTAGATAGTTGTGTTACTGGTAACCTCCTATATCGATTCCCTAAAAATAATTTTTACGCCTCTTTGGGGGCGTGGCATATCGAAAAATACCCTGTAATTTTCACATTTTTGGAGCGTAAGCATCCAAACTTTACATTTAGACTACTGTTAGCTCGTTCTACGATCTGGCCAAAAATGAGATGTCTACGCCCACTAGGGGCGTGGCAAATCGAGAAAAGCTGCATTTTCTGCAGACTAGAGCTAAACTTAGATACTGAATTGCTGATGGGATGTGAATGAGTATCCCGCAGTCGGTAACGCCCGACTGCAACGTTCTTACTTGTTTCATTTGAAAATTGCATTGCTCTGCATTCAATGCAATGAAATAAATAAATATATATATTTATCAAGGAGAGCTCATGCCTCAAAGGCTCAGAGTTTCATCTTAATGTAATATTAGCTTAGAGTAGATAAAAAAAATCAAAGAACTGAACTGAACTTTTGCCTAATATATATATTTATATAAATTGGATTAAGGACAACCCCCTCTATAAGATGGCTTATTAAATTTTCTATTTTTATGCTCTAATCTAATAATTTGTAAATATATAAACTATCTCTATTGATAGCCATTTATGTATGTATTCCACATCATGTGCAAATATTTTAGTATAAATAAATAAATCTTTGGTATTGATAACCTGCGCTCGCCCCACTCGCCCCTGCCACAGAGCAATAAAAAAATTTTGAATTGCAAAATAAACGCAAACTAGCTGTGAATAATGCGCGGGATGCGCACTTATTCCAAATAGAAGAAGTCATGATTTCTGCCCGTAACAACTCGAGCTAGCCGTGTCGCCTCTAAAACTCAATTCGACGAAACACTTTCGCCCTTTATTTTTATTTTTTTCTGCTGTGTGTTTTTTTATTTTTTATAGCTAGCAATAAAAATAATAAAAATCGACAGCTTTATTTATGGCGCATGTTTTATCTCTGCATGGCAGCAGCAGGAGCAGCAGCGGCAGGAGGCGGTTAGGTGGCAGCAGGAGGAGGCGCTGTGAGGCTGTGCCCCCTGTCGCAGGCTTGGCCACTCCTTTTTGTAGTTTTACCGTTGACACAATTTCGATTTTAGCCGATTGCTGCTGCAGCTGTTGATGACTGACTGCGAGAGAGAGAGAGAGAGAGAGAGAGGGAGAGAGCTGCACGAGGGGCTTTGGCGTGGCTTGCCTTGGCTTGGCTTGGTTCGGCTTGGTCTGGCTTGCCACTGCATGCCACTTTTTACGATGCAAATCGAGCAATTTGCACTTTTATCGCACGAACGGGACTTTGCACGCTTAACACTTGCGTGATTTATGTGCGCAGCGGCGTTGCTTGGTTAGGTAGCTGGGCGTGGCAGCAACACCAACTGCAATTGCAGCTGTATCTATATCTATATATCTATATATCTGTATCTGTATCTGCATCTGCAACTGCAACGGCATCGGCATCTGGCTTAGATAATCCGTAAAGTGTCAGTTAACACTTCATTTGTCTATGTCGCCTGCAGCCAAATTCGAATTCGCATAAGAATTCAATAGCTCTGCGCGTTTACGCTCGACTCGACCATCATTTAAATGGGCATAATTAATGCGGCTATTAGCTATTAGCTCCCAGCAGCAGCAGCAGCACCAGCTGTTGACTATTCAAATAGTTTTAAGAGCGCTACGCTGTCACGCCCTACCGCCCCCGACTGGCAGCAAGTTTATTGGCATTGTCAATGTGCTGGAAGCAAGTTTGTTCACTTGCAAGTAATTGAAAGTCATTCTTTATGCAATAATAAATGAGTTTATCGCACACTTGGCCAGCCTCTCCCTCTCTCTATCTCTCTCTCTCTTTCTCTGGCAGGCACATCAAAGTCTCCATCTATCTCGGCCATGGCAACAGCTTCAATTTCAGTTTGCCGCTTTGAAGCGTCACTTTGATGCATGCGGCCGCAGCTGGCGCAGCGCCAAGCCAAAGGCTAAAGCTAAAGCTGCACAGCTGTATCTGCACAGCTGTCTCTCTCTCTCTCTCTCTCTCTATCTCTCTCTCTGAATTGGTATAAACAACTGATTGCTGGTCGTTTGAGCGCCATTAGCCCCTTACTGCTTACCCCTTATAGCCAACAAACGCTGCACGGCGGAGCTGACCGTGTCTCGACACATTGCCAGTTCATCACACGGGCCCAATGACGGATTTACTTTCGGTTTGACTTGACACCAATGGCCTCAATGTCTGTCTCCCTTTTGTCTATCACCAGTTGTGTGCGGGAATGTATGTGTGTGTGTGTGGTTGTGTATGTCCAACAAATGTTTGCAAATCTCTGCACAAACTGCTGCCATCAAAGTGCTTTACAAGCGCCATCTCTTCTGGTCAGCTGCCTGAATGCCCCAATTGACGGCTGGAGCTGGAACTGGAGCTGGAGCTGGAGCTGCTCTCAGTGTGCACTCAAGCTGAAGTTTTTAATTTCAATTGTGTGTGTGTGTGTTTTTTTTTTCTACCTCCTTTATATGCATATATATTTTAATTCGCTATAAATCTAATTAGTGAAATCAAAAGCTAATCATGCGTTAACAATTTATGCCCATCCGTTTCATTCCAGCATAAATTTCACAGCCATTCCACGCCCAAGCGCACAATTTTCCTCATTATTGGGGGAAGCCAACAAAAACAAGTAAGAAAGCTCTAGTCAAGACTGCTCGACTAGCAAATCCCCTGAACAAATCATTGAAGCAGCAGAGAGCGTTCCCATTGGTCACTTGTAGCTCGACTGTAGCGAGAGAGACAGTACTTCAGTAAAAGCAAAAGCAAGGAGAGAAGAAGAGCAGAAGATCATTAAAGTTGTCTATGTGTATGCAGCAGTTCTCATTTCGTATTTGTATTTAGGTAAAACGAAGCTAGAATGCTCACAGCAGCAGAGAGCGTTCCCAGTGCTCACTTGAAGGTCAACTGCAAAAAGCTCTATCTGCCGTCGGGCTTCACATTTGAGAGAGACACTGCTTGAGTAATAGTGGGCATATATAAAACGCAGCAGACTTATAGTTGTAGTAGTAGAAGTAATGGTTATAGTAGTAGGACTTATAGTAATAGTAGTAGGACTTATAGTTAAAGTAGTAGGACTTATTGTTATAGTAGTAAGACTTATAGTTATAGTAGTAAGACTTATAGTTATAGTAGTAAGACTTATTGTTATAGTAGTAAGACTTATAGTTGTAGTAGTAGAAGTAATAATTATAGGAGTAGGACTTATAGTTATAGTAGTAAGACTTATAGTTATAGTAGTAAGACTTATAGTAGTAAGTGCTCACTTGAATGTCAACTGCAACGACTTTGCACTGCAGTGCTTGAGTAAAAGTTAAAGCAAGGAGAGAAAAAGAGCAAAAGATCATTAGAGTTGTCTATGTGTAGGCAGCAGCTCTCTTTCGGTATGTGTATGTGTAAAACGAAGCTAGAGTGCTTACAGCAGCAGAGCGCGTTCCCATTGCTCACTTGAATGTCCACTGCAACGAACGCTACCTGCCGTCGGGCTTCACATTTGAGAGAGAGAGAGAGAGACAATGCTTGAGTAAAAGTGGATTTACGTATATAAAAGGCTGCAGCTGCAGCATTTCTTCAGTCGTCCAGGCCTGGTGGGGGTCAGCGCAACGAAGTGAAGGTGAGTGTGTGATCGATCAGCTTAGCATTAAAGACGTAGAGGAATTACGTAAATGAAATAAGTGGAGGAAATACTTAGAAGAAAGTGAAAATATTTGGAAGAAATATGTAGTGGGAATACTAAGAAGAAATAGACAGACGAATAGTACTAAATTGACTCAGCTCGTCATCCTGATCAAGAAAATATATTCTTTGTGGGGTCTGCTACGCCTTCTTCTGCCTGTTACATGTATTTCAACAAAACCATTATACCCTGATTTCCCATTGAAAATGGGTTCAGGGTATAATAATCTCAAAAAAAGTTTAAAAAATAAATCAAATAAAATAAAACATAAATATCTGTTGCATAAATAAAGTCACTTGTTTTTCGCTCATCCCTCTCTCTGCCTCCTTCTTCGTTAACATAATAAATTATTAAAAAGTAAAATGCTTTACATATTTTTTGCCTTTGAATTTTCTTTATTTATTTATTTGTTTGTCCACTCTTGGCTTAATTGGTATGGCTATAATACTTTATTTTATTTTTTTTATTTTTATTTTTTTTTTTTTATGGAACAAACCAAGCGCAGCTTGTCAGCTTTTTATGCAACGAAATTTCATATGCGACAAATAAATACATTTTCACTGTATTCAGATGCTTGACTCAAAGCATCGCATAAAATGCAGATTTTTACCAATTGTCATGAATAAATTTTCAATGAAAAACGAAATAGAAAAATATTTAACATGCGAGTGCTGTAATTATAAAGTGCTAGAGATGGCCATGCATTTAACTGCTCTATATATTCGGTATTCGGAGTGCGTCTAACTAAAACTTTTATAGTCTTTGGTGGTGGGCGTGGCCAAGGGGCCATAAACAACAGTCACTCACTTTGTTTCATAGGCCATTAAAATTTTACGCCCCATTTTATAATGATTTCCAACAATGATGTGCAAATGGGGCGCCAGATAAACGACTGATTTCAATTTGAGATGCGAATGCGCTTAATTGAATTCGCGCGAGGGCTGCTTAATTAACGAGTGGCCAAAATTTTACATTGGCAGCGTGAAACAAATCAAAGTTGTTAAAAAATATATATATACACCTCGATTTATATACATATATATGTATATAGATGTATTGTGTACTAAAATAAGTTTTAAGGTTAATGCAATGCAAATTCCGTCAGTGCTGCGCATTATCAAGTAGCCGTACCGTTGCCCAAAAGTTGTCCCGCCCGGCCGGCCGGGCCGTCAAATATTTGCGCAAAAATTTATAGCACGCGCTTGTTGCTGAAGCAGGTTTTTCAGATAAGGCGGAGAGCCTGGGCAGCAGCAGCACCAAAACAAAACAAAAATAATAATAAATAAAAAACAAAAGCAAAAAAACGAAAAGTTGACAAACAATGCGTCGAACGGGCCAACAGGAAGAAAAATAAAATAAAACAAAATCAGGTTAAAATTAAAATTTCGCATGAATAAACCAAACAAGTGCGAACAATTCAGCGCCCAGCTGTGCCATGCTCTGCGGGGCATATCAATGTGGGCGTGGCAAATAGTCAAATTGTTAACCTAATAAAAATCATGGTCTAGTTGGGACTCAGATATTTAAAAAAAAAAAAAAATTATTCCTTAACAAAGTATGTCTATAGCTGAAAATCTGAAATTAAAGATTTTTTATTAATATGGAATATATATTCTATTTTTTAATAAAATAAAATATTAATAAATAAATAAATGTACTATAAAAAATAATTAAAGCTATTTCTATCTGAAATCTGAATATATATTCTCTTTCTTAATAACAAACATATTTTATTTTTATATATTAAAAAAAATAATAAATAAATAAATTTTATTTAAAATTTTACTGAAACTATTCCTAACTGAAAACAAACAAATATTGTATTAAATATTGTTGACTTTAAAACTCTTACTTCCTTTTGCATAATTTTCCCTTGAATAACATTCACCCATCCATTTTTCACAATTTTCTCTCAGTTTCCAACTCTTCACAACAAATATGCCCGCTCAGCTATTTGCGAACAGTGCATTGTAACAAAATGGCAACAAAAACGTAAACCTGACACAAGCCGGAACGATAACGAGTAGCTACCCACAGCAAAAGTCACGTTTCATACGCAAAATTATGAAAATGCCAAAAAACAAAAAAACAAAAAAGTGGCGCATAATTTTGAACTTTTAGCCAAATAGCCCCCAACAACTACCCCTAACAGATTTTGGCCAGCCCAGAGTCCTGCGCAGCCTGCCATGATGGAACTAACCATCCTCATCAGGCTGTGCATATTAGACACACTTGATTGGGCTGGCCAAATGGGGCGATTTTAATTAATTCATCAGCTGATGCGTTCAGCGATGTGTAGCAAGAGTCCCATAAGTGGAATGCTAATCTCTACAGGGTATACTTGAGAGGAACAAAATCAAATTCATAGAGATTTCAACTCTCAGATCAAAGTTGCCACAGAGCAATTAGGAGAAACAGCTAAAAATCAACATTAAGTTCATTAAAGATTTTTATTTGTCTGCTGCTGGTGCCGTCGCTGCTGCTGCTGTTGATTTAACTAATGCCATTCATAAATATTTTGTAAATTACTTAAGATTTCGCATAATTTGAAGGCCGCTTGGCATGCGGATTGACAGTGGCTGTCACGGCTTTGGCTTAATTAGAAACTCGTCGTTCAAGCCCGCAACTCAACAGCTGTAGAGCAGCGAGACAGGCGTCTCATCCTTTCCCAATGTCCTGGCAGTTGCTCTGTCAACGGCTTAATTCAAATGCCACGACAAGGGCAGCATGAACATCAGCGAGAAGTGGGGAGGGATAGTCGAGAGGCCAAGGAGAGGAGAGGCAGTGTGAAGGCCTGCCTTTGTTAGGCACCCAGCAGGCACTCTGGCATTTTCCCCGAATGGACGTGGGACTTATGCTTTCGTACACTCATTAAAATTCAACAAAATTGTTGCCAAATTAACTCAAACATAAGCGAGCAATAAAATTTCCATATTTTCCCTTGCCACCAAGACGAAAACACACAAACACACACACACACACACACATAGCCGTGGGAAGAGAATTGACAAAGTGGTTTGCCTCCTTGCGGCTGGTTTCAGCCAGCGATGCCAGCGTTGCCAGCGGCCCAACCCTTCTTTATCTAGCTGGGTGACAGCTTCGCAAATCCTTAAAAATGAGACGGCCCAAAAACTCGGCTGAAACTACGCATTGGAAATACAAATATTGAAACGCCAGAAGCGAAAGCGGCTTTATTTAAAGTGTTAATTACGTGCTGGAGCTTAAAATGGCCAAAAGCAAACATATTCTAGCTACAGCCTTGCGGAAAGTCCTTTCAAGTCCGTCCACCTTTATTGTGCGGTTTGCCACACGTGTCCCATATCAATGCACACACACACACACACACACACACATTTATATATATACGTTATTATACCTTTTTTCTAAGAAAACTAAGCCTAGCCATGGCCTTGCCCACACACTTAAAGCTGAATGATTTGGCCTTGGCTTGAATGAGTTTTCAAGATTTAAAAAAGTTTGAAAATGAAATGTGCTTTGTGCAAAAATTTTAGATAAATAAGGAAACTTTCGTAATAAATAGATTAATAATTCATAAGTATGTAATATACATAATATATAAACAAAATTAACCATATTTGGTGTCCCCAAATGTTATAATTTCTTAATAAATATGCAACTTTAATAAATAATATATAAACAAGATTTATGTACTTACGTCAGCTTCCAAGAGTCAATCATATTATGCCTCTCCAAATGCTGCTAAAACAATAATGATGGCAGCTTAAATCAGAACAGTGCAGCTATGTCCGCTTGCAAGCATTCACATCCCTTCTCGCTCGCACCCACAAGCCTACTGCTGGTCTTGCGCACAGTTCTTCTGTATTTATGTATGCGCGCTCCACTTGAACTTTCTTCTCGCTCATACCTGACAAACTGCTTGCGAGCGTGATCAGCTGCAGTGATTGGTCAGTCAGGCAACAGCAACGCTTTCTTATATTAGAGTCACTTACAGGCAACGAATACGAACACTAATACATACGTCTTAGTCCCGATCAGTATGCCAAGAGCGCACATACACTTAACCTTTGCTGACACAGCTAGAGAGCATCTCTTTACAGTGCACGCTCTTCTCTTCTCATTCGTTTGAGGCTTAAGCTGACTTGAAATCTGTTCTTCTTCTTTCAATCGTGAGATGAAATCTGTTCTTCTTCTTTCAATCGTGAGTGCAAAGAATACTTTACATCTCTTTACAATGCACGCTCGTCTCTTCTCATTTGCTTGAGGCTTAAGCTGACTTGAAATCTGTTCTTCTTCTTTCAATCGTGAGATGAAATCTGTTCTTCTTCTTTCAATCGTGAGTGCAAAGAATACTTTACATCTCTTTACAATGAACGCTCTTCTCTTGTCATTTGAGGCTTAAGCTGACTTGGAATCTGTTCTTCTTCTTTCAATCGTGAGATGAAATCTGTTCTTCTTCTTTCAATCGTGAGTGCAAATAATACTCTATCTAGCTCGCTTACTCGCATTACATCTGCGATGCTATGCATACTGTTGAGTGGAATGAGAGTGAGTACAATTTCTTTGTAATTTTTGCTCTATTTACATGTAGACATACTTCTTCATTTAATTGACAAATCAAAGAACACTCTCGCTAGCTTGCTTACTCGCATTACACTTATTTTGTTGAGTCTGCTTTTAAGTGAAATATCATCTGGGACTGACTGAGTGCATTTCATTTGCAGCGCTGCAAACAATGAAGGAAAATAGATTAAAAAAATTGACAACGATTTCTCTTTGAATCAAATTATATTGATAATCTTCAATTTTATTATCTGCGTGGGTAAATAGCTAAAACGATTTACATAAAAAAAACTAAAAGAATTTACGACAATTGCACAAACAATTTTTTACACTTGTGCAATTCTTTCTTTCTTGTATTTTTTGCACAGATTTCAGCAATTGCAAATAAGATTAATACTTTTCAATTCGCTCTGAGCTGAGCTGAGCTGAAACCGAATAGAAAGTTTTCCTTAGAAATTCTTTTTGGCGGTGTCAGTGACACCGTTACAACTCGAACTTTTCGCACAAAGCCTTCAGATTTTATTCCATTTCTTGGTGTACTTTCTATTTATAGAAACGAGATTTTGGTCTATTTGATTCAGTTTTTTTGGCACTCTTTTCGTGTATGACCTTTTCCATTGCTTTCATCTTGGCAGGACTTCAAGAGTTCTTTTAGGGCCACTGCACAGTGGGCGAAACGGCTGATTTAGCGGCGATTAATTAATAACTCCTGCAAAAATGATGCTATTTTTGTACGGATACTTTTGTTTTGTAGATAAATTATATACACATCAGAATTAATGTAAAAAAAATTTTTTCATTAAGTGAAAATATAAAAAAAAAATTTTTTTTTAAGATAGTGTAAGCCCGTTCTATTCGATGTCTGGTCATTTTCGCTCAATTTTAAGGAATTTCAATACATTTGTAATACTTCTTTTTATTTGCTATTACTTTAGAAATATATATATAAACCATCAAAAAAAATTCAAATAAATAAGACAGCAATAACATTTTTAAAAAAGTTATGGAAAGTGCCTTTCGCTAATGCGAGCATGTTCTGCAGAGTAATGTTCAATCGAGCAACTATGTTTTTTTTTTTTTTTTTTTTTTTTTTTTAAAAAAAGCATACATTTATTTCATCAATCCATATATCGTAAATAGTACCGACTTCAACAATTTTATTTATTTATTTATTTATTTTTTTTTTTTTTGCTTAATGTTTTTTAAATTTATTCATCTGATATTGTGCAATCCGATTACTCAACTTGTTCGTCCCTATTTAAAATAAGACTAATAATGGGTTTATCTGTAAACTGATCTTGTTTAGAAAATGATACTATAGATTTTGCTAACACTATAATAAATGAGTCCGATGAAATAAAAAGTGTGTGTGCCAAGTCTTTCATGTGTTATTGCGAGAATTCTTTTTTTTTTGGTTTTATCTCCATTTGCATGCCAATTTTGCAATGAAATTTTGTATTTTCTTATCAATTTTAGCGCATTGGCCATCGTCGCATTTATTTTTATCAAAAATATTGGTGTAGATGTATGTCTCAACCGCAAAAGTTTTTTTTGAAACGTCAGTCTCCATATGCCATACACTAAATAATTCTCGTTTGGACACTGACATTGTTGCTAAAAAAAATATTTCTAAAATAATATGCGGATATATGCAGCTCATTGTGGACGATTTCACTTCGTAATACACAGACTTATTTTTTAAAAACACATTGATATCGAATACAGTCGAATATTAAAAGTTCTACTCTACTAAATTTCAGTTTTTAGCAAATGTTAAGACAAATTCAAGTGCTAATTAAAAAATTACGTTTTGGGACGAAACACAATCACAGGTCGCAAACATTTATTTTGTTAGTAACTACATACCTTTTTATTCAGTTAACAGCAAAAAGTTCAATTGAAAACAGTAAAACCAATTTTTATTCAATTTTTTTCGATTCAATCGGAATTGGCGGGAAAGCTGAATGTAACAGCCAATGAAATATATGTTGTCTTCTAAGCTTCACAGCTGTGCGAATATTGAGAGAAAATCGAAGCGATTAATGTTTTTGGTCTATCGAATATATTAGTGATCGATTACAAAAGAGAAATTGGCAACTAGAATTACTTTAAATTTGAATTAATCGGAGCTAAATCAGCCGTTTCGCCCACTGTGCACTGGCCCTATTGACGCCTGCAGCGACCGCGACTCATTGAAATGGGTGATAATTTACCATTGATTGCACTTTGTCGCTGAAGTTTTGTGCTGCTGACAACTTTGGCCACGGGGGCCACCAAGGCAACCAGGCCAGCCAGGGCGCAGCTAGGCAACTGCAATCTGGCCTTTTTCTACTTTTTCCATTTCAGTTTTTATCTTTTACTCTTTTCAGTTTTTTTTTTTTTTTTTTGTCGCCCTTTCGAGTGCAATTTTAGCCATTTTCATATTCCAGCCCCCCCGTTGCGGCTGTCTTGGCCAGTTGGTAGTTGGTTCCTTGTGGCAGCCACTGCTTAGCCGCTATTAAGTGGAACTTTGTGTATAAAAGCAATTAGTTGAGATTTGGCAGCTCCTGGGGGCTAAGCCTCGGCGATAAGCCAAACAAAGCAACAAACAGGCGATGATTTGAGCTAAATCTGACTTGTTCTGCCACGCCCTAAACGCACCTTATCTCCGCTTGCGGCCAGGCGAGCGTCCTTGCGTCCTTGGCTTGGCAACTGCGTCACAAACTTGTCACTTGCACTTGGCAGCTTCATCAATTTCGGTTAAGCCGGGCGAGCTCAATTGCTTAGCGCAGCGAAGATTGCAGATAGATAGAGAAATATACAATATGTGTGTGTGTGTGTATGTATATATACATACATATATGTTATTATATTACGTATACGTAACGTGGTTAAGCTCTAGTTGCAACTGTGTAAATTTACTGAAAAGTTTTGTCTATAAATTTCGTTGCCATTATTTGACCTGCTTGCATACAATTTCACACACACACACACTGGCACACACTGGGGCAACTTGAGTGAAGCGGCCTCAAGACACAGGCATTCGTGCATGGCAAACACTTCAATTGCAACGCACCAATTACAAGCCTCTGTGGGCTGGCTGCTTGGCACCGAAGCATAACTAATCTTTTGAGATTTCCAATTAAAAGTAAAACAAGCAACAACAAGCTGTACTACAAAAAACATAGAGATATGCAACAAACTTGCCAAGATGCCTGCCTGAGCTGGGCTGCCCACAGAAATTCCCCCCGCACCCCCTCTCTCCCCCCTCTCTCTCTCTCATTTTTTTAATGTTATTTTCTTCTCTTCATACATTTTACGTGCAAAGTGTCTAAATTAACAAGGACGACAAAGTCAGCCAGAGAAGTGTGGGGAGGGGGCGCTGTGGCGCTATTTGTGGCTGCCTCCTGCTTTCAACTTTATAATTATGTTAAGCATACTGCACAGCTGCAACTGCGGCAACGCGCCAGCTTAGCCCTGCCATGGCCATCATATTTATTCTTGCAACTTGGTTGTCTTGGCGCACATCAAAATCGCTGCACGCCTTTGGTTCGTTTAATAGGCCAAGCGACTGATGCCGCCTCAGGCAGCATGCACTCGAGACCCTTACAAGAACACACAGGCACACACACATACGCACACAGGCACACACGCACACATAGTGCAGGCCCAGTGGCTGTAAAGCTGAGCTGAGTTTGCAGTTTGGCTTTTGTGTTGTTGCCGGCTTAAAGTTGTTGCTGGTTTTAGCTTTCACTCTTTCACTTTTTCTTTACTTTCTATTTCAATTTTTGCCTCCATTCTTTTTGCTTTATGTAGCCTGGCTATGAAAATTACTTTTACGTCAGTCATATGCACCACTCGGGCAGCCGGTGCGTATGAGTAACTTAATTAGAAAACTTTGCCCATAGCCAATGCGCCAGCACATCAGGACGCCAGCCATAAGTTTTTAGTAGCTGCTACTCTCTAGCTAGCTATTTATGCCTTGGCCTGGCATTGGATTTTGGCTTAGATCTGCAGCCGCATCGTGTTCTTGTTATCCTTTCAATGCATGCCTGCACGCCGAGCCGCCTCCTGCCGTGCTGATTTTCGACTTGGCCTGCCATCGATGGCATTCCACTTAATTTGTGCACGACTTGCCATTCATTCATTTCAGCTGCATTAGCTGAAATTTGCTTGCCAAACTCTGCTGCACTCGATCCGTGTTCCGTGCTCCTTGCTCCTGGCTGCTGAGCTGGCTATAAGTGTTCGACAGGCGCCTGCCATCTACCTTTCAAGTGAATTTCTTTTCAAAAGCAATTACTTTCCATACAAAACGTATTGAATGCAAGCA
This sequence comes from Drosophila aldrichi, assembly GCA_035045965.1. Classification (NCBI taxonomy): domain Eukaryota; kingdom Metazoa; phylum Arthropoda; class Insecta; order Diptera; family Drosophilidae; genus Drosophila; species Drosophila aldrichi. The sequence goes on from JAWNOM010000161.1 coordinate 7,255,232, forward strand.
CATATGGCCAGGTGACAGGTGGCAGGAGACGGCTGGCAGGAGGCGGCTGGCAGATGGCAGTTGGCAGGCAGATTGAAGTCATGCCAAATCCAAGTTTACATGCTCTTTGAGGTATGTGTCGACAGGATTTCACGGGGATTTCATGTGAAAGCTTGTTTTTCAAGCAATTTTTGCTACAGCAACATCAAATGATTTTAACTGTTATTATTGGCAGAAATGTACAGTTAAAATTGAGTTGCTCGAAGAAAAAAAAAACCAAATGGTTCCTCTTAAAAATAGTCAGCCATTTTTCAATTTGTATTATTTTATTGACTGAATTATTATATAAATAGAAGCTGGGGCGAATCAACCAGAAGTGTAAGGATATATTTAGAGATATTATCTTAAAAAAAAAAAAAAATTAATTCTAAGACAAAGAAATTTGTTAGCTGTAGACTTAAAAAAAAAAATAATTATAATAATAATAATAATAATATGAAATATGAAAAAATAATCATATTAATATAAAATCATTTTCTTATAGATATAAAAACATACATGTAAAATAATTTTTTGTAGACTAAAATAAATAAAAATAAATAAATAATAAAATATATAATATGAAATATGAAAAAAAAATAATAATAATATAAAATTATTTTCTTATAAAAAATGGTTAATAAATATTTTGAAAAAAAAAATTTAACTTATAAAAAGTTAAATATTTATTAAATATTTACTAAATATATTGTTAATGACTGCATACCAAAAGACAGACATATAGATTACATTCATTTAAAAAGGCAGACCAAGGGACAGACGGACGAATTTATTAAGAACCAAGTCTTGGCCAAAAAATAATATAATAATTATTTATTTTATGGCTCAGACAAGATCAACTGCAGCAATTTCATTGAAAATATGAAACTCTCGCTTTGACTCAGCCTATAACAAAATAAACACTTGAAATGACAAAACAAAGTGTGAGCATTTTAAAGAAATTATTACAATAAATCAAATGTTTATTGCACAGCATTTGCAACTAATTCAATTAAGACAAAAATAGTTGGAATTGGCATTAAATACGCTCGAATGCCTTCTAATTGCGCAAAAACAAATCAATTTTGATTGTAAATTTATTTGTGTGGAAAATGAAGAAGAAGAGGAGCAGGAAGTAGAACAAAAAGCATAAAAAGCGATTCGTTTATTTATAGTGCTGAGACTTTCATTAATAACACTTTGGTCACCAGCCAAACACATGTGAAAAGTTGAGCAAATTTGTTGAGTTGTTTCCGCCGCACAAACACAAATCTGAATCAATCACTCAGGACAGAGAAAGAGAGTGTGAGAGAGAGAGAGAGAGTGCTGTGCGTGTGTGTGTGTGCACCTATATAAATATATAGTAAAAATCGCTCATGCCAGAAATGGAACATTTTGCGCTATGCTTCGTGAAATGGCCAAAACAAACAAATAAAACGGCACAACAATAACAACAACAACAACAACAACGACAAATAATTGCGCTGGGGTAGCGTTTAAATCAAATCGATTTGAAGAGCTCTTTAAAAATATCCAAAAATAACACAAAATGCCTAAAGGGGAAGGGGGCGGTGGTAACTAAAGGAGGAAGAACGAAGGAAAAGGTCACCCAAAAAACTGAAAATCGAAAAGCAGGCAAAGGCAAAAGCAAATACATAGAACAAACAAATGTGGAATCAAGCAAAGCATGCAGAGACGCGGCAGAAAGAGAGAGAGGGAGAGTGAGAGCGAGAGTGGGAGAGTAAAGCTTTTACTGCTATACAGCTGCTGTTGCTGCTGCTGCGTTCATTTTTTATTAGAGGACACATTCGGTGCGACGCTATTGGAAAATGGCGAACATATTTGTCCCTGGACGGCAATTATTGTTATCGTTATTGGCATCGGAGCTTGAGATTGACTGAAATTTATTTCAGTTTGAGTGCATGGCCGAGACGCTGCTCATGTCCAAATCGATGACCATGTCCATGTCCGAAACGAAAACAAAACATGTTAGGAAATGTTAGAGAGAGAGAGTCTAGCGACTAGCAGATGCCCTGAAGAGCATGAAATTTGGCATCGATATATGTTATATAATAAATAATATAAAGTTAAAAAAATATATAATATTTTAATATATTAAAAAACGAAATTACTTTAAATAAACATGAGTCTAAATTAAAAATTTAAAGACTCTAGCTTAAGGAGCTTTGAGATATATTTTAATAATATAAAATGCATTTTTTATCGATGGCATTTATTTAGGGGAATACTTACATATTTTTTTTAACGAATCGGTATATACATATAAAGTATATAGAGTAAACTCTCGTCTAGTCAATCTTAAAAAGAAAGCACAGAAATATAATAAATAATTAAGTATTTAAAAAAATATGTGAGTATTCCCCTTATTTAAATTTAATGAAGTGAAATTTAATTCCGATTATTTTTTGCATTACGTATAAAAGATTTTATGGAATAATATTTTACCTATTTTTATCTAATACCTCTTGTCATCTTTAAGTATTTAAAAAAAAGATGTGAGTATTCCCCTAATTTAAATTTAATTAAGTAAAATTTAAACACGAATTTTTTTTTTGCATTATATATAAAATATATTATGGAATAATATTTTACCTATTTTTATCTAATACCTCTTGTCATCTTTAAGTATTTAAAAAAAAGATGTGAATATTCCCCTATTTGAAATTTAATGAAGTGAAATTTAAACACAATTATTTTGGTATCATGCAAAATATTTTAAGAAATAATATTTTACCCATTCTTATCTAATACCCTCTTGTCATCGTTTGGACAAGAGTTTAATTTCATGCTCTTAAAAATTTTATTTTATATTACTCTATATATCTAGCTCTTATAGCTTCACAAATCAAGACCATATAGAAAGACATATACAGCTGAAATCAGCTCATCATCATATATATTTCATTACATATATACCTTAAGACATCTGTCACGCCTCCTGTCGCCCATCACATACATGTTAACAAAATCATTATACCCCAATTTACCATGGGCTCAATCGAAAAGAAAAAAAAAATCAAACCTAACTGAAAACAGGCTCAAAAACTCATTTTGCTGCTGGACGAAGCAACAAATCTCTGTGCGTAGCTAGACAAAAGACTGGGCCTAGAGCCTCGGCTCTGTTGTTGGTCTTTTGCACGGGGCTGCAGCTCAACTCCTTTCTGGGCCATATTTAAGGTGTCGCTGGCTAAGTCGATTAGTTTAGCCAGCCACTCCCTTTGTCTCTGTTGTTGTTGTTGTTGCTGTTGTAACTGAATCGAAATCTAAATCGTTGTTGCCACACAAAACCCAACGCATTACGTTGCGTGTCAATTTCGATACACGCCCACACACACACACACACACACACACACACACACAGATACAACCTGGCTTACAATTCCTTTTGGCTTTGTCTTTGACTTCCTCTGTCTGTGTTTTTTCTCTCTTCTTTTTTGCTTTCTGTTTGGTTTTTGTGTGCGACCCCAAAATCATGGTCAATGTTGTTTTTGCAAATTGTGCGGTTTTGTTGTTTTTGCCAAACCAAAGAAGATAGTCAAAGCTGCACCTGCTGCCCGCTACCGTTAGCTGATGCTGCTCCTTCTCCTCCTCCTTCTCCTCCTTTTCCAGCTCCTCCTGCTGCTGTGGGCGTTAGCTAAACAATGTGGCGCACGTGTTACTCTTCGACTCGACTCGCCTCTCGCCCCTGGCCACGCCCACTGCCACAGATTTTCTAATCAGTTTTGTAATTGTTTCTTTTTGCTCAAATTTCTGTTGTAGTTGTTGTTGTTGTTGTTGTTGTTGCTGGGCCGCACCACAAAGCGGGTCAGGCAGGCCGTGCGGCACGCCTACTTAACCTTCGAGCTGCCAGACACAGACCTTTATGCCTTCTTCTTCAGCTTCCTCTTCCTCAGTTTTTTTTAGCTTTGCTTGGGCCTTGTTTATATGCCCGGTTAGCCTGATTTGTGTTTCTAATTGCTTTATTTTTGGCATTTGCTTATTTTATGCCAAATTTTCAATTTCGGCCTTTTTGGTTTGGCTTTTTGTGGCATTGACAGTTGACTTTGAGATTGTCGGCTAACGGGTTTTTGGGGACGAGATTTGCAAATTATGGCACAAATGAAATACATATATAAAATAAATGGATGAGCCTTTCTTTGCTGAACATAAATCAACAGGCGACTAGAGAATTTGTTTGGAGAGGTAGAAATTGCGTAAGGATAATATACGATTTCTTAGGAATTGCTACCTTTCTAACCGCCCTCACAGCTACTATAAAAGATGAATGTATTTTTGGATAAATACGTATATATGGCCACCGGTTGGTTTTATTATTGAAAAAAATGTTCTCTGCTTGGGTTATACTTGTAATTATTTTTTAGGTATTTTTTTCATGGAACAATTAGAAAAATATTAGAAAAATATTAGAAAAAATTAGAAAAAATTAGAAAAATTAAAAATATATTTAAATTTATATATAATATTTTTATATACTATAATATTATATATTATATATTTTTTTTATTTTATTCTATTTTATTTATTTATTTATTTAGTTTTTTATTTATTATTTATTTATTTATTATTTATTTATTTATTTATTTATTATTTATTTATTTATTTATTTATTTATTTATTTACTTATTTATTTATTATATATATTATATACATTTTATATATATATTATATATATTTTTTATTTTATTCTATTTTATTTATTTATTTATTTTGTTTTTTATTTATTATTTATTTACTTACTTATTTATTTATTTATTTATTTATTTAATTTGTTTATCTTTATTATTATTATTATTATTATTATTCTTTTTTTATATTTGAATATAATAATATTTAATCCACATAAATAACCAGCTAACAAATGTTAATTAAACAATGCACAAAGTTCTCTCGGCGCATGATTTATTTACAAAAATTACAAAATTAATGAAAACGTTAAATATTTATTTAGAGCCTACTTAGTTATAGCCACTCACTTAACTAAATACTTGCCGGTGATTAAAATGGAATTAAACAGATTTACCGTTTGTTTATTTAATGCCAAAACAAATTTAGAAAGCACTTGAAAAGCAAATGACAATTTATTTTCACATATTTTTTTTACCAATAAAAAACATGTGTAAAATAATTTTTCATTTCGTTTTTTTTCTTCTGTCATTTTGGCTTAATTGGGTTAAAGCAATGCCTGGCCTTGTGCAATTAAAATGAATTAAATAATTAAATGCTATTGACAAGAGAAATTAAATAAACGTTGACTGCAGCAAACAACAGCAAAATAAACATTTATTTACACAATTTTTTTTTTTTTTTTTTTTTGTTACTGATGTAAAAAAGTAATTTCAATTATAATCAAGTCTTAAACTTAACAAAATAATCGCACATCATAATAAAAGAGGAGGAGGAGGGGAGTGAAAAACAAAAATCACGCGTCTGTTGCAATTTTTGTGCCGTCAACGGGTTTTTCTTCATACCCATTCACGGAAGTCAGATGAGTTTATTGGTTTAGTGCAATGCCCATCTGCAAACCGTTTCATTACGTATCTTACGTAATCTGGTTGATATCCGCATGGAAAATTGATCAATTTCTACGACAGCATATGAACCGTGAATGTGTGTTCTGCAGTCGTTAAAGCCCGACTTGTTTTTGTTGTTTAAGCGCTCATACATAATAATAAAAGACGCTGCTAAGTCTGAGGTTAATTTGCGTAATGCGCTGTAATTTTTTAATGTGCCACAAAAACGCGCGACAAACAACAACAAAAATTAAGAGCAACAAAGCAATGCAAAGAAAATGAAAATGAAAATGAAAAAAGGGTTACAAATGAAGCGAAAGCACGTAAAATGCGTAAAAATTCATTGCCACAAATGTTAAAATCGGCTCGAATACGAACTTCGGCTTAACTGGGTTTCGCGGCATTTTCACTGCCACTGAGTGTGCGAGAGAGAAAGATAGAGCAGATCAGAGTGTCTCTCTCTCTCTCACTCTCTCTCCTTCTGTCTCTCTGTCACTCACTCTGTTTACGGGCTGAAAATAAAAATGAGCTCGACCTTCGGCTTGCGGCACATTGTGAGGAAATGCGCGAATCGAGAGTTCAGCTCGCGCATCGCATCGGCGACCTTTGCAAAAATTTAATTTATTTATTTTATGTGCCTGCCCTTCCCTGTAATGCCAATGCAAGTAAATAAACCAGCACACAGTAAAGAAAAATACAAATAAATAAATAAAAGCATAAATAAAAGAAATAAGCTGCAGACAGCACAGGATTGGCACAATTATACGCTCGTCCTTCGGCAATTAACCAAAACCCGCTGCAAAAATACAACGAAAAAGAACAAAAAAATTCAGCAAGGCTTTAAAATTGCAAAAGGAGAAAAAATGTATGTGTATATGTATATGTATATGCTTAAACAGCGCTCGATGGAGTCGAAATACACTACGATGATCGATAAATTATGAGGAACTTAATTTTAAAGATGATGATGTAGAGGGAAAGGGATGAAAAGGAAAGAAAATGATGTGTAAAGAGAGAATGAGAGAACGAGAGCTCGAGCATACAATCAGAGTGGATGGAAGGGAGAGAGAGAGAGAAATAGACAGAATGTGAGAGAGATAGACAAACAGAGAAACGTAGATCAAGTAAGAGAAGGGAATACGCAGAGCAAGATTGAAAAGTTAGGTAAGAAAAAGAGAGAGAAAATAAACTGAATGTGTGAGAGGTAGACGGTAAAGAAACTGAAAGAAAGACAGAGAGATACAGACAGAATATTGAGGCTAGAAAGAGAGAGAGAGAGAAATAATATTAGTGCTAGAAAGGTAGACAGAAAGAGAAACAGGGATTAGAGAGCGAGAGCGAGAGCAAGAGACAGATAGACAGAGACAGAGACAGAGACAGAGACAGAGACAGAGACAGAGACAGAGACAGAGACAGAGACAGAGACAGAGACAGAGACAGAGACAGAGACAGAGACAGAGACAGAGACAGAGACAGAGACAGAGACAGAGACAGAGACAGAGACAGAGACAGAGACAGAGACAGAGACAGAGACAGAGACAGAGACAGAGACAGAGACAGAGACAGAGACAGAGACAGAGACAGAGACAGAGACAGAGACAGAGACAGAGACAGAGACAGAGACAGAGACAGAGACAGAGACAGAGACAGAGACAGAGACAGAGACAGAGACAGAGACAGAGACAGAGATAGAGACAAGGACAGCTTTTGGCGAATCTATATTCACGATAAAAAAAATCAACATCACCGCCAGGAAATCATTAACCTTAAAAATCTCTGACAATAATGAGAAATAGAACTTACTCCTGGAAATACTCTCTCAAATTAGCTTACAGAGAGGGAACAGATGAAATAGGCACTGAGAAAGACGCTCAGCCAGAGACTTGGAGAAACACAGGGAGAGTAAGTGTTAAATACAGATAGACAGATGGCTAAGAAAGAATGAGAACAAGTAATAAAATAAATAAATATAATAAGGGATATATAGAGACTAAGCAGCTATAAGAAAAGATAATAATATATGAAACCTGCAATCGTAATCCAATTTATTTATCTGATTAGAATTAATGTAGCCAGCTGGTATTTAAATCATAGCCAGACAGGCAAACTAAGACTCAGAGTATGCTATATAGATATGATAAATAAATATTGGCAATAGTTAATATAATAAGTACTTGGCTCAGTTTCCTTGTGCTGCGATATAAGGCGCCGCCTCAAGACATAGCTGAACCATCCAAGCACAGTGAGTGTATGCAGTGAATCAAGCCAAAGCAAAACTGAATCGCGTTGCCCATTTCCCATTTCCCGCTGTCCATTGCCAGTTGCCCGTTGCCCGTGGCCCAAAGCAATTGTGGGCGAATCTGCCCACTTATTTATCAAATCGGCGCCCGCGTCAGTGCCCCGCCGCAGCTCGGTTGGCTGCATATAGAGTCCTTTTTCGCAGCCATTTATCTCAAAGACAGACTGATGCAAAAAGCGAGCGCTTGCTATATTTATTTTGACCTTAATTAAGGAAGCATATTGCCCGCTTCGCATATTTTCTTTTCCATTTTTTTCAAGTTTGTTTATCTTTTTTTTTTTTTGTAGCTCAAGAGGAAGGTTTGTTTGCATGCAACAGCGGCACTTGGCAAAGGGTTTATGCCGCCAATTTACTGTGTCTTGTTTGGCTCGCATTCAAAAGGAATTAAATAATATACCAATATTTGCGTACATGGAACAATGCTGTCTAATTGCAAAATAATGAAATTCATTTTCTGCTGGCTGCAACAATTAACCAAATGTGCTGGCCACTTGGCCCCAAATTGGTAGCCAACTGCAAGCCATTTAATTGCGAACTAATGAAAAATGAGCACAATTTAAATGGCCAATGATTTTCATATCAAAATGGCAGCCAAAGCCCAATGACCCAATGCCTGCAAATGCAATAACCAAATTGTTAGAAATTCTTTTAGTAATTGCAAATTTCAAATGCATTATTTTGTTTTGTTTCGTTTCATTTCGTTTGAAAAGTGAAAGCAAAGCTAATAAGCTGATTTAGCAGGGCACCTAATGAGCTCTAATTATTAATTACTGTTTAAAGTTTTGCGTGTTCTCGAAAGCTGATTATGTAAGAGCTATGAAAAATTAGAATATGAGTGTATACAAAAGAAGTTGAGTTGAAGCCATCTAAGCTTATTTTTTGATAAATATAAGCTTTATTTGTGTTAGCTATGCAATCTTACATGCTTTTTCTTTCAAAGCTCATTATAAAGAAGCTTTTGTTTGGATAAGTGCAAAGACAAATATGGAAAAGTTGTTCAATAATATTATATTAAAACTTTTATGGGGATTTTGTATAAATTTTGTTCCCCGTACTTATGTTAAACTCTAACAAATCAATTTATATTTTATAAAAATATTATATTTAATTATAAAAGGTTAATGTGTAGTGTACTCCTAAATTTAAAGTATGTAAAACACAATACTTTTGTATACAGTAATGTAATTGTATACAGTAATAAAGTGTCCCATATAAATTACAAATTAAAAATTATATTAAAACTAATGCTAATATTGAAAGCTTTCAGCTTAATCCGATAATAAACCATCTTCACATTATACAGCTGTCTTGAACTTGTTATAGAAAAAGGTTAGAAAACAATTATACCATAGGCAACTGATTAATTAGATATATGTATAATTACAGTCGACTCTCGTTATTTCAAACCTGCGATATTTCGAACCTCTCATTAATTCAAAGTACTCACGAGTCCTCTATAAAATCTCTTTATATTTCGATTCATTTTATATTTCAAATATTTGATAATTCGTAGTATTTTAAGAGTCCCTTGAATTTCGAATTAACGAGAGTCGACTGTATATATATTTATATGTTATACTTGATAAATCAGGAACAGCAAAAATATTATACATATTTATTATTTATTTATGGAATAAACAAAGTCTTAGGCTTGACTTTTCATCATAAACCAGAGTTTTAAAGTAGAGTTAATAAGGCATACAAGTACTCATATACTCTTCACCTTAGCTAACTTTTAGGCTTCACATTTAATCATTTGCCATACACATACATATGTATATGTATATGCGCTTTAGCATGATCTTAACGCTATACAACATCATTTATCATACTTTTAGGCGCTCTCATCAAATTAACATAAATTGTTGTAGTCAAAGCACAAAGACTTTGCCTTATCTGCTGTTGATCAAATGCTCTCAAAAATAAAAGAGAGAGAGCGAGAGAGGGAGAGAGTGAGAGAAGAGAAAAGGTTATCATGTTAAGCCAATGTCATTGTAGCATCAGAACCTGCTCAAGTTGCTTTCGGGCTGGGCCCCCTGGACACCGAAAAGCGACGTAAGCCGCAAAAGAGTTATGCTATTACATTTCTCTTGCGCCTTTTCATTTCGAGTCTCATTTTTTGTTTTTTTTTTTTTTTTTTTTTTTTGCTGGGCACTTCAATTACATAAAATTCACATTATTGGGCGCTGCGTTGCCACATTTTGAGGCGAGACGGCGTAAAAGAGTTTTTAAATTAAAGGCCAGCGGCTGCAAGTGTTGTTCCTGCTGCCGCTGCCTCTGCCGCTGCCTCTTCCTCTTCCTCTGCTGCTGTCATTGCCTGGCAATGCTAGGCTGCTCCGGGGCACAGGTCAGATTGATAGCATGCTCCGACACCAGCCAAACCAACTGCCGGAAATATTTTCTGTGGCAGCGAGCACCCTTCACGAATACAAAAAAAAAAACCAAACCAAATCCAAACACACACAAAAAAAATAAACGAACACAAAGCACAGATAGGACCAACCGAGTGTTGCCAAATGAACGCCAAAGGCCAAAGCAATCGACAAAACAGCAGCAGCAGCAACAACACAACAGAAATAAATAAAACCCACCGCCTTCATTTGCCCATGGCAAACCGCTGGCCATATACCCTAACGAACAACTGCCATAGCTCATAAGCAAACTGAATTCGAAAACAGAATAGCTCCAAGGCCCCCAATTTTTAGGCTAACTAAATCAAAACTTTTCACTTTTAAGGTAAAAGAACTATTTCGAATATTTTTTCCTTTACGTTTTTCATACATATTTATGTTATGTTATTATGAATAAACATTAAATCAAATTATAGTGTAACTCATTAAATATTACTATTATTTTTATTTTATTATTTCTATTATCATATAATATATTATATTTTATTATTTCTATAATTTTATTAAATATCTTATTTTATTATTTATATTATAAATTATATTTTATTCATATATTTTATTATGTAGCTTATTTTATTATTTATATTATATATTATAATTTATTTATATATTAATTTAATTATATAGCTTATTTTATAATTTATATTATATATTTTATTTTATTTATATATTAATTTTATTTTATAGATTATTTTATTTTTTATATTATATATTTCTTATATCATATAGTTTATTTTGCCTGCCTAAATCTAACAAAAATTAGTTAAAACTTCATTAGATATTAATTTAAATATACATATACATATATTTAATATATATATAGCTATATAAAAACTAGCTTTAAAAAAATATATTTAAAAATAAAACCTAAAAATTTTGTGTTTAAAAAAAAAATATGTAATTTTTATTTAAAATTATATGTGTGCTAAAAATATACTTAAATTCCCTTAAACTTATAAGCAAAAAATATTTATATATATAAAACAAACAATTTTCTTATCTTTAAATAAAATGTGATTTTTAAGTTAATATTGTATGTAGACCACAAAAAAAAAAAAAAAATAAAAAAATAAAATAAAATAAATAAATAATAAGTACTTGAAATAAATTAAAAGAATTAAATCAATTTAAAAGAAACAAAAAAAATGTTTAAAACCCCATGCATAGCAAAAAACTTAATATAACAAAAAATACCACAAATAAAAAAACTGAAATATTGTTTTCATTTTTTTTTTTTTTTTCAGCCACTTTCATTTCAAAGTCAAGGACATAGCTCTTAATAAACGCTTCAAGCTTCTAATAGAGTAAGCGTATCAAAAGGCAAGAAGTGCTCATGTAACTACAGCAAAAAAAATAAAAATAAATGAAAACAAAAATAAAATAAAAACGAAACAGAAGAAAAAAGGCATTGGGCAAAGACAAAAGGGAGCCGTTTCTAATCTACATGCCGCTGCTGTTGGTTGGGTCGCTTGAATGCCGGGCCCCTAACAATTCATTTAAAGCTGTGCCGCTTTTCGCGCATTTACCGTTAAAAATTAATGCCCCCACTTGGCCAAGACAGCGATAGACTGAGAGAGTGTGTGAGAGAGAGAGAGAGAGAGGGCGAAGAGAGTTGGCAACTCAATTCGGTAAATAACGCAGACACAAAGCGGGTTGAGGCTGCGTTCGGGGAGTGAGTCCAAAAATTGTGAACTTTGTGTTGTTTTTTTTTTTTTTTTTTTTGGGCCCGGCCAACCAGGACACAATGCAGTTAAAAAGAGCGAGAAAAAAAGTAGCTGGCATCATTAGGGCATTGCCGACTGCAGAATACTCACTCATGTTCGAAATGCTGTGAAGCTATTTTGCGATTTGCCACGCCCTTAATTTGTATACTGATTAAGAGAATTGAGAAATTATTGTTGGAGGGCTACAAAATTTCAAGACAAGCCAAAAGCCAATATACTCATTCCACTTACATGAATGAGTATCAAAATAACGAAAATATCGTGGTAATTTTTTATTTGAATCGCT